>JAKSZT010054474.1:5450007-5584874 GCA_026826555.1 Tolypeutes matacus | reverse complement strand
GGCAGAGTAGGGTGCTTCAGACTCAGTCTTTTCACCCAAACAACTATTAAACAATCAGAAAGTGTCTGAAAGAACTATTTTGAATCTCCAGGGGCCAGAAGAACATTGTACAGCATCCAGGAAAGAGCAGTAGGAAGAGGCTGATATATTGTGGTTAAGAACTGTGAATTGCTCTCTTTGCACAGTGGTTGCCAGTGCCCATCCCCCAATCTCATGCAAGCTGATGTGGGGTGCAGTCGTTGGTAGCTCTGGCTACAGAAAGGGACATAAGGATCTTCTTTCCTAAGAATAGGGTTGGACATAGCCCATCAATGATCGCAGCTTTTGATTAGCAAACTCAGATCACTGAGTCCTGGCTCTCAGTGCAGCTATTGTTTCAATCCATCTTGGACAACCTGTAAAAATACAGAAAACACCAATGAAGAAGATGAGAATGTGGATATACTAAAGAAAGCCTTAAACATTTATCTTAAAAATGTTCAAGGAGATGAAGGAAAGTACAGAGAAAGATCTAAAGGATATCAGGAAAATAATGAGTGAGCAATATGAGAGTCTAAGCAAGGAAATAGAAATTTGAAAAAGGAACTAAACCAACTCCTGCAGTTGAAGACCATAATAAATGAAATGAAAAATGCCAAGGAGTAAACTTGAATACAAGACATGTGAAATGAGTCAGGATGAGGAACAGAAAGAAAAAGAAATATTAAAGGTGAAAAAGTCTAAGACAGCTATGGGACACTATCCAGTGCACTAATATACACATAATTAGAGTTTCAAAATGAGAATAAAGAGACAAAGGGGCAGAAGGAATAGTCAAGGAAATATTGACAGAGAACTTCCCAAAGTTAGCAAAAGATGTGAAAAATGCGTATTCAAGAAGCTCAGAGATACCAAACAGGACAAACATGGAGAAAAATACACCCTCATCACCTATTGATTATACTATCAAATGCAAAGGACAAGGAGAAAGTTCTGAAAGCTTCAAGAGAAAAACAACATATTATGTACCAGGGAGTCCCAGTTTGATTGAGTGCTGATTTCTCATCAGAAACCATCAAGGCAAGACTGCAGTGGGTTGAAAAACTTAAAGCTGATTGAAAACAACTGCCAGTCTAGAATTTTATATCCAGTGAGACTCTTTTTCAAAAATGGAGAGATTAAGACATTCTCAGATAAACAAAAGTTAATGGAGTTCATTACCATTAGACTTGTCTACGAGCAATGCTAAAGGGAGTTCTTCAGACTGAAAGGAAAGGACACTAGACAAGAAGCTCAAATCAGCATTAAGAAATAAAGACCTCTGGTAAAGATAACCATTTGGGTAATTATAAATGCCAATATTATTGTATTGTATTGTTTGGTATGCAACTCTACTACTTACTTCCTACAGGTGCTAAAACACACTTTCTAACTTAAAACTTATTACAAAGCCATATTAATCAAAACAATATGTTATTGGCATGGGGAACAGACATATAGACCAATGAAATCAAACTGAGACCTCAAAAATCAACCCTCACATTTATGACCCAACTGATTTTTGACAAGGGGGCAAAGACCACTCAATTGGAAAAGAATAGTGCCTTTAACAAATAGTGCTGGGAAAACTAGATCTCCATTTGTAAAAGAATAAAGATGGATCCTTACCTCACACCTATATAAAAATTAACTCAAAATGGATCAAAAGCCTAAATATAAGAACCAGGACTAGAAGAAAACATAAGGAAGTATCTTCAGGAACTTGTGTTAGGCAGTGGTTTCTTAGGTTTTACACCCAAACCACAAGCAGCAAAAGACAACTACATAAATGGGACCTCATCAAAATGAAAAATTTCTGTGCCTCAAAGGACTTTATCATGAAAGAAAAAGGACAACCTACATGATGGGAGAAAATATTTGAAAGTCATATATCCAATAAACGTTTAATATCCAGAATATGTAAAGAAATCCTTCAGAGTACTGGCCCACAGAGTGCTTGCCCACACGGAAAGCTGGTGCAGCAAGATGACACAACAAAAAAAGATACAGAGGAAAGACAATAAGAGATGCAGAAGACCAGGTAGCTGAAGTGGTGCAAGAGATTGAACATCTCTCTCCCAAACCAGAAGGTCCCAGTGCCGCAAAAGAGAAGGCAAGAGAAGACAAGCAGACACAGAAGAACACACAGTGAATGGACAGAGAGAGCACACAATGAGGGGGTGGGGGAACAAATAAATAAATAAATCTTAAAAAAAAAAAATCCTTTAACTCAGTAACAAGAAAGAGAAACAACTCAATTGACAATGGGCAAAAGACTTGAATAGAATTTTCTTCAAACAGGTATACAAATGGCCAAAAAGCAAATAAAAAGAGACTCAACATTTTTAGCTATTAGGGAAATGAAAATCAAAGCCACTATTAGATACCATTTCACACTCACTAGAATGACAACTATTTTTTTAAAAGGGAAAATTACAAGTGTTGGAGAGACTGTGGAGAAATAAGTACACTCATTCATTGCTGGTGGGAATGTAAAATGGTGCAGCTGCTGTGGAAGGCAGTTTGGCAATTCTCAAAGAGTTAAGTATAGATTTACCATATGACTCAGCAATCCCATTTCTAGTTCTAAACCCAAAAGATTTGAAAGCAGGGTCTTGAAAAGATATTTGCACACCAATGTTCATAGCAGCATTATTCATAATTGCCAAAAGATGGAAGCAACCCAATTGTCCATCAACTGATATATGGATAAACAAATTGTGGTATATACATGCAATGAAATATTACTAAGCCATAAAAAGGAATGAAGTTCTGATATAGGTGACAACATGGATGAACCTTGAAGATATCGTGTTGAGCGAAATAAACTAGACACCAAAGGACAAAAATTATATGATCTCACTGATATGAAATAATTAGAATCTAGAATATAGATTACTTGGGGATGGGATGGGGATAGAGAATAGAGAGCTAAGGCTTAAAATGTAAAGTTTCTATTTGGGACCATGGAAACGTTTTGGTAATGAGTGGTAGTGATGGTTGCACAACATTGTGAATGTAATTAACAACTGAATTAAAGATTTGCATGTGGTTAAAGGATGAAATTTTAAATCGTAGATATGTTACTAGAATAAAAATTTTTTTGAATAGCCATAGAACTACACAACAGAAACAGTGAGCGCTACATTACACCATGGAAAATAGTTAATATTACAATTATAAAAATGTGCTTTCATCAATTGTAACAAATACACCACACCCATGCAATATGTTAATAATAGGATGGTATATGGGAATCCTGTATTTATGCATGTTTAATAAAGTTTTCTCTGAAAAAAGCATGAAAATCTTTTCTTCTATGTGTATGGTAGATTCATCTATTTAGAAGAAAGACAGAATGAAAAGCATTTTGTAAATCTGACTTTTTTTCAAGAAACAATTTCTCTCAAGAATTTTTGTTTCCCCAGTAAAAAGCATATTGCCAAGGAAATGATTATTCTGTGGCTGGTTCAACATTTTGGCCATAGTATTGCTCTCTTCTTTCTATCAAGTCCCCATGAAAATGGCAATGAACCAATAAAAATGTGAAAAACAACAATTTTTAATTTATTGATACAATTTCAAAAATCATTTAGTGAACAAAATCTTTGCTCTTAAAGAGCTTGAAATATGGTAGATAAGATAGACAATAAACATAATGAATAAGTAAATTAAATAGTGGGTTGGAAGGTATAACGGTATGGAAAATTTGAGCAGGTAAGAGGAATGGGATATACTGAAGTGGTCAAGTCTCATTGAGAAGCTGACACTTGAGAAAAGACCTGAAGAAGGATGAAGATTGAGCATGCAACTATCTGAAGGAAGGGTGTTCTAGATATAGGGAACAGCCAGTGCTAAGGAAGTATGCATCATGTGTTTGAGGGATAAGAAGTTGGCCATTGTGCAGTGGGCAAGAGAGAGAGTCATAGAAGATGAGGTCAGGCAGATAATGAGCACTTCAAGGACTGACATATGACTTACATTTTTAAAAGATCACTTTGGATGCTGCCTTGAGAATAGACTGATAGGGGTGAGGGTAGAGAGAAGTAGAGCAGTTAGGTAGCTTTTGAAATAATGCAGGTAAGAGATTGTGGTGATGTGGACCAGAATGGTCAGTTAGCAATTGGATGAAGTGGTAGGATTCAGGATATATTTTGAAGATAGACTAAGTAGGATTTCCTGATGGACCAGATGAAGTACGTGAAAGAAAGAGAGGAATAAAGGATGACTCCAAGATTTTTTGCCTGAGCACTTAGCAGGATGGAGTTACTATGCTGAGATGAGGAAGATTGTGGAAGCATAGGTCTAGAGGGGAGTTTTGGATCCATTAAATTAGAAATGTTTATTACACATCTAATGGGAAATGTTGAGGAGGAAATTGGCTACCCTAGGCTGGGGCTCAGAGGAAAGATTCATTCTTGAGGTATAAATTGGAAGTCATCAGCAAAAAGATTTTAAAGGCAAATGTATGAAAGAGATTGCTAACAGGGTGGAAGAAACACAGTCCAAGGACTGAACTCTGTGGTGCTCCAATGTTAAGCTATGAGATTTTTTGGCAGCTAAAGACCTATGGAAGAGTGTTGACCAATGAAACAGAGCTCAGGAAGATGCAGCCTGGAAGATGAGTGAAGGGGGCTAACTCTCCCAGCAGAACCCTGGAGAGGTTTCCAGTTGAGACACTGCATGATGGAAAGAAGCAAGCATGAAGGAGCCTACTTATTGCCTTTTGGGATTGCAGTTGAAATTTGTAAGCTTATATTTTAAATGAGTTAATGTTTGTAAAACAGAAAGAATGTCTGACATATCATGCTGTATGAGTTCTGGAAGTCCCACTCAGATGAGTGTTTGTTAAATAGATACATATATTAAATAGTCATTCGTCCTCCCCAACCCCAACAATCTTCCCAACACCTCCACACAAAATGGCCTGGGGTCAGCTTTTATCCTCGGATTAAAATATCAGAGAATTCTTCCCTAAATATATATTTTTAACATGGAGAGAATCTTATTCTCTTAGTAGTAGATAAGAATTTTTTTAAGCAAATGCTTGATGAGCCACTTATATGGGAAATGAAAATTCTAAGGATCTTGAGAGAGGAAAAATAGACTGCCACTATCCACTGGGTGTGTAACTGGTAAACTTTTATTTTAACAGAATGTGGTAAGCAAGCTGAGGGAAGAGTGAGACTGTTTAAGACAATTGTGGGTGCTTCTCGGGAACATTTTGGAGGAAGAGGAAGAAAAGAAATTAAGTGGTCAGGTTAGGAGAGGAACTTTAGGAGAAAAGAATGAAAAATAGAAATGTCTACTGGGAATTTTTATTATGCTTTTGCTGTGTGATATGTGACAAGAATCTTTCCCCTGTGTCCTCAAAAAATAGTCAGATTTCTATTTCTTTTTAAGTGTTTTGGATTGGATGTTTCAGTTAATATGACAAAGTGCTTCTTATTCTACAGAGACTTTGAGGTGATAACAGACACAAGATGAGTCACACTTGGAATATGTTTTTACTCACCCATGCCACAAAGTTCTTTCCTGTTTCTGAGCCTTTATAAATTTTAATATCTATTTCATCATTCTCCTAGATATTTTCTGCAGAAATAGTATTGAAAATGTTAAGTATAACTTAAAAATAAATGGGTTAAACACAATTAAGTGGATTTTGGTACTTTAAGAGTTCTCAAGGTCTTTACTATATTATTGTGTAATGTGAATTTTCAAACAAGAAGATATAGTATGTACCCTTTAAGATTAAAAAAATAAATATCTCATAGGATTTGTGTTCTGAGGCACAATTTAAGGAAATCATTCAATTATAACTTATCTTTAATTACTTTTGTATTAATTTTACTTTTTTCCAGATATAACCCCCCCACCAAATGCAATAACTGTGGTCCAAAAACATATTATTGTAAGATTAATGCAATAAACCAGCATGCTACACAGCTCTGCCACCTTGAGTTCTGGGTCTGGCCACATAAACTGAGCAGGTCCAGTCTTTGCTGTGGTTTGTCGCCATCTGGTGGTACTTATCTCACTTCACCTAAATATCCCAGGAAGGATTCTGGGTCCTGTTACTGAGTGGGACTTCCAGAACAATAATAGTGATTCCAGAAATCTCCCAATTCCGTGACACTAGTTTCATTAATCGTATCTAGGGATACTTGTGCAGGAAGATACTGGGGAAGAGAAACTCTCTTCTGTCTCCTCAAATCCCCTCCCATATCCTAAGATAAGTCACCTGTCGTTTCCCTGGGTTTACCCTTCCTATCACTTTCCCCTCTTCCCACAGAAAATAAGAACTTGAGTCTGCCACCATTGACAATGGAGGTAGAAGATGGAGACCAATCACAACTGAGTTATACTCAATTCGAATTATCATGCCATTTTGTTATATAAGTTCTGGAAATACAGAAAGTATGTGCTAAACTTTATTCATTCATCAAAGAGACTCTATTTTGTGCTAGTGCAGAAGGGTCACAGTATAGTGGGGGTGACTGCGAACAGGTAACACCAATGGAATTGGAAAAATGTTACAATACCATTATAGCTAATACTCAACACTGTCTACACAATTGGTAGGGCCCAGAGCAAAATGAAAATGAAGGGCCTCTTGTTAAAAAAATTATTAAGAATTTCAATTCAGTGACAGCAGAGCATTAATTGATGTGTGGGGCCCTTCTAAGGATGGGATCCTGTGTGACTACACAGAGCACATACCTAAGAAGCCAACCCTGCTAAAATTTTGTTTTGTTTTGCTTTATTTTATTTATTTATTCTCCCCCACCCCCTGCCCCATTGTTTGCACTCACTGTCTGCTCTCTGTGTCTGCTTGTCTTCTCTTCAGTAGGCACTGGGAACCAAACTTGGGACTTCCCATGTGGAGAGAGGTGCTCAATTACTTGAGCCACCTCAGCTCCCTGCTTTGTTGTGTCTCTCATTGTCTTTCCTCTTTGCGTCACCTTGTTGTGTCATCTTGTTGAGTCAGCTCACCGCACCTGCCTATTGCACCAGTTTGCTATCTTGCTCGTCTTCTCCAGGAGGCACCAGGAACAGAACCCAGGACCTCCCATGTGGTAGGAAGGAGATCAATTGCTTGAGCCACATCTGCTTTCCACCCGCTAATACTTATGACATCACACTACAGTGGGGATAATTGATATCTAAGGGATGACCTACTGAGTGTCTCCTAAAGCTTTACATATTAATCTAATACATATACATATATGATTTTCATATATTAATTGAGAATCTCAGTAAAGAAATAGATTAATAGTGACAAGGACCTTAGGAAGTAAGTACTATTATTATCTTACACTAAAATAAGTACTATTATTTTACAAGAGGAAGCAGATATGGATTAGTAAAATAATAAGCTCAATGTCCCGCAATTAGTGACAGAGCTGATATTCAAACCAAGGTGGTCTGGATCCAGAGAATCCATTTTTACCACTTGCTAATATGACCTTTCTCTTCCAACTTCAGTTAAACTTTGTATATAACTCAACTAACCCTTCCATGCACACATACATTCATACACACAACCACATTTTTGATTCTATATTGATCCTAAATGATTAAAGAAGAGCATATATCTGTCTATTTCTTTAATCTTATTTGTGGTGGGATGCTCTATGCCAACTAGTCAGTGACCTCAAGCTTAAGAAGCAGAGGGACTCTCTAGACACAGGCCGTGTGCAGGTCAAGGTCACCCTTCCAGCCCAAGATCAGCTATTAGAGTCACCAGAGAATGGAGAGTTAGTGTCTGTGGTGGTTTGAAGCTGTATGCACCCAAGGAAACATGTTTTTAAATCTAATCCATTCCTGTGGGTGTGACTCATTGTAAGCAGGGCCTTTTGATGAGGTTACTTCAGTTAAGGTGTGTCTCACCTCAGTCGGTATGGGTCTTAATCTTATTACTAGGATCCTTTATAAGAGAATAAAACAAAGACAGAGAGAAAGCCAAAGGAAGCAAGAAGCTGAAATGGAACTCAAAAGAGAAGAAAAAGACAAGGAGACACTGACATGTGCCTTGCCATGTGACAGAGGAACCAAGGATTACTGGCAGTCAGCCCCAGAATGCCCCAGTCTTCAGGGAACAAGCATCACCTTAATAAGCTTTGGTTTAGACCTTTTCCCAGCCAAAAAACCATGAGCAAATAAATTCCCATTGTTTAAGCCAACCCATTTCCTGGTATTTGCTTGAGCAGCCTAGGTAACTAAAACAGCTTTTGGTACCAGGAGACTGGGGTGCTACTAATGCAAATACCAAAAATGTGGAAACAGCTTTGGAATTGGGGAATGAGCAGAGGTTGGAAGAATTGTGAGGTGCTTGATAGAAAAGGCTTAGATTGCTTTGAAGATACTGTTGGTAGAAATATGTATACTAAAGGTACTTCTGATGAGACCTTGGAAGGAAATAATGAATATGTTACTGGAAACCGGAGGAAAGGTGATCCTTGTTTTAAAGTGGCAAAGAACTTGGCAAAATTGAGTTTGGATGGAAGGCAGAATTTGGATATTTAACTGAGGAGATTTCCAAGCTGAGTGTGGAAAGTACAATCTGGTTTCTTCTTGCAGCTTATAGTAAAATACGAGAGGAAAGTTATAACCTGAGAAATGAATTCTTAGGCACAAAGAAACCAGAAATTGATGGTTTGGAAAATTCAGAATTTCTGGAAAGTGAGTACCTGGAGAATAGTGCATACTGCTCTGTGTGAGGATTTAGCTGAACATGGAACCAGTCAGCCATTCAGGGGAATTCAGGATTGGAAATGCAGTTATCCAGGAAGGATTTATGGAAAGTTCTTTTGTCTAGTGGTTTGAACCCCTATGTACTATATGCAAGGCCAACAAGTTCTTGTGTAATTTGTATGAACAGAACCACTGCCAGCCTGGAGTAAAAGAGACAGGTTGAAGGAAAAATCACTTCCTGAACAGAATCATGGAAGATGAGGTCCAGACCGAAGACATCTCCTCCAGCCAAGAGAGCAGGCCCACCTATGTGTGTGGTAAAGGTGAGTCTACCTTGGTGCATGGAGAGAGCATGCCTTCTTCCTTGCTGTTCAGGAAGAGTGTTACCACCCCAGTGCTCTGAGAAGATGAAGCCTGTGTCCAAGCTTTTGCAGAGAGCCTGGCTGCCATCCTGATGCTTGGAGAGGGTGGAGCCTTCACTCCAGTATTCAGGGAAAGCATGATCAGGGGGTTAGCACTTGGAAGATGTGGGGATACTGCTTCACCAGGCCTGGAGGACAACACATGAATCCATAGACCTTGAAATCTAATGGTGTCTGTCCTAATGGGTTTTAGAATTGTTTGGGACCAGTTTTTCTTCCAATGGTTCCCTATGGGAAGCAGAATGTTTTTCCTATATCTGTCCTTCCATTGTATATCAGAAGCAGATAACACAGAAGCTGTTCACAGGTCCACAGATGGATGGGAATTGTGCCCAGGACAGACAACACCCATAACTGATTTCTTTTTTTTTAAAGGAGGTACCAGGGATTGAACCCAGGACCTCATGTGAAGCAGGTGCTCAACCACTGAGCTAAATACGCTCCCCAATGAGAGATGGTTTTGTTTTTAGGAGGTACCGGGGATTGAATCCAGGACCTCATACATGGGAAGCAGGAACTCAACCACTTGAGCTACAACCACTTCCCCCATAACTGATTTTGATGAGATTTTGTGCTAAGCATTGTTTCTGAAATGACTTAAGGCTTTGGGATACTGTGTTCAAATGAATCTATTTTGCTTATAGAAGGAACACATCTTTTTGGGGTCCAGATGGTGGAGTGTAGTGGTTTGAAGCTGTATGTACCTGAGAAATACATGTTCTTAAATCTATTCAATTCCTGTGGGTGTGAACCCATTTTATGTAGGACCTTTGGATGAGGTTACTTCAGTTAAGGTATGTCCCACCTCAATTAGGATGGGTCTTAATCTTACCAGTGGGGTCCTTTATAAGAGAATAAACGCAGACAGAGAAAAAGCCAAAGGAAGGAAGAAGCTGAAATGGAACCCAGAAGAGAAGGAAGAGACCAGGAGACACTAACTTGTTCTTGCCATGTGACAGAGGAACCAAAGATCACTGGCAGCCAGCCCCAGAATGCTTTAGTCTTCAGGGAACAAACATTGTCTTGATGATACCTTGCTTTGGACATTTTCCTGGCCTCAAAACTGTGAGTGAATAAATTCTCATTGTTTAAGCTGAGTCATTTCATGGTATTTGCTCGATCAGCCTAGGTAACTTAAACAGTGTCCCTTAGGAGTAAAACCTATCTACCAGATGGGAGATTCATTAGAGCAAAACAAGGCATGGCCACTGAAACCTCTGATTTCCTAATACCATGATCCAATCCAACATGTACTTCTTGAGAGCCTTTATATCAATCCCTCTCTTAAACAATTATAATATTATAATACATTATATTCCTATCCTTAATAAAACCAAATTATTGGGAGAAAAAGGAATTGTCACACACAGAGGTTGAGACTAGTTCAAGATGATAGATGAATGCTTAGGAGCAAGTATTTTCCAATTTGAAAATCTTGTTGAGTAGCTTAGATGGCATGTCATCAAATCCTCATGTTCCATTTCATTAGACCCCTCCTTGTAATGATGGGGAAGCAGAGACCTAGAAGAGTTTATTTAATCTCTTGTAAAATCAGTCTTTTCATGAATGGTGTGATGGCTAAATTCAGGTGTCAACTTGGCCAGGTTTTGGTGTCCACTTGTTTGGTCAAGTAGCCACTGGACTGATTGTTACTGTGAGGACATTTCATGGACTTAAATCATCAGAAAACTGATTGCCTCTGTGGTTGATTACATCTACAATCAATTAAGGAGATTGCCTTCAATAATGAAAGAAGTCTTATCCAATCAATTGAAGGCTTTAATGGAGAAACTATGATTCCAACAGTCAGAAGAGAGAATTTCCATCTTTACTTCAGCCTGCCAACTGCTCCTGGGGAATTCATCAAAAACCTTCATCAGAGTTCCCAGCTTGCGACCTGTCCTATGGAATTTGGACTTGTCCACACCTACAGTCGTGTGAGTCAATTCCTATAAAAATTTCATAATATTAGCTATCTCCTGTCAGTTCTGTTTCCCTAGAGAACTCTGCCTAACACAAATCGTATGCGCTGATTAATATCTGCCAAAGAGGACACATTTTATTTGATCAGATCAGTTTATCCTAGTGGTCATAGTGCTTTGTACTAGTGTAGTTATTAATCATAGAGGGAAATCTAGAAATCTGTGGGCTCAGTGGTTGTAAGTAGAGAAGATAGTTTTGTAATTTCTTTCATAGTATGTCATATGGGACATATTAAAAAGTTGCCTTCAGTTTTGTGCCTCCTCCAGGTGAGAGTGATCTGGCATTTAACAATTTTGGAGTACACATGCAAACTATGGACTGACAGGGCATTTGAAAATGGAAGACTATTTTTATAACCAATTAGGAGTTTATTCACACTCTACCCCAATACAGTTTTGATTACATTTTTGCTTTTACCAGAGAGTTCATCCTACTCTAATTTTAAGTTGTGGCATAAAGTAGTGAAACTGACTCTGCAAGAAGAAATCCAGTTTCATGACATAATAAAACAGTCTACTTCATCTACAGAAGATAGATTTGAATGTGTGGACATAGCATTCTAGTTCTCACAATGAACATAAGATTTTCCCTTACTTTCTTTTATTTTATTGCTGGCAATGAAAGCATGTCTAAACTACCACCCAAATACAGCTAATATATTTATTTATTTTGATTTGGGGAAATTTTTGGAAATACAAAAAATAAAAAATAAAATACTTACTTGGTATTTTCTAAAGGGAAGATGCATTGTTGCCTTTCAATGATTTTGGGGGGGACTATAAGTACTTTGCTTTTAATTAATTAATTAATTTATTTATTTATTTTTATTATTATTATTATTATTTTTTTTTTGAGGTACCAGGGATTGAACCCAGGGACCTCGTACATGGGAGGCAGGCACATAACCACTGAGCTATACTTGTTCCCTAAGTAGTTTACTTTTGAATGCTGATTTTTCTTTATTTTTATTGATGATAGAAATTAATTAATAAAGACTTTCATTAATTGTGTTTACATTCCAGAGTGTGCACAGTTAAGTTAAATTATATATCATCAAAGCAATCTAATTTCCTTGGGGAAGGGATTTTTAAAAATCTGATTAGAGTTTTCTTATCAGGCATTCAATTCTTGACTTTATGAGCCTGTTTTCTTCAAAGAAAAAAATGAAATACATTCATTTAAATTTCATATGATCAGTTTTCTAAAAAAAGCTCTATAAACACTAAAAATAATAGTCAGCATTTCTCAGAGGCTTCAATTCTGTTCTTCTCAGCATTTTATACAAAAGCCAGTGAGCACTGTAGTTACAGCTTTGATGGAAAAACACAAATGAATAAAAGTCATAGAAATGCTGCTATCAGTCCTGAGTAGTCTTTGAAGGAGTAGTTCATATTTATTATGCAATAAGGAAATAAAAATAGAGACATTTAGTTAAGGTGATTGAGTTTTGAAATGATTGGCAGAAATACTACATCAGCTTGCAGAACTATGTGGCTGTGTAAGAATTAGTAAGAAGACAGGTTATAACAAAATATGAAACTAAACATCACACCTATAACATTCAAAATAGATACAACTGTCTACTGGAGAGGTCAATAATTATATTTCTTTTATGGGTTGAAAAAAGCACTGTAAGCTTTCTGTAATGAACTCAAAAGTACCTTGAGGCTTTTTAATCTTAGAACTTCTATAGTCATGCATCAATGCTGAAATTATAGATCTCATGTTTTTCATGACGGAAGAGAAATCTGGACATACATGATTGGATATCGTTAACATCCTAGCCACTGAAATTCCTTGCTAGTGAGTTTTCACTGTAATTTAAACTCTGTTATTAACAGAAGTCACAATAGACCAGTCCCAAATTTCTAAATGAAAGATATGCAATAAAAACCTAAATTATTGGCTCTTATTAACCACTTAAGAGCACAAAGAAAGTAAATTATAATTTATGTTATGCTCACAGGCGTTCTTCTCATATAATTTGTGAAACTGTAGTTTGCTCAAATCGACTGTTCATGAATATTTTATTTTCATAAGCAAAACATTTTAATATTATACAATATAGTTCACAAGCAATATGATGAAATAATGGCATTTATTTAAGAACGGGAAAGTTTTTTCTTTCAAAATGAAGCATCTACTGTTTCCAACATATCCAAAAGTTTGGAATGAAAATCTATTTACTTGTAATATGTAGCAAAACATTAAAACAAAAACCAAAAAAAAATAACACTGGGCATTTAAAAAACTGATAGAAATTACTGGTATCAATGGAATTGTAATTGTTGGTAATGGCCTTCTTGGGAATGGGTTAGGAGGGAGATAGAAGGTAGAGAATGAGAAAGTATAAGGTTTGCTTACCAGTGTCAGGATTTCAAACAATTAAGTACCAGAAAACTCATTTCCATTTTTTCCAGAACTCCTCAAGGCTAGTCATGAGAGCTCAAATCTGGCCTGTAATTTTTAAAAAATTGTCAACATGAAAGTTTTTCCAACCCCATACCATGTAAATTTGTTGAACACAATGTGCCACATTCTGGAGACATGTATCCCTACGGTAGTTTTTTCTTTTTTCTTTTCTTTTTTTTTTTGAAATAGCTTATCCTTATACTATAATATTTCTTTAGCTAAAAACAATTATAGGTGAATAGCAATGACTTTGACTACAATTCTCATAGTTCAAAGAATCACAGCCCGAGAAGTGAACTTACACATTATTTAGTTGAATGATTTTCAAAATTTTGCTTACTTGTGCCTTAAAATTTTTGAAAAGCAATGCCCCTTTTCATACATTTTTAACTTGACAACTTTTGACCTTGTTGGTATCATAAGTTTAAAAAGATTAAAAAAATAAAAAAATTTAAAAAAACATACAAGGGTGTAATTCCTAGTATTTTGTAAATATTGACACAAAAATAAAAATTGCTATATATCATGGAATCTAAACTCTGTATTGATTTGACAGTTACTGACAAATCATTTAAAAATACATTAACAAGCTCTAATTTAACCTTTGAAAACTTTCGTCATCTCTATTTCTTCTTAGACTAGTATTTCCACTCCACTTCCCTTATAAAACTTTAAGTATATTGCACACTTTTAATGCACAAAAGTCCTTTTGGATATCCTATCAACTTTTTTGCCACAAAAATATGTAGTTAAAAATTAAAATCAAATTTTCCATTGCTATTTAATTCTAGGTGTTAAAAACTTCTCTTCCAAACTGTCTTATTAAGATATAATTTACAAAAATAGCTTAAATAAATTCAAATTTTGATAAATAAATGATATCTCATCATAATATGGTTGTAATTTAAACATAATTCTTATAATTCTAGATAATAAATATTACTTTTAGTTAGAGTGACAGAATCCAGCATCAATTCTATGCCTGTTTTTCATTTTTATAGATGTAAATACTGAGCAAACTTGTTTACATTAAAAATAGTGATGAATGAGAAATGCCATTCAATTCTTAGCATGCGTCTTGAGATATAAGGTCAAAACTTATTTTTAAAGACAAATCAG
This sequence comes from Tolypeutes matacus, assembly GCA_026826555.1. Taxonomy (NCBI): domain Eukaryota; kingdom Metazoa; phylum Chordata; class Mammalia; order Cingulata; family Chlamyphoridae; genus Tolypeutes; species Tolypeutes matacus. The sequence continues at coordinate 5,570,226 of JAKSZT010054474.1, read as the reverse complement.
CAAACGAGTTCTCCTTCATTTTTTTTGGATGCCAGGGATCGATTGTCACTAACCAGTATTAAGATTTGTTACCCAGTTATTAGATTTGAGTTATACAACAATATTTTAATTATTGTATGGTGAGTCTAAACTTTTAATTATAGCCTGTGCCCTCTTTTGGTTGTCTGCCATCCCCCTCTGCCATTTAAATGGGTTCCTGGATAGGATCCCACAGGACATAAACTTGGTCTGTCCAGATTTCTGGTTCCCTTTTTGAAGGTGGCAGGAGTGAGCCCCCACACCATATGGAGCCAAGGAAGCTCTGGGTGACAGGTGAAACGATCCTTGAGACCTGACTAGGCATGTGGCCCAAGTCGAGCAGGAGTCCACTGGAAGCCTGCCAGGCCCTCTCTGTGAGTTCAGAATGGCTATCACCTATTGTATCATTTTCTTAGGCCAATAGGTAACTCCTTTTAATTAGGCGGCCTTTAATATTCCAATTACTGCTGTCCTAAGTTGGGTCTGTGAGATGCTTTGGAATGTCTTAGAAACTGAAAATGCATTCACTAGAGAGGCTTTGGTCCCATCCTTGGTAGCACAGGGAAGTTCTATTCCTTCTCAGCCCCCAGGAGGCTCTGAGATTGCCTCTGGGGCCTCCCAGGCTGTTTGCTGGCAAGCAGCAGAACAATTAATCTCTAATCTCTTAATGGACTTTTAATGTCTGGTTTAACTGTGAAACTCCCTGGCAGTGGCCAGGCCATAAAATGAGACCACTTGCTAAGACCTCTGCAAGAGTAGGCCAGAAGAAAAGTTTCAAGCCAGCCCCTTTACTAGGGAAATAACTCAGCTTGGTAGCTTTGGTCCGGAATCTGGATTCGGACATTTCCCAAGACCTAGGTTGCCATGGGGATGCCCGGTGGCACAACTCTGAGTCCTCAGGATGCCAAGGACCAGAGCAGCAGCTCCAATTGTCTCCCAAGGCCTGAGCAACTTGGGAGCTTTGGTTTGGAGGGTAAAAGTTTTAGTCAGGCCTTGAGTCTGAGATGCCAGATCGACTGACAAACTCTTCTCCATTTTTTCCTAGAATAATGGGTGCAGTCTCTAGCATACCAGCAAATTCCCCGCTGGGGTGTATTCTCAAGAACTGGACAACGTTGCCCACCAAAGTGTTGAAGAAAAAAAAATGATCTTCTTTAACACCTCATGGCTGCAATACTGCCTTGAAAACGGCCAACAATGACCTGCCAACAGCACTCTAAATTATAACCCTATCTTACAATTAGACCTCCTGTGTAAAAGGGAAGGGAAAGAGTCATAGATTCCATATGTCCAACTCTTTATGTCTTTATCAGAACACAAGTCTTGCAGGTTGTATTATGCTCGGGATGTGAAACCACTCCCTTGAAAGAGAGACCTAGAAAAAAGAAAACCAGAGAAAAGAAACCCAGGAAAGAGACAGCCAGAGAAAAAAGATCCAGAAAAGAGAGAACCAGAGAAAGAGGAGTGAGAAAAAAAGGAACCTGAACAGAGAGAACCTGAAAAGGAGGGTGATATCTTAGACAATCCCCTCCTCAGTTCTCTCCTGTATTGTAACCCGGTTCCTGAGCCTGAGATTCCCAAACCTGAGGCCCCCGAACCTGAGGTTCTTGAACCTGAAGCCCCCTTGGACTCACCTCCACCCACAGCCTCCACACCCCCACCTTATGCGTCCTAGCTAGTCCAGCAGGAGTCACCAGGAGTGGGGCCTCTTTATACACTATCAAGAGACCTGAGAACGGCCTCTACCCAATAAGGGAAGTAGCAAATGAAGATGTGGGAAAAATTATCCATGTCACCTTCTTCCTGACAGATTTAGCTAAATGTAAAAAAACAGTTGGGGCACTATTCAGAGGACCCAGCTAAATTTACTGAGGAACTCCAGCACTTGGCCCTAAATTTTAAGCTAACATAGGGAGATATGCATGTTATCCTAGCCACATGCTGCACCCTTGAAGAAAAGTGCTGCATTTGGGAGGAGGCCTAGGGACATGCTGATAAGCTGATGGCCCAACAGTCTCAGGAACATGATGTAGATACCATGGCAGTCCCAAATACTGTTCCTGACTGGGACTGCCAAAGGAGACAAGTAGACCTAAGGAAAGGGACCATATGATAGTCTGTTTATTAGAGGGAATGAGAAAGTGTGTCATCAAGCCATTAACTATAATAAGCTGCAAGAAATAAACCAGGGAGAAAGGGAAAACCCTGTCCTTTTCCAAAGGAGACTAGTGGAAGCTGTGAGAAAGTATACCCAGGTGAATCTGGACTCACCAGAGGGACAGATTATGTTAAAAGCCTATTTTATGAGCCAGTCAGCTCCAGATATTAGAAGGAAGCTCCAAAAGCTAGCACTAGGACCCGAAACCCCCTATGAATTCTCTTTTAGAATCAGCTTTTTCCATCTTCAACAACCACAACAAGGTCATCGAGGAGTTAAAGTAAGGAGAGACAAGCAGAAGGCTCACCTTATTGCAGTCACCATGGATAGTGGCCTGCTACCTTGGGGTCACCCTGGCACCCTCTTCAAAGCAACGTGATCCTGCTTCAACTGTGGAAGACTGTTCCAAATCACCGCAACCCTGCAGGGAACGCCCCCAGTCCCTGTCCCCGATGCAGAAAAACAGGCCATTGGGTTCAGTAGTGCACTGAACCCCAAAGGGGGGTAGGGGTGGAGCATGACTGGGCAGGACTGATGGGACTTGGGGCAAAAGTTGGTTCCTTGGACAACTCCACGGAACATCAACCTGGAGGAGCCCCAGGTGACCTTTGACGTGGCAGGTGAGAATATTAACTTTTTAATTGATACAGAAGCCACCTGTTCAGTTCTGACCTGTTACTCCAAACCTCCCTCTTCCCAAATCTGTCCAGTAGTGAGAGTTGATGGTAAATCTAAAATTAGATCCTTTACTGAGCCTTTCCTCTGTCAAACAGGAGATCTAATAGTAAGCCATCAATTTTTAATTGTTCCTGAGTGCCCTACCCCCTTACTGGGACAGGACTTACTTCATACCCCGGGGGCATGCATCCAATTAGTAGGGATAAATAAAACCTCTAAGATGCCTGTAGCCCAGCACTCAAAAGAAGAATGTGGAGCCTTGTGCTTAGCCATGATTCTAGATAAGGAACTAGATACCATACCAACAGCCATACCCCCAGGAAATCAATAGTAAAGTAAATACTATAGTCTGGGAAACTGGGGTACCCAGATGAGCCCTCTGGGTTCCCCAGTTTCCATCACTTATAATACCAACTAGCCCTTAGACAGCAAATAGACTCTCTTGATGCTGTGGTGCTGCAAAATCTCAGGGCACTAAACGTGCTAACAGCAGCACATGTCTGTGCTCAAGGAAGAATGCTGTTTCTATGTAAATCGCTCTGGAATAATCCTAGACAGCATTTGAAACCTGCAAGATGAAGCCCACTTCAGGAAGATGCAACCTCTGGAGGCACCTGGCCTTTCTCACTCTTGTGAGAAACTATGTCCAGCACGTCATGGCTGGCCTTCTTTTTGGGCCCACTTACCACCATCTTCTTTATCCTCTTAATGGGACCATGTGTCTTCAAAATTCTAAGCTTTTCCTTCCAGAATCAATGCCTTCCAGAACAAGGTATTAGTCATGCAGGGATTTCATCCAGATCCAACCAAGGTGCTGAACTTGTCTTCTCTCAACCTCAATAGAATAGCCAGAGGGTTTTACAACTGTCGGGCAGGGTCTACTGGCCCTAACCAGAAAGAAGCAGTTACAGAAGAATGACTATTGTCTTTCAGCTCCCCTTATGAATAAGGGTGTAAGCTCTCTGAGGGGGAGTTAAGGTAGAATAGTATTAGGACAAGAGGGAAGGCTGAGTCAAAGCTGGAAACTGGCAGACAACATGGCCATGAAACCCCACCCAGAAACCCCCTGAGGGAAGGCTGCTACTAAGAAAAAAGCTGGAAAGACTGCTCTAAGACCTAGTCCCATCCAGAACTCAAATAACTCCAAACAGGCCTCCTTATTGGTCCCAGATAACCCCAAACAAAAGGCCTCATCATTGATCCCCTGAGAGCTTAAAGGTAGGGACTGAAAGAAACAACTGGGGCCCCTCCCCAACATTAGGAAAGAGGAGGAGTGAAGAACGGTCTTAATAAAGGCAGCCCCCAGACTCCAGGTGTTCCTCTTTGCCTGGAGGCGCCTCCATCCATATGTAGGTGTATACTTTTCCTTTCTCTCATTTCTCAATAAACTGTTTTTACAGCATCCCCTGACTTCAGTAATTTCTGTCCAATGTAGAAAGATTCCTCTGCCTATCTACGCTCCTTGGGGACTGTTGCCTTGCTGAGACTTTCTCAGAGCTGCCCCCAATCCTCCTTCCTTTCTTCTCTCCTTTCACAGGTGTCAGAGTTCTATTGTGGTCTGAATGCTCTAAATCTTATTCCTGCTTCCTTTCCCTTTATACTTTGTTAAAAGAAATAAAACAAATAGAATTTCTATAGCTGAGAGATTTCAAATGACGTTGGGCAGTCATTCTAGAGTTTATTTATTTATTTATTTTTGAGGTACCAAGGGCCGGGGATTGAACCCCGTACCTCATATATGGGAAGCCGGCGCTCAACCAGTGAGCCACAACAGCTCTCCTCTAGAGGTTACTTTTATGCAAATATCACAAGCTGCCACAATATGCAAAGTCTCAAGCAACAATATTCCTGAGAACCCTAAGGACATGCAGGCACCATAAACCATAAGAATTTAGTTAATTATCTAAACTGAAAGACAATTGGAGTACCCCAAATATGCCCCCAACCACAACTTGTGCAATCTTCTTTTCCTTTAAATACCCTTGCCTGGAAATCTCAAGGTGGGACACAATTTGGGTTGCTACCTGAATCTGTACTCCTGAATTGTAATTCTATGACCCCAAATAAATGCCTTTATTTACTTGCAACTTAGTTTTTTGTTTCTCTGTTGACAAATTACATGGTCATTATATCGTGTAAGAAATGGGATATGAATTGACCACCAACCTGACTCTGGAGCCATTGGATTCAAGCTTGTTACCAGCCAGAGTCCTTTGAGTTCTGTTGTCTTCTCAAGGCCCCTAGTTCTGTACATGAGTCCTCTTGGCTCTCAATTTCCTTCTTTTTGGTTGAGATTCTAACCTTTCTTTTGGTGTCTTTTAGTACAGGGCAATGTGAACTTTGGTTTGTTTGGTTTGAGCTGGTAACAGTCCTTTTCTGGTCTGGGGTTGTGACAGAAGCTCATTTGTGTTTGCCCTTGTCTATGCCCTTTCTGGAATATATGGAAAATTTCCTTGTCTGATAAATACTCAAATGGGACTTTAAAAATTCCCACTTTGGTAATGATCTCTTTTCAGTGGAGAGATGCCTCCCTAACAATCAATTTGATCTCTGTTCTGACTATGAGAAATCAAATAATTATTTTAGTGGACATGGGATGGGCCAATTTAAATGCTATTAGAGTGCCCATCACTCTGATGAGAAGTCTCAGCTTCTGAAGAACAAGTATCTTGTGAAAGGATAAGGTGATCATGGATGGGTTAGATTGACACAAGCTAACCCCTTACCCTCAAGACAATTTCCATGCAATGTGGACCAGGCAATTAGAGCACAGGCTATCCTCCAGGTTAAGCAAGTATACTGTGAAAAGCACACTGTAAAACATCATACTTGCCCCATATCCAGACAATTCCCATCAGGCTTAGGTTTTAAGATTACTCCCAATCAGAGTTAACTAAAAAAATGGGTTCTAATCCATCTAAAGAAATCTAATGATGCCCAGTCATCTAGCACACCAGCTGCTTTCATGTACAAAAATTATGGTCTGCCTTATATACAATTTTATTTCTCTGGACCTGGAACACTAGAGAAAAATCTTGAATTACAATGGTCTGTGGGAATTTCAGTCTTTGAACCCCAGAAAATCCTGTTCTTAAAGTCAAGCCATTCCTTTGCGTGTAAACCTATTGTATATAGGAACTTCTGACTAAATTAATTCTGTTAAGTGCCTTTGATTAATTTGAGTCACCTGGTCTTCAGACACAGAAAAAGCCACAGAGACAGAGAGAAGCCTCCAGAAGTTGAAATCAACGACTCCAGGAGAGAGGAAAACCAAAGCTGAAAGCAATGAGGCCTGGAGGAGAGGGGAGAGATGAGTGGACACTGCTATGTGCCTGATCATCCACAGCTGCAGCTTGAGGAAAAAGCATCTCTTGATGGTGCCTGATTTGGACACTTGCACAGCCTCAGAACTGTATGCTTTTAACCTAATAAATCGCCATTGTAAAAGCCAACCCATTTCTGGTATATTGCTTCCAGCAGCTTTCAGCAAACTAAAATATTAAATATAAATATATTTGTAGAGATAGAATTACATTAGTGGTTATGTAGAGCTGGGGAAGGAGAGAGAGAGATTGAGAGGTGACTGAGAAGGGATATGGGATTTTTCTGATCCCATATCTTTTGAGTAATGAAAGTGTTCTAAACTTGATTGTGGCGATGAATGTGCAACTCTCTGATTATACTCAAAGCCACTTTGGATAGATTGTAGGTATGTGAATATATCTCACTAAAACTGTTACTTTGAAAAAAAGATGAATGAGGAAATTTCAACTATAATGCTAGATTATACTCTGGTTTGAAAATGTCCTTAAACTGGCATCTGCTTATTCTCTAAACTCATTTTTCTCCAGACTACACTATACCAGTCCTATTACACTATCCTTCAATACTACTGAAAATACACATATATTCCTAAATATAGTGGGCTCTATTGCTGGGCATTAGCATATGCTATTTCCTCCCCCTTGAGATGATGTGCCAGTCTACTGCCTCTCCCACACCTGGTCAACTCCTGCTTTGTCTCAGCTTTTGGTTCAGTCATCACATATTTGGGGAAGCCTCCCTCAACACCCTGCCCTTTCCTTCTTGAATACCTAATAGCCTGTGGGGCCATGAATTACCCTGAATGTACTCTGTGGTTGTCCCATTCAGTACTTATTACAATCTTAGAGTGGACTATATACCTTCCAAACTTTTCCACTAGATTATATGAATGTGTCTTATTTATTTGTGTATTTCTGGCGCAGTACACATAGTTGATACTAAAAAAGTACTTTTTAAATAAAGGAATTGGACAGGACTAACTCTGTGGCCAACCTTTAGTACCTACCACTGCATAGGATGACAGTGACTTTCAATGTTTGGGGAGAGATCGTTTTGTGAGAAAGAGTCTTGCAAATCAAAGTTTTAAAACACAAAGAATACTCATGGAAGAAAACAACTCACAGGAAAAAATTTTAAGAAAAAGAAAAAAAAATTAATTGGTTATGAGGCAGGCTAGTAAATTAGGGAATCAATAGATGGGTCTGGAACTTGGCAGAAAAACTGCTGCCATTAAACACATGGCCATGGATAACCCACAAAATGGCAGCTGGAAGAACCTTGAGAGAAACCTCATTGGGACCAGGATTTCTTCTGGAAGCCAGGAGAAGCCCCAGATAGTTTCCAGGGCCCTACTGGGGGATTGATGGGTGGGATAACCAATCAAAGCAGCAAAAAACTGGGACTCCTCCCTCAACATTAGCAAAGGGGTAGAATAATTAATGGTTGAAAAATCAAGTGCGAAATCCAAATGATCCTTGTTCTTGCCGTTTTCCTTCTTCTACAGGAGGCTAAAACCTCTTTAATAAAATTCTAAAACTGTGAATCATCTTAAAAACACACTGACTGCTAGGTTCTGGAAAACTGTTCATTTTAAAAGATCTTTCCACAGCTTTCAAGAACTTTTCCTTTACTTATTGAAATTTGGTAATAGGATTATTAACCACCCTTATTTTAAGTCTGTTAAAAGGTATAATTGAGGAATCAGAGGACAAACCATGATTTTTAATTCCCCAGCTTAGAGGACAGAGTTTCAATCTGGTCACAACTCAATTTTCCCCCACAGCTCTTGCAAAAAGGCCTTAGGGCTAGGGCAGGTTAAAGAGCTGAGGAAAAATTTTTTCTTTCCCCAACAGTTTCTATATCTAGATTTCTATATTACCTTTCCATCCTGCTCAGCCTAATTTGGGCTCCAGGAATACTTATCCACATGTATAACCACATATTTGATTTTTCAGTTTGAATAGAGCTTGTCTAAGAATGTTCATTTGTTAATTTGATATTATCATCCTGATGTATGAAAATATATGTTGAGCAAAAAGGCAGACACGAATACAACTTGACACAGAAACACAGAACTCACTGTTATAATTTTCACTCTCCTACAGAATGCATTTAACTGTAAGATAACATTTCAAAGATTTCTTTGAAGGCTCTTTTTAATTACTCTAATTTACACTGTGACCATGCAGTTTTGCACAAGAATTTTGTTCCTTAATTATTGGCTTATAACCAAAATGTCCCACATGCCTTAATACAATTTTCCTTTGCTTCAGAACTTTGCTTATTTCTCACTTTGACTTTAGCAGACCTTGGATGAGCAAGATTAATTCTATGTATATTCACTGAGACTATGGAAGCCTCAGGGAAACTGGTTTCTCTCATGAATTGCTACTTTTAGGAGCCCTCAAAGTCAAGGCAGGAAGTCTCCGTCACTTCCCAGTCCTTGGACATAACAGGACTCTAGCGACCACTGGACTGGAAGAGTGGATGTTCAACCCAAGGGTTGAGAAGTCCACCAAGCAGCAATTTAGTCCACACTTGGAGCCACGAGAGAAAGCAGGGTCACTAATACCAGTAGAAAGACAGGAGACAGGGATGTCTTAAGTTTGCTTTCCCCTGAGCCATAGGGGGCAGAAGCTGTCATGAAATAACCATAAGCAAAGGCAAGGGATGAGGCTAGGCAGAAATGACTATAAACAAAGGTAAGTTCAGTTGAAGATTACAATTACAATAGTAAATTTAGGCTAAATCCACCCAGTTATAATTTCAGTTATTATCCTCCTGCTGTTTTATAATATAAAGGCATCAATATAATAATTTTTAACTCAGTATGGTTTCTAGTAAGTTTTTACTTTAAGGCAAATTGGGTACCTTTATTAACTAAGCCACAAGAATTTTATTAGTAGCAACTTTGCTACGTTTTTCTGCTTTTCTAGCAGTTGAACCAATTCCACTTGTGATTTTTACATTTAATGCAATCGTAAGACAGTACTGACATTTAAAGACTCATTTTTAGGTTACCTTTCACTGTTATTCAATTCGTACCAGGTGAACCTTAAATCTGATTTCCTAGACACAAGCAAACTGACAAAGTTAAACACAGATTTCAAAGTTGAACATAAAGTTAAACACAGATTAAAAGAGAAGAGAGAATTTTATACCCTTAGCATTTCTAGGGACTTTTTAAAATCTTAATTGATGACATATGAGATTTCTTATTTTCCAGGAGAGGTTTAGTAACTAGTCTGAATCTTGATCCCTATCCACACCCCTTAATAGGCATAATCAAGTTTAAAACTGAGGGATCTGTCTCTAAAAGGGAGTTAATGGAAGTTTGAGGCGTATTTCCTCACTTTTTTTAGGAGACATGACATAAGGTTTATGGCCCTCAGATCTATCTGTCCTATCTTTTTTCTTACACTGGTTTAACTGGCATTCAGGGTCCCATACAGAGGCTGCTCTTGTATATACTGTGGCCACATAGACGAGCAGTCAGCAAATTTTCCTGATTTCTGAGAAGACACTCTTATGGGGAGTCTGCTGGTAGGCTAGAGACCATTCCCATTATTCTAGGAAGAATGAAGAAGTGCTTTTTTGTTGACTGACCCAGCGTCCCAGAGTCCAAGTCTGACGAAAACGCTTACCACTCCAAATAATTTGGAGCTGATGCTCTGGTCTCAGCATCCTGAGAATTTAGTCAAGATCCCTGCCAATGGGCATCCCCATGGCTGACCTAGGTCTTGGGAGATGCCTGAAAACCCTGAAGTTCAGATCAAAGTACCCAAGCCAAATTGGTGGGAGACATTGGGAGCAGTTACCCAAACCGAAGCACATGAGCTAAGTCTCAGGGGATGTTTGGCTGCCCTCTGAACTGAAGTGCCCAAGGGAAGTCTTGGGGGATGTTCAGAGTTACTGCTCTGGTCTCTGAACCAAAGCACCCAAGGCAAGTCTTGGGGGACATTAAGAGTTACTGCTTTGGTTTCTGCCACCCCAAGAATCACAGAGCCCCTGCCGCCGGGCATTGCCAGGGTGTCCTGGATTTGGGAGATGCCAGAGTAGATTCTGGACCGAAGCTACCAAGCCGTGCATTGCTCCTTCTTGGAAAAGGGACAAAAACTTCTTCCACCTATTCTTACAAAGGTCTTAAAAATCAGTCCTAGTTTATGACTCTATTGCCTGGGGGGGGGGGTCCCAGATAAACCAGCTATCAAAGGCCATTAAGAGATTAGAGATCAATTGTTCCAGCTAACAGGACTTGAAGCCCTAGGGCATACTGAAGCCTCCAGGCTGTGGGCCGAACCAGAACATCACTAGCAAAATGCATTTTCAGTTTTACAGTTTTCAAGATATTCCAAAGCATTTTACAAACCCATAATGAGAAATTCAGTAGTAGGAAGTGGGAAGATTAAATGTGGAATGAAGGTTAATTATTAAAAGAGCTCTGGTCTCCAACCCTCCTGGGAAAGGGAACGGGGGCCGCCCCCCAGGGCATCCACTTCAGCTCTGCCCACTGCTGCAGACCTGCAAAGGCAGGGTTGCAAAGACGGGGACCTGCAGAGCAATGCAAGCCCCCGGCTCTCCACCATCGCCCCTGCCAGTGAGGGAAGAGGGCAGGAGAAGGCAATGGCAGTCAGGCCCAGGGACAAAGCCGGAAGCTGCTAAAAAGGCTTGAAAAAACAGCTTGACTGCACCCAGAGCTCAACCTGAGAACCCCTGTCTTGTCAGGGCCCTGCTTTGAGCCCTCTCCCTGCGTCCCTGCCCTCCTGGTTGGGGTCAGCTCTAACAAGCCTAGGTGCAAGGTGCAGACACAGAGAGGTCCCATGCCCTGGCCTCCTCCCTCCTGGGATTATGTCCTGTGGGGGCCCATAGGCAAACCTGTTTAAAATGGATAACCAAAAGAGGGCATTAAACAGGCTGTAATTTATAGTTAGCATAGTTTAACTCACCAGTACCTCTTCTCCTGGCTGGCAGCGCCAATGCAGGTATTATGACTCTTCAAATGACTCCTGAGTTTGACTTAAATATCTGACATTTTTAACTTCTTATTAAACTAATCATAAGTGCTTTAGGCATTTATTTAGCTTGATCAAATATGCTATCCTTATGCAATGAAAAAACTTAAGGTGGGTGCCAGTAAATATCTTTTTATATGCCTAAAATTAGTGTGGAATATACACAAATATACTAATTTCAACTAGAAAATAAAGGTTCTCAAGCTAAGCAACCTGAATGAGATAATTATTTTAATTGGTACCGGGAAGCTTCCAAAGATATGACTACTTCTAAAATTGCCCCTCTTCAAGAAAAAAAAAGTCTCAATTAACAAAAATAAAGACTTCTCTAAGTGCTTGAAAATTTATCCAGAGCCCCTGGCTTTGACTGTTCTAACCCTCCTTTAAATTCCTCCTGGCTTCCTCCTCTATGTCCAAGCTCAGCCTAACTTATCTTATGATAAGATTTCCCAAACCTACTAAAAACCTAGTAGGTTTTACAAAAGAACGCATCTTTTCATTCGGGCTTATGAGCCTGAATACTCGGATCTTTACCAATTAAGTTATATGACTGCTGGTGAAGGTCATGCCAAAATTGGGAAAAACTGGAAAAATACCTTAAAGGACTTTTCAAAATGAAGAGCTACTGACAAAACCGAAGCATTTAAGCTAGCTAAGGAGCTTCATAAAGTCATAAGGTCATACCTGAAGTTTTCCCCCAAATTATTGCTTAGTGAAAATCCAGCAATATATTCCAAAATCCATATATGAATATTATTTCAGGTTTGAAAAAAACCATTAAACAATCCTCAGGTCTTGACCACATTAACTTCCAAATCTCTACCATATTTAATTCTACTTTTACTAATGGCCTTTCAGAAGAACTAAACATCACTCTAAGACCCAAACAACTAAATTGGGCCACAATGAAACCTGGTGATTTAGTAAATCTTACAGATCAATTAGATTGCATCTTGAAAAAAAAGAAAAGTTGAGAAATTCTCCCTGGCTAAAACAGCAGCGAGCAAACCCCAATAAAACCTCTCAGCATCAGGGTCCATGGCACTAGTACTTGTAATTACTGTAAATAACCTGAACATTGGGAAAGACACTGCCCAAAACTTCCTGAAAACAGCAGCAACCCTCCAACGCAATTCTCTTTGCTTTCAAAGAAAGCAAAGATCCTTTCCATGAGGCTGCCTCAGGATTGGCAGGGGTTTTTCCAATTGTCCATGTCACATCTTTAGATGAAATAGATCTGATAACTGAAAACAACTGGAAACCATACAATTGGATACTAGGGCCACCTTCTCTGTCCTCAATCCCACCACTTTCATTAACCTTCCTCCCTGGAGCACAGAAACAATGTGGTAATGTGCTCAAATGGTAGAAGTCTCCAACAAACCCATGACTATCTTTAATTTCCCTAACTCTTTTCAGTTAGGACCTTTACAAGGCACTCACACATTTTAGTCCCCTCTACCCCTATTCACCTTCTGGAAGAAGATTTCCTTGGATTTTTCCAAGCACACATATCTTTCTCCCAAAAGGGGGAAATTAGTTTAGAACTCTTAAAAACAAATTCAACAGATTAAGAGAAGGAGTTAAGTTCCATACATATTTCTGTCCTTTCAGTCAAAGAAATAAAATTTAAACATTACCCTCTGTATTAGTCAGCCAAAGGGGTGCTAATGTGAAATACCAAAAATGGGTTGGTCTTTATAAAGGGTATTTATTTGGGGTAGAAGTCCACAGATACCAGGCCATAAAGCGTTAAGTTTCTTCTCTCACCACAGTCCATTGCCACGTGTTAGAGCAAGACAGGTGCCGGCATTTGCCAGGGTTCAGGCTTCTGGGTTTCCTCTCTTCCCGGGGCTGCGTTACTCTCCAGGTTTAGCTCCTGTTTCCTCCACAAGTTCAGCTGTAGACAGATCAGGCCAACAGCTTGTTTCTCTTCCCCTGGGGCCTTCTTTCCAATGTCAAAACTGCTTCTCAAAAGACTGCTTCAACTGTCCTTTGCCTTGCCTTTTATATTCAATTCCCCACCCACCAAGGGGTGGGGCTCAACACCCTAATCCTAACCTAATCATGCCCAGATTAACAGATCAGTTTACAAGCATGATTCAATTATATTTTTGGAATTCATAATTACATCAAACTGCCACACCCTCTTTTAGATATTATTCCAACCCATTTAAGCCACATCTTTTTGTCTCACCTATCCCAGCACTCAGGGCCTCCTCCTGGTCCTTGGTCAGTTCAAAGCATTTTAAGTTTCCCTTCTCCCAAGACCAGACCTCACTAAGAAGATTTTTAAGCCTTGCAGGATATTTTAGAAATTGGATCCCTAATTTTCCTTTGGCTCAACCTTTATATGCCTAGTTTAAAGCTAAACAAATTGAGCCCCTTATTTGGGATAAATTAGTCAAAATTCCTTTAAGGAAATAAAAGCAGTTTGCTCAGCACTCCTGTTCTGGAACTCCCTAATTACAAATTACCCTTTTATCTTTGTCGATGATCAAGAAAGAAACGTCTCAGGTTTCCATACACAAAAGCATAAAAACCAACATGGACCTCTAGGATTTTATAGCCAGCAACTGGACACTGGAGCCAAGGGACTTCTTCCTTGCATTAGGTCCATTGCTATGACTGTAAAACTTTTAGAATGGATTCAAGAATTAATTATGAGTCCTCTCTTAACTATGTCCTCATTCTGTTGAAGCCCTCTCTACCAACTTCTTACAAAATTCTTTTACTTACCCTGTCAATGTCTCCTTTGTTTGTTGTCACAACCTTAATCTGCTACTTAACTTCCTATAATTTCTGACTAAACTCCCCATGACTGCATAGCTTTAACTAATTACCCCTTCAATAGATTTATAAGAAATCCCAATTAATAATGCAGATGCTATCTAATATACAGATGATTCCTACCTTAAAAATAACTCAGGAATCTGTGGTGTTGGTTTTGTTATTACCTCTAACTATGAGATAGATCTTTTTGTTATCACAGGGCTCATTCTCATATTTCCATTTTCAATAATTTATAAATCCCTTTACCAACCGTGAAAAATTTGGCCTCAACTGACCTCAGTATTTTTATTTATTTTCTTAACTCTAGAATAAATCAAAAGTAGTTCCAGAATTGCTAACCTGCACCATCATTCCACTGGAGAAACAAGCCTACTAACTAGAATTAGGTAAAATTTACATACATTGAAAAGCATAATTCTTGAGTGCACAGTTCAATGAGTTTTGACAAATTTATAGACCCATGTAAACTACACCCTTCTTAAGATAAATTACACTCCCATTACTCCATGAAATGCCTCCATGTTATTACCTAGTCAAACCCCAACCCACCCAAGAGCAACAACTAATTTTTCTGCCATAGAATAGTTCCAGCAGTTCTAGATTTTCATATTAATTGACTGATAAATTATGAAGTCTGTTGTGCCTGACTTCATTAATTTGAAGATTCATTTATTTTGTTTCATGAATTAGTACTACATTCCTTATTAATGCTGCTTTGTATTTTATTTTATGAATAAATCATAATTTTCTGTTGAAAATTTGTTGTTTTCCAATGTGAAGCTGTTATGAATAAAGTGCTATGCATATTCTATACAAGTATTCACATGTACATACTTTCATTTTTCTTGTGCAAATAGAAGTGTTAAGTCATGTGATAAGTGTATGTTTATCTTTAGTAACAATAAGTGTCAAAGTATTTTCCTTATTGATTTTGTCAAGTTATATTCCCAACAGCAATATATAACATTTCCTGTTGCACAATTTCCTTGCCAAAATTTGGTATTTTCAATTTTCTTTATTTCAGTTGTTATAGTGGGTTTGTAATGGTATTTTTTTTTATTTGCAATTCCTGATGACTAATAATATTGAGCACTTTCATGAGTGTGTCTGCTATTTGTATACTTTCTTTTTGAACTATTTTAAAATGTTACACCACTCTTATTGGGATGCTCTACTTTTTTATTATCAAGTTGCTTGTATATTCAGGATCAAGATCATTGTCAGAGCTATTTTAGCAAATATTTTTCCTAATTTTTACAAAGTTTAATCTGTTTTCTTAACTTCATCTTTTGAAGAGCAGAAGTGTTTATTTTATGAAATGTACTATATTCGTGTTGTTGTTTTTCTTTCTATGTTCTGTCCAGAGCATTTTTGCCTATCAACAAATTGTATCCTCGTGTGTTTTCTTCTATATTTATAATTTATTTTTCACAATAATGTTTACAATCCATTTCAAATTTATTTTTACATATGGTATTAAGTAGGAAAAGAGGTCCATTTTGTTTCCATTTAAATATCCAGTTGTTTCATCATCATTTGTTGAAATGATTATATTTTCCCTTTGAATTGGTTTGTTGCATTTGTCAAAATTCAACTGACAAAATATGGGTAGGTTTATTTCTGAACTCTCTACCTTCCTTTTACCTATTGATTTATACTTATGCTAACCATATACTCTCTTGATTACACTAACTTTATAGTAAGTCTTGAAATCAGATGATTTGTCTACCAAATTTGATTTTTTTAAAAAATTTTGGTTCAAGATTTAATTTAGCTTCTTTTGTTAATTTATATATATATATATGTAAATATATATATATGTAATTACCTTGCCCATTCTTATAAAAATACCTGCTGGCAATATAAATGAGATTGCATTTAATCTATAGGCCAATTTGAGAGAATTGATACATTAGTGATATTGTGTGAGACCCCCAATTATACATCACCCTATTTATTTAGGTCTTTAATTTCTCAGTGATTTTTGTAAGATTGTACAGATTTTGCATGAGTTTTGTTAAGTTTATCCCTAAGTAGTTTGTTTTTTGATATGATCGTACATGATTTTTATTTCATTTTTAAATTTTCTATTCCCTATAAATAAATGGATTTTTGCATATGTATCTTCTATCCTGTGACTGTGACAGATTCACTTATTTGTTCTAAAGAAACTGTTTTGTAGATTCCTTAGGATTATTTTAAATGTAGACAGTCGAGTCATCTAAAACTAAAAATAGTTTTTCTTCCATTCCATTACGCATGCTTTTTACATTCTTTGTCTTTCATTATTTCACTTCTTAAGGCCTTCAGAATAAAACTGAATAGAAGAGGCAAGATTGGATAACTTAATCTTGTCTCTGATCTTAGGGGTTAAGATATTGTAGTTACTCTTGCTTTATGGGACAAATTACATAAAATACGGCATATTTTGCAACATTTTCATTGTTCCTATCACCCTCAATCCTCAGGCATAGGAGAAAGAACTCCAAACCAAACCTATACCTTCCCCATTTCCTGTTCCAAGCCTTTCCCCCATAGCTGCCCTAACTGGTTCCCTGGTTCCTTTTGACCCCCTGAGGGAAAGTGATCTAGTCCAGGCTTCTTTAAAGATTAAGGCTTTTATGGAAATTTGGCTGCCCACTAGAGCAGAATTTAAACCTTGGGGCTGAATTGAATTAAGAGCTTATAATTAAAGATTTCTGTAAGTAAGACCTGCAAATATTCATAGAAGAACTAGAATTTTGGGTGCCTACGATCCAGGCCCACCTGACCTATATCAACTTGTTCACGTCTCAGATGCTGAATCCTGGATGGCGAAAGTTGGTTGGACTGATCCTGAAAGGGACTGTTACAACCCAACTCCTGAAGGGCACGAGTTGGTGAGGCCTCGGGATCAAGAACACACCTGGCATTTGATGATATTTTCACTGCACTCTTAGGAAGGACTTTAACCAAGGACATTTAAACTGCTTTGGGAAGATCATAGTTCACGATAACGTCTATACATTCTCTCCCCTCTGGGGAGGGTTGGTAACCTTTAACTTATGCCTAGGTCATGCATCCTGAAGACTTGGGGGGGGGGTCCTGGGTCCCCACAGGGACATAAAAGATTTGTCTTTCCACAACTGATCTGTCAAATGGGTTGAGTAATAGGACAAAGTTTATGCAAGATTACACATCAGGGCAAAGAAAATCTTAAAAATCTCCACAAATTACAGTGGGAAAGTTTTAGCCATCATATTAAATAAATAACCTCAACTTGTCCCATCTGCTAAGAATAAAAATTCTAAGCAAATGTAAATGTAAGAGTGGAGCAAAGAGAGAAAGCTATCTCTTTTATATAAACTGGTGTTTCTGTGTTTTTATGTTTGACAATGCTGAAAAACTAACTGAAGCTATTTGTGTTTGTTTCTTTGATGTATATTTTCCTACCTGTGGATGGTAATACCAAATTAACAATTAAAAGTTCTTAAGAGAGCTCTATTCAAATTGCTTAAAGATAAGTAAGCACTTAGATACAAATTAATACTCCTAAAGTCCTGGGAATTAAGGAAACCAATCTTCTAATACTTCCAATGTAAAAAGAGTATTCATAGAATTAAATCCAAATGTTTTAAAAATTCAAGTGCACATAATCTAGGTAAACCTTTGGTAAACAGAACTAGTTTAATACTGTTAGTTAAATAAAAGCAGTTATGTCTTCAGAGCTAAAAATGTTAAGTGTAATACAATCATACAATTTTATTCTACTTGGTTCTCTGGAAATTTATGCAGGTTTTCTGCTAAAATGAGTAGCATTAAATCTACTAGATCTTTAAGATAATGAAAAATGTAAATTTGTGTTTAACAAATTTGAGTTATTATTTTGACAAACTTTATTTTAAGAATAATTGTGTTTTGTAGGATGTTTGAAGACAGTTTCAAAGATCTTTCCAATAACAAAAATCAAAAGTATGAAGGTACATAAAGTATGCAGGACATGCTTTGTTAAGGAAAAGGAGTATAGTTTTCTCCTGAAGTAAAATGACTGACAGAATGAGAAGCAGAAATGTATAGGACAAAACCTAAATGGATAAAGAAAGTTATAGAAGGTTTGTGGAAATGAACTTTATTTGTCATGGTTAATGTTAAGATTTGATGTCTATATTTATAAGATTTTTTTTTTGCTAAGAGTTTTCATATCAAACATTATATTCATGCTAAACTAGAATTTGGTTTACTTTGTGTTAAGATAAAATTTTCTCGGATTATTTATAACCTCTTAGTGAGAGGTTATAAAAGGCTTTTCTTAACAATTTGAATAATCTGCCTAAAATACAAGCATTCTATATCATATCAGAATAATATCCTTGTTGATGTTTATATTGTCCTTATATTGTTTTAGAAAGCAAGGCTTCTCATGTTTAAAAGAACTAAGTCTTTTTCTTACCATCATATTAACTTCTATTTAGTATTTTATTGTCACTTTGGTTAAATAGGGAACCAAATATGTTTTGCAGTGACCCATTTTCCTATTTAACATAATGTTCAAACCTGACATCTTTTAACATTTTAACACTCCAAAATTGAACCCTAAAGGATATCTTTTCTACTTCAAACTTTTTCCAGAGGGCCTCTAGAAAATCGAAAAGGATTTGTTCTTTAACTTATAGAAATAGAGGTGCTAGAAATAGTTAGGTTAATTTGCTATGCTATGAGTTACATTGGAAGTGTTGTCAAAATAAAAGGGTTTTTTTCCTAACCTTCTGTTGGTTAAATTTGTATGGATAAAAGTTATTCATATAAATATTTAGAGATTATAATAATTCCTAGAGATTTGACAATGTTCTCACTGTCCATTATATGTCTTAATACTGAGCTGCATGATATTAGACAACAATATAGTGTTATTGGTAATAATTTTAGCTATTCTTAGAAAAAGTGCTTTATATCACAGAAACAAACAAATTTCTTTATCAGTTATCTTGTTTTATTCTGATGATTCTCTGAAAGTGCATGTAGTCAGCAATAGGTCAACGTTTCATCTTCAGCAAAAAGGGACTTTAAATGAGAAGCAAGGCAAGTATATAATGCTCTACATGCCAGTTAACACTGGTAATATTATAAAGGTAGAACAGAATCAAATACCTTGATTGACAGGACCTTTATGGACATCTTCAAATGGACTTTATACAGCTACTTACTTCTACAGGATAGGAATATATTTTGTTTTCCTATGTCTATTTTCTGGATGGATAGAGGCCTTTCCTTGTGACAAGGCTCCTGCCCTATTGGTAGCTAAAATAAATGATTAAACTTCCCCAAATGGGGAATTGCTGCTATCCTCTCAAGCAATATGGACTCCCAATTTACTGAATTGTAATTAAGGACTTTGCAAGGTCTTACCCATTAACCAAAATCTTAGCTGCTCCTACCATCCTCAATTGTCAGGAAAGGTAAAATATACAAATGGTATGTTAAAACTTAAATTAACTAAAATGTTTGAATTCCTCTCTCACTACCTTGGCCTAGGGTTCTTCCCTTAACCTTGATGGCCATATGGTCTAGCCCACTGGGAAAACACCCACTGACCTCCTATGATATCATAAAGATAAGACCCATGAGACTTATTATTTTTCCTGCTTTACCAGACTCTGATCTATTTTAATGTAAAATTTCTATTTGTAAGTGCCTGATTGCATATATCCAGTCCCACCATTCACAGAACTAGGCTGCCTTTCCTGAGACTCCTCTACAGCACACTGTACATGACCTTCAACCCAGACATTTGCTATACTTGAGGAGACATTAACAAAATTCTTCTTTAAAACCTAGATGGAAAGAACCTTATCAAATCTTATTGGACACTCTACAGCAGTAAAACTACAGGGAATTGACCCCTGGTTCCACCTGTCACAACTAAAACATGCTCCAAGTCCTCAAGCTTGAAGCTTGCACTAATGAAACTTATTTCTGTAATGGTGAAATTAAACCTAATTATAATTAATGCCTCCTGAAAACCTCCTTGTTGCTCAAATGTGGCCCCTTCCTAAGCCAAACACTGCAAATAAACTTGCCCTTCCCCCACATGGAACATGACTCCCAGGGATGAGCCTCCCTGGTGCCCAGGAGTTAAATACCAAATATTGATCAGTGATACTTTTGGAGAAAGATCTTGATCAAAAGGGGGAAATGTTTAAAGAAATGAAATAAAATAGGGTTTCTATGGTTAAGAGATTTCAAATGGAGTTGAGAGGTATTCTGGAGATTATTCATATGCAAATATCACAAACTGCTACAATATGCAAAGCCCCAGGCAACAATGTTCCTGAAAACCCTAAGGACATCTGGACACCACTAACAAACTACAAGATAAATGTGGCAGTTTGAGATTTTTTATAAATCCCAAAAAAAGAGACCTAGAGTTAACTGAAAGTAGTGAAGTTGGTGAAGAGTCCTACTATTGTCTTCATTTGCTAGATAAAAGAAACAGAAAGAGAAATAATGTGTGTATTAGACAGGGTTCTCTTGGGAAACAGAATCAACAGGAGATATCTGCCCCAGGAAGTAAGAGAGCTTGGTCATTAGTAAGGAGAGAAGGCCCCAGGATAGAGACAAGCCATTCGCCTGATAGTCTACAGCTGGCCTTGTGGGGAGAAGCAAAGCCTAGAGAGCTTCATAGTCTACAGCTGACCTTGTGGAGGAACCAGAGGAGCTAAACCAGGAGAGAAACGCAGCTCCAGGAAGAGAGGAACCCAAGAAGCCTGAACCCTGGCAAACGTCGGCAGCTGTCTTGCTCCAACACGTGGCAATGGACTTCAGTGAGGGAAGAAACTTATGCTTTATGGCCTGGTAACTGTGGACTTCTACCCCACTTCTGGTACCAAGCTGTATTAGTCAGGGTTCTCTTGGGAAACAGAATCAACAGGAGAAATCTGTCAATAATATGAGATTTTATAAGAGCCTCTCATGCAACCGTTGGGATGCACAAGTCCAGGTTCCACAGACAGGCTGCAAACCAGGGGCTCCGATGAAAGTTCAATGAAAGGTCCTTGATGAGTTTCTGGGAGAAGTTGGCTGTCCAATGACAAGCTGGGAAATTCTCTCTGAATGTTGAAATCACTTCCCCTTTTAAGGCATTCAACTGATTGGATAAAAGCATCACCCACTGATGATGGAATCTCCCTGATTGATGCAGATGTAATCAGCCATCCATGCAGTAAACTCACTGGTGATCGAAGCCCATAAATGCTCTTGTATTACAATTAGCCCAGTGCTTGCTGGACCAAACAGCTGGACACATTTACTTGGCCAAGTTGACACATTAGCCTAACCATTACAATGTGCTTGGATTAATAAGTTTTTGCAAACACATATTTTCTATTCTTAACAATGTCATGTTTTTCAATATTCTTCGACAAAATTGGAAATCCAATATTCCTTCACTTTTAAAATGATTCATAACAAGAAGTAATAGTAGTTTTGTGTAATATTACTCCAATGTTCTCTACAGTCCATTGCAAAGAAATGTGTTTCTTGGACTAGCATTAAAGAGATAATTAAGGGCTCATTAAGGTTAACTAGATCATATGGTAGAAAAATAGTGATGTCAGTTATTTTTTACCTTCATTTATGGTATATGTATAGGAAAAGGAGGAAAGGATCCAACAGTTAAGAATCTTACAGTCTTCCAAGAACAAAAGAGCTGAATTCCTAGCATTCTTAATACAGAATTAGTCCATTTCTACTTAAACACATATTATATATTTTGTGTACCTTTGATATAACTGACATAGTTGCTTAAGAGAAATACTAGAGGACACCTTTCTCTTCTTTCTTAAAGTTATACTATGCAATCTCCTGCTTGAATCCATGAACTATGGCTAGGAGTAGGAAGTATGTGTGCTCATACCTATGCAAGCCTGTGAGGAGGGCAGGCCTTCCTTTTCATCTCCATTTTGTATCATCTCTCACCCAGAAGGATTTAATGGCTTCATGCTCCCAAGGGCAGCAAACATCCTAAGTCAGAGAATGCTTGCTAAAAGATACTTAATTTCTTGCCCTTCATAGAATTCTCATTTCCTCAGTGACAACTGCTTTGGGAGGTGATCAAGTCTGAAACTTTATTTCATCTGCTGGGAGTTGTTAAAAATACCATACCTTAACCCTACAGGGTTAGAAACCACAAGGAAACATTTCAGATATCAAGCTGCCATCTGGTGCAATGCATGAGAATGGAAAGCTTCTTGTTTTCCTTTGCCTTAAAGCAGGTCTTACCTTGGATATGCCCACCAAGCATACCATCCAGACACAGAGAAAATCTTAATCTTTTTGTTGCTCACACTTTCTCAGTTTTTTAATGTTGTCTCTCCTTCACTTTCTCTATATAGACAGATCTTAAAATAATTTTGGATTTAATTGGGTGAATAAATAAGTGAGA
The DNA here is from genome assembly GCA_026826555.1 of Tolypeutes matacus. Lineage (NCBI taxonomy): Eukaryota > Metazoa > Chordata > Mammalia > Cingulata > Chlamyphoridae > Tolypeutes > Tolypeutes matacus. The sequence continues at coordinate 5,547,824 of JAKSZT010054474.1, read as the reverse complement.
GGTTGAATTTTACCCAAGTAACCTGCAAATGCAAAATGGGTAAGAGTAAATATGATGCAGTTGAGAAAATGCAAATAGTTCAGCTAACCAAAGAGAAGGAATGGGCAAGGACAAGATTGAACAGGAAAGGTATGTTGATGACATATTCTGAAGATGGTAGGAATTGATTTGTATTTTAAGGAGATATTTCAGGAACTAAGTGCTTGGAAGAGACAGGGTTAGGCTGGTTATTACATTTTTCCAGGCAATAAATGATGAAAATTTAAACTGAGAGTATTAGTGAGAATCAAGAGAAGGGCAAGGATTTGAGGGAGATTTATTAAGAAGGACAAGTCACTAGGACTTCATGCTCTTAGGTTAGATGGATAAGAGAGGGAGGATGTAAGGATTACTCTCGGGTTTCTGAAATATTAAGGATGGTGGCTTCACTTGCCGGGAAAGGGATTGTCAGAAGAAACAAGAATGCGAGAAGAAAGAAAAAGAGGTTTAAAGAGTATGATGATTACTCATTTAGGACATATTGGAGTGGAGGTAACTGTGGAGTTGAAGTGCCTAAGTGGAGATGTTGGGCATATAACTGGCTACATGGACCTGGAACATAGGAAAGCTATTTGGAATAGAGATGTAAATTCCAGAATCTAATTACTAATAGGAAATAAGTATCATATGAAAATAATCTTATAAGAGAGCTAAGTTTCAAAGTAGAAAAGACCATTCATATGTAGTATCTTGATAACTCAAAATATTTTTTTAGATTTCTCATAGAAGCAGTGGACTAAAAGGGACCATTACAGTTTGTCCAGTCCATCATCATCTTTCCTTCTGGGAGCAAAACTCATTCCAGTTAGAAAGAACCTTTTCTTCTCTTATGATATGCTAGAGAGAACCAAGAAAGCAATGAGGTTAATGATTTCCCGCCCACTTCATTTTTATTCCAAATTTGAACTGGTTTAGGGCTCCCAATGGTAAGGGTGCTTTAAAATGCAGAGGTTTGCAATGTTTCTTTTATTTTCTTTTGTCATCTTACTAATCAGCAAAATCTTCTCTATCAGCAAAATATATAACCTGCTAAATTTAGTTTTTTCTCATGCCAGACTGCAGCACATCATCTCCTTGCAATACTTCTTTTTCTTTATGGCTGTAGGTAGCAATTCTCTTAGGTAATGTCAGTAGGAATAGAGTCCCCTAAATTCACTGTGGCTGACAAAAGTGCAAATTCCCTCAGAAAAAGTGTCCAACGATTATTAAAATATTTTCATGCCCTACAACTTAGATTATGGGTCATTGACTAACTATAAAGAGGAAGACTAACCTTATCATTTCAGCTTCCAGTTTGGACTAACTTAGTATTGATCCTATTGGTATTTGTAAACCTATTGCTTCATTGAATATCTCTTTCTTACTGGAGGGACTTTAAAGTGATTGCATTTAGGCCCTGGGAAGGAAATAATTTATAGACTGTGTAATCCTATGCTTTCAGGTGAGGAAACTGGGGCTGAAAGGTATGGCTGACTGACCCAAAGCCTTTTAACAAGTTATTCACAAGCTATTTACTTTGTCGACCCAACATTTTTCATTGCCATCTGCTTCCACTATAGCGTATCATCTTCTTTCAACAACAACAAAAAAAACTTTATGAAGGCCACAAAATTAAATTAACATAGTCCTGTTGGGGACTAGAAGCAGCAGGATATGGTGCTACACACATGGCTATGTAGATTGCATTTACCCCAAAGCAGGCCCGAGACAAGTACTTGGTGGCGGGAGGTTTACTGGGGGAAGCAAGAGTGAGGGGTGGGGAAATTGAGACAGGACAGAAGGAAAAGGCAATATTAGGATACATTTTCAAGGCTTCTGCTCTGAGGAATGAGGACTTCATGCTGCTGAGATCTCCTGAGAAACATGCAGGAGGTTTCCCAGAATTAACCATAAAGACAATCAGGAAGCATTAATTCACCAGCCCTGTGCCCCATTGGTTGAAATTTGCTCTTCTGAGATTAATCCTAACACATTTCTGGGCTGTAATTGTGCTAGGCTAAGAGCAAGCTCCTTCACTTTGTGCAGAAACTTGAAAGACATGCAGCAGGTGCTACACTGAGTAAGAGTCAAAGCTGAGTTTGAGCTTGGTTGGTTCTGTCCACTGCAGCTATGGATGAAATCATAGATAGGCTATCTATGGATGAAATCATAGATAGGCCAAGGAGCTATGACCTGGGCATCACAGATGTCTGCTATAATGGGCTATGAAATACCACCTAAGTTCAAATGCTGGCTTCTTCACTTACCAGTTCTGTTTATGACTATTACTAAGCATTTTGGAGACACTAATTTTCTCCATCCGATATTTCAATGTTATTCCGCTGAGTTTTTTGGAATAACAGTTGTTACAATGTGGCACTTATAATGGTTGATTCATTGATTCTTTCCTTGGTACAATTTATCAAATGATAAATATACAGTGGACCATGTTTGAAGCACTTTAAAATTACAATGGTAAATAGAGTATAACCTCATCCTAACAGTTACATGGCTAGACTGCATGGACTCTGAGGGATGTCTAGTAACACTCGGGAGTATATCAATAAAAAATAAAGCATAAGTAGCACTCCATTATTTTTCAGTGTTTGGCAGAAGTATAACTGGGTTAAGAAAATGGGAAAAAACAGTGTTAATAGGATGACCGTGGCTCATTCTTCATTAATATTAAGAATTACAGGGTTTAGGGAAATTGAGGGAATAACAATTACCATGAGACAGGAATACTACTTTTGAAATTTATTCTTTTTTTGAGTGCCTGTGTCCTCCAAAATTATATATATATAAATATACATGTAATCCCCAAGGAGTTCTCATGATGTAGTCTTATCCCATATTTGTATGATGTCAGAGAACTCCAGTTGCTAGCAAGAGAGAAAAACCTTAAGCAAAATGGATTAAATAATTAAAATAGCAATGGATCTGCACTTAGATCTGCATGGAATAGTTGTTAGAGATTAGATACACCCTCAATAGAGACCAGCGTTTGTTACCAAGTTGTTCTGGATTTCTTAATGATATAATGATGATTATGTTCATTTCCTTAAAAATATTCTTGACTGTGTAATGCTATTTGGAAAATTTTTTGATTATGAATTTGTGCCTTTATTTCTAGAAAAAGGGTTCAAAACTTAAGAGTTCTATAAAGCCAAAAAGATGAACAAACCCTACAGTCAAAATACGCCACTCACCTTTCCCAAGAAGTGCCTCACACCTTCCTGCATCTGGTTCTTTGTTCGTTCTGTTTACTCTTCCTATTTCATCCCATCTCTGCCAGTGGAATCCTACCCATTTTTCAAGACCCTTCTCAAATTCTACCTCTTTCATGAAGGCTTTCTTGATGTAATCTCTTCCTTTTTAAAACTTGCAATGGAAATATTTTTTTGATTGAAGATTTAATCAGGCTTCAAAGATTTAGAACTATACTCTCTACTAGAACAATTTTTTTTAAAATCCCCTTTCAGTTTTGAACTCTTTTTGGCTATCAAAATCCATTGACATTTGCTCCATGCAATATGAGTGAATAAAAAAAATCATAACTCATTATAAGGAAAATGAAGAACATAGTAAAACTGTTTTTTTTTTTGTTTTGTTTTGTTTTGTTTTTTTCCCTCACCCACTTACTTTTGGGACAGCAACACTCTCTTTGGCAATTATGTGCAAAACTCCTACTTGTTAGGAGTGAGTGATAGTATATACATGCCAGTTTTTAAAAACAGTTTAGTCTGGAGGGAAAATATTGGTTCAGATAACTTCTCAAAGTCCCAATTCTTGCTGTATTTCAGAATAGATAGGAGGAGATGTCAATGAATCATTATTATTGATGACTATTTACCATTTTTTTGTGAAAACAATAGGCACAAGTCACATGTAAGATCTATTGTTTAGGCTTCACCAGCTTCTGTCTAAAAATTAAACTAAATCTCCTTACATCTAAATTAGGATTCTATAAACCCTCACATATCTAGGTTGATGAACATAAGTCAATATATTCCCTGTTATTTTCAGAAGTACTCATATGTGACTGCATTTATTCTCTTAATCCAGTCAGTCAACTACAGTCACTAAGGCTGTAATTTTTTCTTGTGTTCTTTGGCTCCATTTGTCCATTTCTATTTCTGAGAGGCCACTTGGCCTCTGTCTGTGTTGGTACCCCCAATATCAGTCTTAATCATCCTGACTTTGACTCATTATTAGTTTCTATAAAAATTTAGGAAGAACAGATACCTTCCCAAGTATTTGCTACCTGCTGTTTCTTAATCCTTAAAGCACCCATGTCTGTGCCTAAAGTATACCTGTGAGTTTATCAGCTGCCAGTGCTCTGTAATCTAACCACAGGAGCATACTCAGGCCATCAGTATGCTGGAGAACAGGCTCTGCAGCCATCCTGTTTCTTCTCCACCTGCCCCTTCCATTTCAGTGAGGTGGTAGAACAGAACTTTAATGAGTGGGCCTTCATCCGGATTACTGAGTCCTGTATTGGCCGAATAAATTCAGACATGGGGAGAGAAAGCCACCGGGAGGAGCCAGGAGCATAGCAGCCTGGCAAACTGAGATATTGGGTGAGGCGTGTTTCATTTAATAGCGTTCCTGCCTTAATTAAGCCAACAAAGACATGGCTTTTTACACCTCCATTCTTATTTAACCTTCAAAAAATCTTCATATTATTGATAAGGAAGCAAATTCAGCAAAGGTAATTAGCATGACTAAGGCCATAAAGCTAAACCATGACTGAAATCCAAATAATCTGTCTGAGGCCACACAAACCACTTCAAATAATATTTTACTGGATCTTAAGTATGAAACTTTGAGGCACTGAGACATTTGCTGCTTTTTCTTACCATTATGCCATTAGGGAATTTAAAGTTGTAATATTTTATTTAAGTTTGCCTAGAAAGATAATCTACTTATTCCACGATCATATTTCAATATGAGATTATCAGTTTAGATAATGTTGTTTATTATATACAAAGATGGCATTAACAAGATATTTATGAGTTATTTCTTCCCAGTAATTCTGAGAGGTTGGATTTCAGCCATTATATATTTTTGCTTAATTCACTTCATAAATCCAAGAATTTTCAAGACAATGAAAATTGTGGTTGGGGATTAGCATTGTATTTCATTGCTATGGTAAAGAGTGATAACTGTTTTATGCAGAAATTTTTAAATTACTTTGAGATGGAAAAGGTTGCATTGAAGAGCGCATTGGAAAGTACAGTAGTGGATGATTTGCCAAAGAAATTTGGCAGAGAATAGAAGAATCACAGTCTCTACACTCTTCTTTAAATACTTATCAAAGTTTATAATCTAGAAATATGAAACAAAGGACTTCTTGTGAGTTCATTGTTTTGTGAACCAATCAGCTGTGAGATTGGTTAATATTCTTTACCAACCTTTAAACAGAGTTTTAATTGCCATCTTGTTTTTCTTATTTGAGAGAGAATGAAACCAACTTGAGAGACATTGACAAATGTTCAGGAGTTTAGATTATGGAACTAAACTTAATCCAGGCATGAGAGACTGCAAATGCCTATATTATTTTATTTATTAGGTTTTGCTGAGAATTATCTTGTTTATTTATATATGTGTCTAAAGCTATTTTTAGAATTTTAAATTCTCCCCCATATCTAATTTTAAGGTGATGCAATCTTAAAAGCTCAAGAAAATGGTAATTCCATAACCAATGAAGGAAAACAGTGAACAGATCTGGGGTACAATTCCTATGGGGATAGATGCTTTATGCTATAGGTTTTTCCTAATGGATCTTTCTAGGCCTAATTTAAGTGTACCAGCTTTATTCTAAATACACCATCAATTTTTTCTGGTTTGAATTGTATCTGACAAGCTAATTTATCATATCTTCTAAAGTGGAATTTAAAGTAAAAGTGTGAGTTATATAAAGTATAAATAAGCAAAGCAAAAGCAGTATAATAAAGAAAACAGTCCCCTCTGATTTAATCTAACATGATGGCAATTTTATAAGGCAGGCATTTTGAATTTTCTAACAGGAGTGAAAATGTATGAACAATACTTCCTCCAAGTAGTGAGTTCCTGGTTCCCTTAGGTGATTAATATCTATTCAGTAAAATAGATGTCTTCAGTGTTCTAAGTAATTCAGCTTATCCCTAGAGAGAACACAAAGCATATGGGAACATTATTTTTCAGCAGTATAGAGTTATCATTAATAATCCAAAGAATAATGGACATTTTTTTCAAAGGAATTCTGGGAAATTCTATCATTCAATATGATAGTTTTCCTTGAGGCATTTCTCTGATCAAAATCTTACTTTTATTAAAGAGTTAAGATAAAATTCATAATTCAAATAACATGTAAATGGAATGCTAACTCATTTCAGGTTTATCTTAAGTGATACTGAAAAAAATCTCAAATGAAGCTGACTTTTTAGTTAGCTAGCTAGATCACTGGTATATAAAACCTTAAACTTTTTCGTCCTCTCTTTCTATACGGGCCTTCTATTAATTATAAGAATGGTATATAAAAATACAGTCCTGCAAACAATTGTTCTTTGAAAAGACAAGGATACAAATATAAACATGCAATATTTTTTAATGATTTTGTATTTCATATGGCAAATAGAATTCTAACTCAGTTCAGGTTTATCTTAATTGATACCGAAAAATAAAAAGTAAACATGCCCCAAATAAACCAACACTTAATAGATTTTCAAATTTGTAAATGCATTTGAAAATTAATGGACGTGTGTACTAAAACTATTGTCTTAAAAAACTATGGGCATTTCTTTTTTTTTTTTTTTATGTATTTTTTTTTTTTTATTATGGGTAAAAATCAAAATTCTCACAATACATACAAACATTTGCAAAATGATATATAAATATATATGCATATATGTGTATTTGCTTACAAAAATGTTGTTTATATATATATATACATATATTTTAAGAGGTGCTTAGGTTACCCAAAATATTACACGGAACCCACTGGGATTCCCATGTTGCCCACCTCCTACACCTCCCATCACATCCCACACAAACATCTCCCACAGTGTGGCCCACCACCCTCAATGAACTTACACATCCTGGAGCCTTGCCAACAACCATAGACCACAGTTCACACTGTAGACAACACTCTCTCCCACTCAGTTCTGAGTGGTGTGTGCTGATTTAAAATGGTCTACATCCATTGCCACAACGGTACTCAGGACAACCTCCAACTCCCAAAGAAGCCACTGTATTTCAACTGCTTGTCCCCTCCCTACCCCAAAAGTGTCAAGTGGCCACTGGCTCCACCTCATTGTTATAATTTCTTGCATTGCTAGAATCACCATATGTGAACAAGAGAATACCATCAAGTCCACTCTAGTCCATAGTTCTTCCCCCAATCCTGGAGCGACTGGGATGATGATGTCCACTCCACCTCCAAGTGAGAGAGGGCTTATATCCCATGGATATGGTGAGTGGGATGATCCTGCCTGCAGATGCAGGCCCTCTGCATTCCCTGGGATGGCCATTTCCCATTGTTGTCTCCTCACTAGGTGACTTGCATGAGTCCATTGAGCTGTGCCATGGGTAGGAGTTGCAGCTCCACCTAGATTTCATGCACACCTGGCACATAGGTACGCGGGAGGCTCCAGTCTCTGGAAGTATACCTAAAAACTCCAGCATCGCATATAGGTTTGAATAGAAGGGACTGGTGAACCATGTGCAGGGAGGACTTATTTGAGTCTAATTCTGTCACTCTCAGGAGCACAGATTCCAAAATAGAACCCACTGATAAGGCATCAGTCTCTGGGGCTATCCCCCCTTATATAGGACCAGGGTGTCTCCGGAGCTCTCAGGAACCCCACTGAGTGGGGTGATAGGCACTTAGATGTTCTATGAGCTCCTACTGAGGTGTGCGTAAGAGTTACCTCTGGGATGACCTCCCGACTCTCTTTGAAGTCTCTTAGCCACTTGAACTCATTTGTCTTTACCATTTCCCTCTTTTATTCAAGGTCTTTTTCCAGTTGTGTTGCCAATTGGCACTTGGTATTAATCCCTCGTTGTCAGGGAGGCTCATCCCTGGGAGTCATGTCCCACGTTGGGGGGAAGGTAATGCAATCATATGCTGAGTTTGGCTTAGAGAGAGGCCACATTTGAGCAACAAGGAGGCTCTCAGGTGGCAACCCTTAGGCACCTGGGCATTTCTGGAAGAACATGCAATAGCAAGTTATAGCCAGTTTTTGTGTTTTTTTCTGAAGGGCATCTTTAAAATTCCCTTTTCAAATTTCTTAATGAAATAATTTCTAATTATCCTGGAATGCTAAGAAAAACAAGATGTATTGTTTGAATTTTCCAATTAAAATAAAAAATGGATATCATAAAATACAATTAAGATCATAACCATACTGTTCAGAATTTAAATTTTGTTTCCTGAAGGCATTTAGGGTTAAGCAGTACCTTAGGGCTATAATAACAAATATCAATTCTTTGCAATGGTCTCAATTCTAGATATGTGTGATTTAATGTATAAATAAATCTTTCTGTAACTTCTGAAGATTTTTCTTTTATATTATATATATGCCTTTTTTCCTTTTCTCTTTAGCACAGTTTTAATCTTGGGTTATAAAACTGTCCTGAGTTTTATTGAGTTATAAAAATCCTTGCACACTGATCATAGAACCACAAAACCATCAGAGGATTTATCAGATTGTCTAATCTATAACCCTGTAGTTTATTGGGCAATAAAGCAGCATGAGGCTATGTTGTATTCATGCACTATTTCAGAAAATTGTGGGCTGGTCATGTTAAGGGTCTAGAACAGTGCTTTTTGTTTGAGGACTCATAAGTATTAGCTAGAAATTATTAAAATGGGATAAGTTCAATGAAATATATCTAGCTCAATATTTATGGAATATCCTTGTAGCTCTTACATCTCAGAATATTCAAAGTTCCATGCTCTGGAGATGTCAGGAATCTGATGTTGGCTTTAAATTAATTGTATCTCTCATGTTTAAAGGAAAGTTTCTAGTTTCACAATAGGCCCTCAGTACAATATGATGAACTAGGTTCATCCATGTTTGAAAAGGTAGAAAGTTTATAGAGTTGTAGGTTAACTAGAAAGGCTATGTTAAGTTTAACTGCATGCTTTTAGTGAAGTGAATTCTAATAGAATCGCAGCATAAGCAGAGATCCTGAAATGCATAAACCTAATGTGGAGAACACAGTTGTCAGCAAAATCACACTCACCCTGCTACTCATGGTAAATGAAAGAAAAGGTGTTTATTAGATAAATGTTGTTGTGATTAAATCTTTATTTTCTCACTGAAAGAATTTATAAAGCTTGTCTCCTTGATGGATTTTTAAAGATATTTCTTATTGAAGTATATCATTCATATATGAACATACATAAACAATAACTGTATGGTAAAAGTTGTGAACTTACAAAATAAACATGTGTAACATCATACAGGGGTCCCATACATCACCCCTCCAACAATATTTTGCATTGTTGTGATACATTTGTTACAAACTATGCAAGAGCATCGTCAAAATATTACTACTGACTATAATCCATATCTTACATTTGGTGTATTTTTCCCCCAACCCACTCTGATTATTTAAAACAAATCAATTTTATTGATACATATTAATAAAGCACAGAATTTATGCAAAATGTACAATCAACGATATTTGGTATAATTACACAGTTGTGTGTTCATCACATCAATCATTATTACAGCATTTTCATTATTTCAATAATAATAATAATAAACAAAAAACAGACAAACAAGGAAATTCTTCCCCTCTCAATCTCTTTGTTTCCCCTGCTGTATATAGCTGCTATTTCTGGCTATCCTTGCACAATTATCAGAGATAAAGAAAGGATTCTGAAAACAGCAAGAGAAAAGCAAAGCATCACATACAAGGGAAACTAGATAAGATTAAGTGCCAACCTCTCATCAGAAACCATGGAGAGAGAAGAAAGTGGTATGGTGTATTTAAGGTATTGAAAGAGAAAAACTGTCAGCCAAGAATTCTGATCCAGCAAAGCTGTCCTTCAAAAAAATGAGGGTGAGTTCAAAGTCTTCACAGACAAACAAAAACTGATAGAATATGTTACCAAAAGGCCAGATTTACAAGAGGTACTAAAGGGGGTGCTACAGCCTGAAAGGAAAAAATAAGGGTGAGACTCTTGGAGAAGAGCTTAGAAATGAAGATTATTGGGAAGGATACACCAAAGGTTTTTAAATTTTCTTCATTTGTTTGGGTTGGAAATTTTCAAGTGCCAGTACTTGAAGACACTAAAAGACCCCTCTGAGGTATCCAAGAGGAATACTTGAAGTTGCAGCACATTCTGTTTTGAAGTCTTTTAAATGGTGATTTTTAAACTCTGTGGAAAAACTTAAAAATCAAAATTTGCATGTAATATCTTATTTGCCTTCAAGAAAGTAATATATGCTGTCTGTTGACTGTTGTAATGCAGATGAAATGTAACTATGTATATATATAAACTTTAGAAAACTCGTGATTCTTCATGATCTACATGGTGCTTAAAATAAATTCCCAAAAGCAGAAATTAGGGTCCTTATGTTATTTTGGTCATAGAAACTCCTCCCCTATACTTTTTCTTTGAGGAAACAGATTAGAAAAGCATATGGAGGAAATGTTAATATTATATCCTGTAACTGATTTTGAATAGAGATTTTTGACCTATTTCTTTCATAAACTGTGGTAACCAATATTAAAATATTTTAAAGTAATTTAGACATATAAAAGAGTCTATAATACTTTTTTGTAAAATAATTTTTAAAAAATTAAATGAGCAGTTATATTCTTACTATCCAACCTGAAAAAAACAGATCATTATTTTTGAAGTATCTTTGATGTCTCTTACGTGCCTCTCCTTGATCTTGTCCTCCTTCTGCTCCTTTAGAGAAATCAATACACTGAAAATTGAAGTAAGTTCTTCAACTCTCTTGACTTTTGAATATGGCATGAGTTGGGAGATCCAGTTGTACTTTTTAATGATAAGAATAACAATTTATTGAATACCATCCTTTCCTTTTTGATCTATAAGGCTGGTTCTACCACATAGCAAATTCCCCCCATGTATGTGTTTGTTTTATGCTTGCTATCCTATTGCATTGGTCTGTTTAACTATTTCCTAGGCCAATACCATACCATTTTAATTATAATAGTTTATAATTAGTTCTTGATATGCCAAGTCCCCATCACCATATTCTTTTTCCTCAGAAATGTCTTGTCTCCCATATACATTCTAAAATCAACTTCTTAAGTTCAATGAACAGTTTGCTAAGATTTTTAATTGAAATTACATTCATTCTGTGAAACAAGGGCAAACTTTAACATTTGTATGATATTGTATGCTAGATCATGAATCCAAAATGTTTCTCCATGTATTCCAATTTCTTTAGTGTCTTTCATAAATCTAAGAATCCCTGCATGAAGATATTTTTTTGTTGTTGTTAGATTTATTCCTAGGTACCTTGTTTTTTTGTTCTTTCTAATCTCCCAACTCTTTGTTGTTGACACATAAAAAACAGTTGATATTTGCATTTGATCATATATCTAGAAACCTTGTTAATTCTCCCCAGTTCTAATCCTTTTTAGATTATTTTACAGATATAAATAGCAGTAACAGTTTTGTTTTCCCTTTCTATTCCTTATACTTTTAAAACTTTTTCTTCATTTTTGTGTTTGGTAGGAACTCTAGTACAATGTTGTGCAACTCCAGTACAATAGTGCTGATAGAGAGCAAATATATCCTGTTCTGTATTTTCACTAATATTTTTAAATTTCCATAATTTTTATATGGTATTTTCTGTAATTTTTGTAGGTGAATCTTATCAAATTCAAAAATATCTCTTCTAGTTCTAGTTTTCCTAGGGTTTTAAAAATTATAAATAGATGTTAAATTTTGTAATTATTTTTTTTTTATCTATTGAGATACATTCATAGATATTCTAATGTGGGGTCATCATGTATTACTTGAATAAACCCGATTTTGTCAAGCTATATTATGCTTTTTATATATTGATAATTAAATTTGACAATATTTTGCATCAGAATTCTGTGTCTATGATTAAAATTGAGATTAACCTGTAATTCCATACTTATATCAGAGTTACACTTTTACTATTGCTATTGCTGCTACTGCTATTGCTACTAGCTTATTTGCTATGTGCTTTTCTAAGCACTTAACACGTAATAATTTATTAAGCCCTTACAATAATTGTATGGGATAAATACTGTTCATGTCTGGAGGAAAGTGGAGCACAGGTAGACCACACGGCTACTAAGTGATGGAGCTGGGATTTGGACTTAGTAGTTTAGACCTAGAGTTGTACCCTTAACCTCTATGGTATATTAGTCTCACAAAATGATTTGGTGAATGTGCAGAAAAAAAGTTAATGTAGCAGGCCCGAGACTGCTATGCTTAGAGAGTCCTGCTTGCCTAATTGGCCTTTAGCTGGCATCTGGGAACTTGAATGGTAAACAGTGCCCTACACTGATATAAAACATTACCTAAGTGGTAAGCATGGTTCACTGTGCCTAAACTGGCCTTGCAGACAATATGGTTTATGCTGAAAACCTGCTTTCTTTCTGGCATTTTGCTACATAGTAAGCTGGCTGAGCCTATGTGACCAGCCCCCAATTAAAACAGTAAACACTGACTCTCTACTGAGCTTTTCTGTTAGATAATATTTCATATGTCTTGTCACAATTCATTGCTGGAAGAATTAAGCATGACCTGAGTGATTTCATGGGAGAGGACTCTTGGAAACTTTGCCTGTTTCTTCTAGGCTTTGCTGCATGCACCTTTTCTTTTTGATGATTCTGGTTTGTATCCTTTTGCTGTGAGAAATCATAGCTATGAGTATGACTATACATTGAGTCCTGTGAATTCTCCTAGTGAATCATCAAACCTGGGGATGGCCTTGGGCATCCCTGCCTGTGTCAAGGATCTCTTCTATTAGAGCTTCTTCTATTAGATAAAAAAGTTGATGTAAAATGGGTCTAGCAGTTTGAGATTATTTTGTGAATCCCCAAAAAAGAAAGATTATATTTGTAAACTAATCTATTCTTCTGAGTGTGATACCCTTTTATTGTATTAAATTCAGTTGAAGGACCTTTGATTAGGTTACCTGTTAAGATTTCTTTTGGGCTTCTGATTCAACTATGTCAGTAAGGCATGACTCAGGTTGAGTCCCTATCCCCCTGCTAGGCCTGATATAAACAGATGCTCAAAACAAAGACACAAAAAAATAGAGAGCTCTGTCATTTTTCATCCTGCCATGTGACAGAAAGGGAAGGCTCAAACAGTTGAGGCCCTGGGGAGAGATGAGCCATTTGTCTGATAGCTTACAACTGAAATTGGGAAGAGAGCAGAATAGCTGAGACTTATATAGGACACCTGGGAAGAAACAAACCCTATGTCAGGAGAGAGAGGACTACAGGATCCTTTATGCATAAGCATCAAGAGGCTGAACCCATGGAGCTCAAGAGGAAGAGGAAGTCCAGAAGGGAAAAAGAGAGTAGGGAGAGATCACCTGTCATCTTGCTTCAACATGTGGCAGCTGACATTGGTGAGAAAGCACCTCTTATGGTGCCTTGAGGTGGACTTTTTATGGCCTTGGGACTATAAGGTTTTACCCCAAATAAATACACTTTATAAAAGCCAACAGTTTTCAGGTACTTTGCATTGGCAACCCTTTGGCAGACAATGGGAGTTATCTGTTACTAAATGATTGATCCAATTTGCCTAAAAAACTATCTGGTACAACTTTATGTATTAAGTCCTGCATTTTGTAGGTGAGAAAATTGAGGCTCAGTAAGTTAAATTACTTAGAGTTATATCATTAGTAAGAATCGGATATAGAATATGAACACCATTCTATTTGAATCCAAAACATAATCTTCACTAGTTTGTGTTCATGTACTATTACCCCTAAGTTTCTTATTCTAATTTTACTCAAGTTTCCAAAATCTAAAAAACATAACTTGAAATTTAAGGTGTGCTGTTTCTCAACAGTCAGCGTGAAATAATTAAACTTTAATATCCTTGAATTTTGCAGCCAGGGAGAAAGTTTAATCATCATGCACAGGAAGTGCCATGGTATCTTTAGTCCTAATCCTTGTAGAACTCTGTTTTCCAACTCCCTGTAGAGTAAGTTGCTACAACAGTATATCATGGGAACACAGTATCATAGGCACAACAGAAAGTTTCAGTAAAAGACCTCTTTATTATTTGCACAGCATGAAGAGGCCAGAAGGGCAAATAACCTTTTTGTTACTTACACAGCACAAATAGTCCAAAAGAGGAGGGAAAGGAAGTCTCATCACACCTATCTCTCCAGGTAGATAAAATCTGCTCTGGGTCAGGTCTATGGATCTCACTTCTTTCAGAATAAAAGAGGCAAATCTATACATTTTGAGTGTAGTTTTTACCCATCTTGGGGGTAGTGAGCTCTGCCATGAGAATTCCTGCCTTGATGAGCATCTGGGGCTACTTGTTTCAGGTTTAAGGCTTAATGACTTTTCCATTAGACTTAACATTTTCCCGGGCTGTGGAGTAGAGCACAATAGAAAAGGAAGTGGGGGTAGCTGAAGGCTGGAGGATGGCCACTTACTGTGGGTTCATGACTTCCCCGGAGAAGGAGGTGGGGGTAGGTGTGGTCTGGGCAACAGCCACTTGACAGGTATCTGTGGCTTCCCTAACACTCCCCAGTCAGGAAGTTAATATTCTAATCAAAAGGAGTTAAAACACACCTGTTTTGGAACACAGCAGAAGAGCTCTCTCTCCATAGCTCAGGACACACGAAATAATTCAGAACATTAATTCCAAGTTGCAGACTCAAAGGGGCTGTGCAAACAGTGAGGATATTCCTCAGGTAATAAACCTAATTATCCAACAGTTCCACAGTCTATTTAAACTAATATTTGTGGAGCACATACTATGAGCTAACCTGTTTTATGCACAAAGAAAGGAGTACACCGATGAATTACAGTCTATGTACTTTAGGATGTTATAGCTTAGGGAAGAAGACAGAGGTGTAAACATGTTAAATGAAATATTGAAAGTTTATTGATAGAAATATTCACAGAAAGCCATAGCAGCAGAAAGGAGTGGCACCCCAAAGTTTCCAGAGAATATAAGCTTGAAAGGTGAATGGTTGTTAGTAGGTAAATAGCTATGCAAAAATATATTCCAGGCATAAGAATTTATGAACAAAGTCTCATGGTTGTGGTATAATTAGAGCATAAACAGAAACTAGGTCATAGCAAATGAATTTACAGCAACAGGGAAGGCTGGGATTAGATGGTGGGAACTAATGAAGGTTTTAAGGAGGAAAGTGATATATGAATTTAAACAGCTCATACTGAAAGCAGTGTGGCTGATGGATTTTAGATGCGCAAGACTAAAAAACTATCTGGTACAACTTTATGTATTAAGTCCTGCATTTTGTAGGTGAGAAAATTGAGAGAAGGGGATTGTATAGTATTGGATTCATATGCTTACAATTGTAATCATACAACCACGAACAAGTTGAGGCCCTTAATAACATGTCCCTATACAATGAAAGGAGGGGGGCGCAAATCCAACAAATACTAAGGAGGTAAAAGTAGTAAGATTTAGTTATTGATTGTTATTGGGATGGAGAAGCAGTCATTTTTAAATAACTTTCAAATTTCTGCCTTGAATGAGAGGCAATTAACCATGAAAGAAGAGTATGTGTATTATAGAGGAAGTTAAATTTAGATTTACTTATGTGGCCTTGGAGGTGCTTATTAACCATCAAAGAAGGTGTCTTTTGCCAACAATGCAATGTGTTGGTGGTGGGGTGGTGTATGGGAATCTGATATTCTATGTATGATTGTTCTATAAAGCCACAACTTCTCTAATAAAGAAAAAAAATTAATTTGGGGGAACCATTAGCACCTAGGTGATGGTTATAACCGTGAAAGTGCATGAAATTACAATGAAGAACCCTGGAAACACCAACTTCTAAGCCCTTAATTTTAAGTGATGACTACTGATGAGCCTACCACAGATTAATTTTTCTAAAATATGACCGACTTTCTACAAATTAATGTGAATAAACACTAATTATTTGCATATGTTTAACATTACTAGTTCACCACATGAGGCTTTAAAATGAGTTTTTAACTGATTGTATTAAAAATTAAATATGTAAAATATTAACATTTATGCAGGATATCAAGAATCTTAATAAAATGAACACTATGCATTCCTCATCCAGTTTAATAAATGAAACTTTATCATTACCTTTGAAACATTGCTAAGATGTGCCTTGGGATACCAATGATATTTGAGCAAGGAAGATACATGATATAAAATGGCAGCCAAGAAAAATTAGTATGAAATAGTTTTCATAGGGGATTGAAGGGGATAGGAAGCAATATTGGTTAATGCAAGTAGTAGATAGATGATGAGTTAATACATAGGATCAGAATGTCAAGGCAGACTCCCATAAGGATCTAATTATCAAAATTAACTAGCAATCAAAAGGCCCAGATGATATAGGGAGAGTTCTGGAATGTCAAGGACACGCTCTTGAGGTCCTTCTCTCTGTCCCAGAATAGATAAGGTCTCTATGTGTGGTTCACATGATCCCCCTTACTCAGTAGTGGCATTTACTTATGAAACATCTCTATTTTATAATCGAGAGAATTGTATAGCCTACCTGACATTCTCTAGGCAGCCATGCATTGTAGATCGAAGATTGTTTTGATTATAGATAATCCTTTGCCAGGAATATCCTGCTCTTGGTTCAGAGATAGGGTCTCGTCCTCCTGGCAAATATCATTAATTATTAATCCAGAGGTCTACTTGTGAAGATTAGAAAGGGGGCACTGGCCTTTTCTTTCCCACCTACTGGGGGCATTTCCTCAGGAAAAAAAAAAAACAAAAACAAATCAGTAAACAGTAAAGAAGAAAGGATCACAAATCAGCTGCTCTACCGCTTTTCTTCCAGATGGTAAAGACTGAAATAGAAAGAATGTAAAGAATTTGAAAAGAACTCTATGATTCATTTCAATAACAATAATATAAATGTTATTATGACAGAGAATCCAGAAAAAGGGAGAGGCCAGAGTTTCCTTCAAGGAGAAGAACCAGTTTAATTTGGAGAATGACAATAACTTTGACAAAAATAAAAAACTTGAGGGTGGATTGATCTTGGAAGGGACACATAATATGTTTTAACCATGTTTAGTTTAAAAGGATGGTGGACATGAAAACAAACAAACAAACAAAAACAAATCAGTAAACAGTAAAGAAGAAAGGTCAGGGCTAGATTAATAGATTGAGTAATCTGCCTTGATATTTATCTTTCTCTGTAATAAAAGGGAAGGATAATTCATTGCTTTACCTATTGCTATTCTTTTCTCAAAGCTTACGATTTAAAATTACTTACTTAATTCAATTATCTTTAATAGGTTAGATATTTCACTACTTCTGGATTGTTATTCCACTAAGTTTCACCTACCTAAGCATAAAAATGTCTGTAATGTTATAGGAAAAATAATGGGCTATTTTGTTCCACTTAATAACATGATGAGTTTGGTAATCCTGTGTAGATACTGCTGTGAGTGGAAATAGGCAGAACAAATCTCCTCTACAGTATCATGGTATTTTTATTATTAGCCAGGTAAATATGTTGAACGTTTTCCCTTGCTACCGAAAAGTTAGAACGGTCCATGAGTTAAAGTGTACTTATTTCTGTAAAAGGGCATTTGTGGTTGATTAAACACATCAACTTCAGTTTGCATTTAATCAAATGCAGAGGCCATTTATTACTCTGAATATTCCAGTACCCTGGATATTAGCCCTTGACTGATCTACACTAGTAATTGAAGAACATTTCAGGTGCAACCAATTATAACAGAATGAGTTTCATTCCTAAACTCCACTCCAAAATATTCTTAATATATGAGTTTCAGTGAAAACTTTTGTCCATTTAGGAAGGCCATGCTACATTTGATTTGGATGAGCAACTTCTAGGCAGCTACACTGTAAAAATACTAGAGGAAGCCTGGGATAACTCCAAAAGGCCTCCTCATTGGACCCGGAAAACTCCAGACAAAAGGCCTCCTCTTGGTCCCCTGAGAGCTAACAGGTGGGGACCTTAAAGCAATTAATCAGAACAGCAAAGAGCTGTGGCCCCTCCTCAATATCAGGAAAGGGGAGGAGGAAAGTCTTAAAAAGGGCTAGCCCAGGGCCCCATGCACATGTCTCACCCTGTGGCACGCTCACACCCATGTCTGTGGTTGTGAACTTTTGTTTTGTTTCTCTCATTCCACAACAAAATCTTTACTCCCCTTACCTAACCTTAAAAAACAAACAAACAAACAAAAAAAACAAACACCACTCAATGTAGTCTATATCATCAAGCTGTTCTGATGTCAACAGGTACTCTAGTTTTTGTGTTTCCTAAAGCTACATACACACAATTCTTACGGAGATTTCAGATAAAAGCAAAACATATTTGGTAGTACATTTTCTTGTCCTCAGAATGCAATAGCAGTCCCATGTGATTTTTATGCTACAAAATGAAAGTTATATCTTTTATTTCCTCATATTGCAGTTATGATATCTTTCACCCCCTACATGTACTCTGCTTTTTCTTTAAAATATACTTTTTTTTTTTTACCAATTTCTCTAATATGTCGTTTAGCTGGCACTTAAAATCATAACAATTAAGGAAGATATAATATGTTAATTTAAAGGCAAATTTGGCAAGATATCACTTTTCTGTCATAATGTAGCTTGTTTATATTCTCTTTTTAAATTAATTTTTTATTTTTAAAGAAGCTTTAGATTACATAAAAGTTACATTAAAAATATAAGGGATTCCCATGTGCTCCACTTCCTCCCCTTCTCACATTTTCCCACATCAATAACATCCCTCATTAGTGTGTTACATTTGTAACAATTGATAAACACGTATTGTACCATTGCTAATAACCATTGGTTACAGTTTGCATTATAGTTTACACACGGTCCCACACAATTTTGTGGGTTAAGACAAAATATACAATGGTCTGTATCCATCACTACAATGTCATGCAGGACAACTCCAATGTCCCAAAAATGCCTCCATATTATACCTATTCTTCCCTCTCCTATCCCTCAGAAACTCTGGTGGCCACTGCCTTTATATCAATGATGAGAGTTCTTCCATTGCTAGAATAATAAGTCTATAGTAGAATAATAAGAAGTCTACTTTAGTCCATTGTTCATTCCCCAATTATGAGGATTTGGGGATGGTTATGCCTACTCTGCTTCTAATTGAGAGGGAGCTTAGGTCCCATGGGGCAGATGGATGGAACTATCTTGCTTGCCATTGCAGACACTCTCTAGTCCTTGGGATGATTGTTGTACATCATCATCTCCTCATTAGTTGTCCTGGTTGAATTTCTGCAGAAATTCAGGGCTCGACTGGAACATGGAACATGGATGGATTAAAGATTTAAGTCTCTGGAACATATATTTATCAAGTATACTGCTAATTATATGTTCAAATAAAAGGGGCAGAAGAGCCAAGTGTAGAGAACCTATAAATGAATCTAACTCTGTTACACTGGGGAGCATAAATTCCAAAGTAAAACCCATTCACAGGGTGCCAAATTCTTGAGCTATCTGCCCTGCTTATAGTTTCTGGATGTCTCTAGAGCCCTCAGAAGCCCTGCTGTTTGAGGCACTGTTTACTGTGGCAGTCAATGAGATCCTGATGAGACGTGTACAAGTGTAACCTCTGGAATGAACTCCTGACTCACTTTGAAATCTCTTAGCCATAAAAACTCACTTGTATTTGCCATTTCCCTCTTTTGGTCAGGACTTTTTCCAGTTGCATTGCTAGTTTGCACTTGGTAATAATTCCTTGGTGCCAGGGAGGTTCATCCCTGGGAGTCATGTCCCATGCCGGGGAAAGTGCTGCATTTATATGCTGAATTTGGTTTAGAGAGAGGCAATATTTAAGCAAAAAGGAGGCTTTCAGGAGGTAACACTTAGGCAGTATATAATACTAGGCTAAGTTTCAATTTCACAAGAAAAGGTTCATAAGTATAATCATCAATATCAAGGACATGGCGTAATGGTCTGTCTTCCTTCACTAGGCACTGCCCTTGCACTCAGGGGATTTTTGCTGTCCTATTAGAGGATGGGAATTCAATGTTCTTTCTGCTAGTGTGTGGATCTCCACCTACCAAGACAGTGTCCCATGAACACTTGGACATATTAATATGTCTTAGAGTTATGCCCCAGGTGAACCCCTTCCCATGCATCTCTCCATCACTGAGATCCTGCACCAGTGATCCTTTTCTGCCACTGTTGTGACCCTCCTATGATCCAAAACCTCTCCAAAAAGGAAGCCAACAAAATAACTGAATAAAATTAATAAGAAAATGAAATAATTTAAAAAATAACCAATAAAATTTTAAAAAAATTACAAATTTTTGAAATAATAAAAAAATTTTTTTAGACATTGGTCTTTCATCACTGTAAGATCTGTTCTCTTGTATATACAGTGACATTTTCTTCCATTTACTCCCCTAGTGTCTTATTTCTTTCATTTTATCTTCAAAGAAGCTTTAGGATACAGAAAAGTCATATAGAGAATATAGGGGATTTGTGTATATCCAACACCCTCCCCCTGTTCCCCTCTCCCCTATTAATAATGTTTTACATGTAGATGGTACATTTGTTACAATTGATGTACAAATACTGAAGCATTGCTACTAACCATGGTCAATGGTTTACATTATGTTTTACAGTTTGGATTGTACAGTTTTATAGATTTTGACAAAATTAGAAGTGGCCTGTATCCATTATTGCAAGATCATGCTGAACAATTCTAATGTCCTAAAATGCCCTACATTCCATCTATTCAAGTCTTCCTTCCCCTTCCCTTCAGAACCTATGATAACCACTAAGTTTCAATTTTTGAACAATAAGATTCATAGTTACTTGGAATAATATTGAGGGTTTGACATATTAGTCTGTTTTCTTTTATTGGGTACTGCCTATGTTCTCAAGGAATACTTGTCCCTCTAATTGAGAACATAACAAGACTCCCCAGGATGGGAGTTTGATGTTTTCTTGTTTGTTGTGTAGGTCTCCATCCACTGATATAACACACTAAGACAAGATGAACACTTACATATTCCATAGAAACCTGCCCCAGGTGCGCCCTGTCCCACATATCCCCTACATCCATCACCCTACTCCAGTAACCCTCCACTGCTGAAAGAAGATTCCCAACATTGTGGTTTTAACCACAGACATGAAAATCCCCAGAGGTCACCTGCTCCTCCCCCCAACTCTCCTCCCAGTTCCATGGATAGTCCAAACCAACCCCCTCCCCACCCTACTCCCGCTCACAGACTAGCACCACTGAACCCAGTCACATCACTGCACTACTGCCATGCTTATCCACTGCAAAACTACACCCTTCCACCTAATTGTAGGTTTTGCCCATATGGGCATTGGCTCACCATCCTCTACTTCCTTTCTGTCTACTGTAAACCTATCTTCCAGACTCTAGTTCTGTGAGTCTGCTTAATTTGCTTAATTTATATCAGTGAGGTCATGTAATATTTGTCCTTCAGTGACTGGATACTTTGCTCAATATAAGGTCTTCAGGATTCATCCATGTTATCCCATGTGTTAATAATGAATTCATCTTACACCTGAGTGATATTCTATTGTATGTATATACTACAGTTTGCTTATCCATTCATCTGTTGATGGACAACTGGCTTGCTTCCAACTGTTTGCAATAGTGAATAATGACACTATGAACATTGGTTTGCATATATCTGTTCATGTCCCTGCTTTCAATTCTTCTGAGTATATTCCCTGCAGTGAGATTGCTGGATCATGTGGCAGTTCTATATTTAGCTTCCTAAGGAACCACCAAACTGTCCTCCACAATGGCTGCACCATTCTACATTCCCACTAGCAGTGGGTAAGGGTTCTCTTCTACATCCTCTCCAACACTTGTATTCCCCTGATTTTTTAATGGCTGCCAGACTAAGAGGGGAAGATGATATTCCATTGTAGTTTTGATTTGCATTTCCCTAATAGCTAGTGATGTTGAGCATCTTTTCATGTGCTTTTTAGCCATTTGTATTTCTTCTTTGGTGAAGTGTCTATTCAAATCACTTGCCCATTTTTAAAAAATATTTTTTAAATTTATTTTTAAAGATACTTAGATTACGTAAAATGCTACATAAAAAATATAAGGGATTCCCATATGCCCCACTCACCACATCTTCCACCTTTCCCCACATTAACAACTTTTTTCATTAGTGTGGTACATTCATTGCAATTGATGAACACATTTTGGAGCATTGCCACTATGTATGGATTATAGTTTACATTGTAGTTTACACTCTCTCCCACTCAATTCTGTAGGTTATGGCAGGATATATAATGGCCTGTATCTATCATTGCAATGTCATTCATGACAATTCCAAGTCCTGAAAATGCCCTCATATTACACCTCATTTTCTCTCTCCCTGACCTCAGAACCTCCAGTAGCCACTGTCTCCACATCCATGATATAATTTCTTCCATTGCTAGAATCACAATTAGTCCATAGTAGAATAACAGTAAGTCCACGCTAGTCCATATTTCATTCCTTAATCCTGAGGATTCTAGGATGGTGATGCCCATTCCACCTCTAAGTGAGAGGAGGCTTCAATCCCATATGGCTGATGGATGGAACTCTCTTGCTTGCAGTGTAGACTCTCTCGGTGCCTTAGTATGGTGGTTGTCCATCCTCACCTCCTTGTTAGTTGTCCTGGGTGAGTCCAATGAACTGGAGAGTAGGTGTTGCAACTCCGCTGAGACTCAGGACCCAGCTGGCATATGGACAGCTGAGAGATTCAAGTCTCTTGGATGTATACTTACCAACTCTAGCACCAACTATAGGTTCAAATAAAAGGGAAAGAAGAAGAGGCATGTGTAGAGAAGTCACATCTGAGTCCAACTCTGTCACACTCGGGAGCACAAACTCCAAAGTAGAGCCCACTGGCAAGGCACCAAACTCCAGAGCTATCTGCCAAGACTGTAGGATGTGGGTGTCTCCAGAGCCTTCAGGAGTCCTAATATTTGGGGTACTATCTATTTTGGCAGTCTATGATATCCTGCTGAGACATGCATAAGCGTTACCTCTCTGATGACCTCCTGACTCACTTTGAAGTCTCTTAGCCCTATAAACTCATTTGTCTTTACCTTTTCCCCCTTTTATTCAAGGTCTTTTTCTAGTTGCATCACCAGCTGCTGCTTGGTAGTAATTCCTCGGTGCCAGGGAGGCTCATCCCAGGGAATCATGTCCCACACTGTGGGATAGGTAATGCATTTATATGCTGAGTTTGGCTTAGAGAGAATCACTTGCTCATTTTTAAATGGGTTGTTTGTCTTTTTATTTTCAAGATGTAGGATTTCTTCATATGTGCTAGATATTAGACCCTATTGGTTAGATGGTTCCAAATGTATTCTCCCATTGAGTAGGCTGCCTTTTCACTTTCTTGACAAACTCCTTTGAAGCACAAAAATTTTTAATTTTGAGGAGGCCCCATTTATCTATTTTTTCTTTTGTTGCTCATGCTTTGGGTGTAAAGTTTTTGAAACCATTTCTGAATATCTTGGAGATGCTTCTCTACATTATCTTCCAGGAGTTTTATGTTCTTAGCTCTTATATTTAGATCATTGATCCATCTTGAGTTAATTTTTGTATACGGTGTATGATGCTGATCCTCTCTCATTCTTTTGGATATGGATATCCAGTTCTCCAACCACTATTTGTTGAAGAGGCCATTCTCTCCCAGTTGAGTGGGCTTAGTGGCCTTGTCAAACATCAGTTGACCATATATGTGAGGATCTATATCAGTTCTGTCCAATAGGTCAGTATGTCTATCCTAATGCCAATACCATGCAGTTTTGACCACTGTAGCTTTGTAGTGTGTTTTAAAGTCAAGTAGTGTGATTCCTCCAATTTCATTTTTCTTTTTCATTATGTCATTGGGAATTGGCAGCCTCTTGCCCTTACAAATAAATTTCATAGTTAGATTTTCAAATTCAGCAAAAATGTTGTGGTAATTTTTATTGGGATTGTGTTAAATCTGTAAATCAGTTTGGGTACGATAGACATCTTAATGGTGTTTAGTCTTCCTATCCATGAGTGGGAAATATTCTTCCATTTATTTAGTCTTCTTTGATTTCCTTTAATAACATGCAGTTTTCTGCATACAAGTCTTTTACATCTTTAGTTAAGTTTATTCCTAGGTATTTGATTCTTTTACTTGCTATTTAAAATGGGATATTTTTCTTGATTTCCTCCTCAGACTGCTCATTGTTGGTGTACAGAAATGCTACTGATTTTTGAGTGTTGATCTTATATCCTGCCACTGTATTGAGCTCATTAATAAGCTCTAGAAGTTTGTTATTGATTTCTCAGGGTTTTCTAAGTATACAACTGTCTCATCTGCAAATAGTGAAATTTTTACTTCTTCCTTTCCAATTTGGATGCCCTTTATATCTTATTCTTGCCTAAGTGCTCGAGCAAGTACTTCTAACACAATGTTAAGAACAGTGACAGTAGGTATCCTTGTCTTGTTCCAGATATTAGAGGGAAAACCTTTAGCTTTTCACCATTGAATATAATGCTATTGGTGGGCTTTTCATATATACCCTTTGTCATGTTGAGGAAGTTTCCTTCTATTCCTTTCTTCTGAAGTGTTTTTATCAAGGAAGGGTGCTGTATTTCATCAAATGCTTTCTCTATATCAAAAGAGATGATCATGTAATTTTTTTTTTCTTTCGATCTATTAATGTGGTGTATTACATTGATTGATTTTCTTTTTTTCTTTTTTCTTTTTTTTTAAAGATTTATTTATTTACTTTATCCATTTTAAACCCTCCCCCTTCCCCATTTGCTGTTTTTGTGTCCATTCGCTGGGCAATTCTCTGTGTCTGTTTCCTGCCATTTCTTCTCATCCTCCTCCTCCAGTCTTCACCAGGATTCGATCCTGGAGACCCCCGACGTAGGAGAGAGGTATTCTGCCACCTGCGTCACCTCAGCTCCTGGCTTCTGGAGCTTTCGGAGCATCTCGTCTTGTCTCTCTCCTGTTACGTCATCATCCTGCTGCATGGCTCTCAGGGCCCGACAGCTCAGTGGCACACAGAGCCTGGCAGCCCATGCGCCTTCGGGAGGTCCCGGGGATCGAACCCAGGTCCCTCCATATGGCAGATGGACGCCCAACCATTTGAACCACATCCGCCCCCTTGATTGATTTTCATATGTTGAATCATCCTTGCATACTAGGGATAAAACTCACTTGGTCACGATGTATAATTCATTTGATGTGTTGCTGAATATGATTAGCAAGTATTTTGTTAAGGATTTTAGCATCTAGGTTCATTAGAGAGATTGGTCAATAGCTTTCCTTTCTTGTGGCATCTATGTGTTGCTTTGGAATCAGGGTGATGTTGGCATCATAGAATGAGTTAGGTAATATTCCCTCCACTTCTATTTTTTGGAAGAGTTTAAGCAAGGTTGGTGTTAGTTCTTTCTGGAATGACTTGTAGAATTCACCTGTGAAACCTCTGGTCCTGGGTTCTTCTTAATTGGGAGGTTTTTGATGACTGATTCAGTCTTGTTGCTTGTGATGGGTCTATTAAGTTCATCAATTTCTTTTTTCATCAGAGTAGGCTGCTTGTGTGTTTCTAGAAATTTGTCCATTTCATCTAAATTATCCATCTTGTTGGCATACAATTTTTCAAAGTATCTTCTTATTATACATTTTATTTCTGTGGGGTCAGTGGTGATATCCCCTTCTTTGTTTCTTATTTCATATATTTGTATCTTCTCTCTTTTTTCTTTATTAGTCCATCTAAGTGCTTGTCAATTTTATTAATCTTCTCAAAGATCCAGCTTTTGGTTTTGTTAAATTTTTTATAGTGTTTTTTTATTTTCAATTTCATTTATCTCTGTTCTAATCTTTGTTATTTCCTTCTTTCTACTTGTTTGGGGTTAGTTTGTTGTTCTTTTTTATAATTCCTCCAGATATGCAGTTAGGTCTTTGATTTTAGCTCTTTCTTCTTTTTTAATATAGACATTTATGGCTATAAATTTACCTCTCAACACTGCTTTTGCTGCAGCCCAAAAGTTTGATATGTTTTGTTGTCATTTTCATTCATTTCAGTGTAGTTACTGATTTCTTTTGAAATTTCCTCCTTGACCCACTATGAGTGTGTTGTTCAACTTTCAGATCTTTAAGCCTAATCTGCTTCTCTGCCCCTTACTGATTTTCAGCTTCATGCCATTGCGGTCAGAGAAATTACTTTGTATAATTTCAATCTTTCTGAAAGTTTTGCTAGTTGTTCTGTGGTCTAGAATGTGGTTTATCCTGGAGAATGATCCATATGTGCTTGAGAAGAATGTATATCCCACTGTATTTGGGTGTAATGCTCTGTATATGTCTATTAGGTCTAGGTTCTCTAAGGTATTATTCAAGATTTCTGTTTCTTTCTTGATCCTCTTTTGAGATGTTCTGTCTAATGCTGACAATGGTATATTAAATTCTCCCACTATAATTGTAGAGGCATCTTTCTTCATTTAGTTTTTCCAGTGCTTGCCTTACGTATTTTGAGGTGCCCTGGTTAGGTGCCTAAATGTTTATGATTGTTCTTTCTTCTTGAAAATACATTACCCATTTAAAAAATATATAGTGTCCTTCTTTGTCTAACAGTTTTGTATTTAAAAGCTATTTTGTCCGATATTAGTACAGCTGCTTTCGCCTTTTTTTTTGGTTATTGTTTGCATGTAAAATTGTTTTCCAACCAATCCCTTGCAATCTCTTTGTGTCCCTGGATCTAAGATGAATTTTTTGTAGACAGTATATACACAGGTCATGTTTTGTTATCCATTCAGCCAATCCTTGTCTTTTGATTGGAGGATTTAATCCATTAACAGTCAAGTTATTATTGTCAAGATATTACTTACATTAGCCATATTTTCTTTAGGTTTATGTATGCCATATGTTGTTTTTATTCCTCTTTTTATCTTTTTAGTTATTCTAATACTTTCCTCCAAATATCTCTCTCCTGTTTTTTCTGTTCAACCTGCAGAACTCGCTTTAGTATTTCTTAAAGGGCAGGTTTCTTGTTGACAAGCTTTCTTAATTTCTGTTTATCTGTCAATATTTTGAACTCTCCCTCATTTTTGAATGCCAGCTTTGCTGGATACACATTTCTTGGCTGGAAGTTTTTTTTCTTTTAGCACCTTAACTATGTTAAACCACTGCCTTCTTGCCTCCATGGTTTCAGATGAGAAATCAGCACTTAATCTTATCAAGCTTCCCTTCTATGTAATGGATCTCTTTTCTCTTCCTGCTTTCAGTATTCTCTCTTTGTCTTGAGAATTGGACAATTTGACAAGTATATGTCTTGGGGTAGGCCTGTTAGGATTTATACTGTTTGGGGTGCACTGTGCTTCCTGGATATGTATATCCATTTCTCTCAAAAGACTTGGGAAATTTTCAGCCATTATTTCCTACAACACTCCTTCTGCCCCCTTTCCCTTTTCTTCTCCCTCTGGGATGCCTATTATATGTATGTTTTTGCATTTTGCGTTGTCATTAAAATACCTGGGACCCTGCTGGATTTTTCAAATCTTTTAAATTTTTAAAAATGTTTATTTATTTACCACCCCCCTACCCCCCCCCAATTCCTTTTGTGCTCACTGTCTGTTCTCTGTGTGCTCCTCTGTGTCTGCTTGTCTTCTCTTTAGGAGGCACTAGGAACCAATCCTGGGAACCCCCAGTGTAGAGAGAGGTGCTCAATCTCCTGTGCCACCTCAGCTCCCCGGTCTGCTGCATCTCTTATTGTCTCTCTTCTGTGTCCCTTTTTGTTGCATCATCTTGCTGTGCCAGCTCACTATGCAGGCCAGCACTCAGTGCAGGCCAGCACTCCTGCGTGGGCCAGCACTCCATGTAGGCCAGCTTTCTGCTTGGACCAGCATACTGCCCTTATTTCCTTCCAGTATATTTTTTATTTCTTACTTGTGCCATTCATACCCATAAGCTCCATTGTCTTTTTATGTATGTTTACAGTTTCTTCAGTATGTTCACCCAGTATCTTAATATCCTTTATATCTTCCTTTACTTCATTAAGTTGATTCATGACGTTTGTTTGGACATCCCTGATTAGTTGTTCCATGTTCTGCATCTCCTATTGTTTTGTAGTTTGTTCATTAGACTGGGCCTTACTGTTTCTTAACATGACTTGTAATTTTTTGTTGGTGTCATCTAGGTATCTGTTTATTTTGATGGACTTATTAGGTTGGTTAGCTTCGCTTCCTACTCTAGGGTTTTATTTTGTTGTGGATTTTGTGTGTGTGTGTGTGTGTATGTGTGGTAAGGTTCCTTTTTGACACTTAGTTTTTCTTATTCTATATCCTTGCAGTTTTCTGTATTCCCTTGGAAAAAAATATGAAGACCAGAGAAAAGGAAAAAGATAAGAAAAGAAAAAGAATAATAGTATAATAATTAAAAAAAAGGTAGAAGAGGAGAGTAACTGTACAAGAACTAGGAAAATAAAATGATTAAAAAGTCATAAAAAATACAAAGGAATAAGAATTTAAAAAGTAGAATAGAAAAAATGAAACAAGACACAAAATAGACAAAAAAAGTAGAATGAATTAAAAGGCCAGAAAGATGAGAAGAGAGGAAAATAATAGAGAGGGAGAATGAGAGAGAGAAATTAAAAAATGAAGGCCAAACAAGAAAAGGTGGAATGAAAGAAAAGCAATAGAAGACAGAAGATAGAAAAATGAAGGAAAGAAAAGAAATAAAGTAGGTAGAAAAAATAAGTAAAAGAGAAAAAGGAAACAAAGAAAGGGACAAGACAACAAACAAGAAACAAATCAACAACAACAATGAAACAACCCAGGAAAAACAGCCTTCCCTTTTAGGCCCCTAAGGATCTTCTCAGGCTGCCAGTACTCATCAATCAATCACCTTGCAGCCTGCCCTCTGCAAGTGATGTACCCAGTTTTAGTGAATAAACTAAAGAAAAAGAAAAAAAAAAGTACCAATAAAATTTTTTTAAAAAGATCCAAGAAGACCTAAAACAAGAAAAAAAAAATCTGTCTAAACATTCTGGCTGAGTGCCTGATAATCCAGTAGATTCCCGTCTCTTAGGAGGGACCAGGAATCAGGTTAAGTAGGCTTCTGAAAGCTTATCTGGGTCTTCCTGCCGACATTTTCATCAGGTGAGTTGGGCTTCTAACAGTTTGCCAGAACTGGGCTGGTTAGGCACCTGTCTCTGCCCTATCACTGACCTAGTTCCTTTCTCTCCCAGGGTGGTTGGGTGTGACAGTCTGCCTGATCAGGTCCCCCCCTTCCCTCTCTCTAGGGCTGCCTCAGGGCTGGTTGGGGTCTTTTTTAAGATTGAAAGGGGGCTCAGCTGGCCAAACGCACTGAAAAGAAACCACTCTCCATCCTCTGCCAGACACTTCTTCCTCCGAGGGAATGCTCCCTCCCATTCAGTTGGCTGAAGTGAGCCAGGGGTTTTACTGAGGTTATTTGCTCTGAGGGTAGAGTATATGTGCCATTTCCAGCCACAGGGGCAGGTTACTTACGGTTTTCCTTTGGCTTCTTTATCTGTCTCACTCCCTCCTGGATGATGTGTAGCATTTTCCTGTTCTATAGAACCCCAAAGTAGCTCCCTCAGGTAGGTTTTTGCCCTTCCTCCATTGTTTTTTGTGAGAGAGTTGAGCTCTGCCTATCTATTTTGACACCATCTTCCCAGAAGTCATATAATATTATTCTTAAACTATATACTCTGCAGTCTTTTAATAACTTCTGTTATAAAGATGGGAAATTAATAATACAAAATAAAAAATGTAACTTCTGTGATTAAAAAAGTGAGAAAAGGTTATTATTAAACATATAATAAATGTACATATGTAAATGAAAATATTAAGAAATTGCTTATTTGAAAAAAGGCAGTCATTGAGTTACCTCCACATTCACATTCCCTTTAATCCTTACTCCAATGGATCACCTGATTTTTATTCCACTTTTCTTACCTGTAACTTTGAACCAAGTTTTCGCATATGCCCTGGACTTGCACAGGACAAAGTACTACGAGCAGTTTTGCATAAACCCAAAGCAAGAAATCACCTATTTGGAAATTTCCAAGGGCATTAATGCCATAACAATAAAGAAATGTCCAATGAGTAAGAAGATAACCTAATTTTTCTTTTATTATTTTGCTGATGGGAAAAGTCAAATACATACCTAGAGGAAAATCATGCCTTTTTCTACAACAGTGTGAAGGAGAATTCTTCTGCATGTCAAATACCCATGACATGTGAAGTGAAGCTTCAGTGGTGGCTGGGAGAGAGTCATATGTAGGGGGTATAAACCTTTGTCTCTTTCCTCTTTTCATTGCTATTTTGTCACTGAAAACTGTGCTCCAACTTGAACCTGGTAGGAATTACGAATCAGAGGTCCAGGAGAAGGAGAGGTGGACACTCTGATCAATAGGACAAAATGGAGGCAGCAGAATGAAAAATGATGGCGGGACATGATGTGATGGCTTTCCTTGGGTGAACCATAATATTTAAGGGCTCTTTGTTGTAAGTCATACATGTAAAAGTAAATGCTTTCTTGCAAAGCACTATCCTGGATTACTCTCCTTATGTTTAGTGGATTTTTTTTTCTTTTTTCTTTTGTATTTATTTATTCATTTTTATTAGAGGAATTGTGTGTTTACAAAACAATCATGCACAACATGTGGGATTCCCACACATAATCTCACTACCAACATCTTGCTGTGGAATATTTATCACAAATGATGAAAGAATATCATTAATATATTACTTCTCACTATATTCTATAGCTTACATTTGGTGCATTTTTTTTCCCCACAAACCACCCTATTGTTAACACCATGTACTAGTATTATATGTTTGTTATAGTTCATGAGAGAATGTTCTCATAGTTGTATGGTTAGCCACAGACCATCACCAACAACAGGGTTCACTGTGTTGTATGAGCCCATGCCTTATATAATACAGCCAAAGTGTATACTCAGTGGCTCTCTGTTTAATCACAACATTGTCCTATTACCACCCAGTCAATTCTAGAACATTTTCATTACTCCAAAAGGAAAAATCCTATACCCCCTTATACATCTTACTGTTGGCCCTTATAATCTTCCTTCTTTGCCATTGACGCAAAAATATTATAATATTACTGTTAAATATAGCCCATAAGTTACATTAGTTGTATTTCCCCCTGTATCACCATATTCTTAATACCTTTAAAGTGACATACATTTGTTCTAGTTCATAGAAGAACATTCTTATATTTGTACCATTAACAATTCTCATTCACCACCGAGTTCACTATGTTATACAGTCCCTAGATTATTCTCTAGGTTTCTTTCACTTAACATTTATGTCCCTGTATTAGTCAGCCAAAAGAGGTGCTGATGTAAAGTACCAGAAATCTGTTGGCTTTTATAAAGGGCATTTATTTTGGGTAAAAGCTTACAGTTACAAGGGCCTAAAGAGTCCATCTCAAGGTTACTCTTCTCACCGAAGTTTGTTGCCATGTGTTGAAGCAGGATGGCGGGTGATGTCTGCGGGGATTCAGCCTTCCTCTTTTCTCTTAAGGCTCCAAGGGTCCAGCTTCTTTTGATCTCAGCTGTTGGCTGGAGGGCTCATTTCTTTCTGGGATCAGCTGCTCTGGTCTCTTCACAAAGTCAGCTGTAAACTATCAGATGAATGGCTCATCTCTCTTCCCGGAGCTGCAGTTCTTTCCTCTTCTGTGTCTATGGAGACTCTCTTTAGTCCTCTGTGTATCTTCTGTGTGAGTGTCCATTTACATAGCCCACCAAGGTGGCGGGGACTCAACCCTGCACACCCTAATGATGTGGTCGAATCAAAGCCCTGATCTTGATTTAGTCAAGTAAATGTAAAGCCTTTGAATTTAAATCAATCAAAGGGTTTCATGCCTAGAGGAACAGACTAGTTTAAAACATAATCTACGGTGTGAACTGTGGTCTATGGTTGGTGGCAAGGCCCCAGGATGTGTAAGTCCATTGAGGGTGGTGGGCCACACTTGTGGGAGATGTTTGTGTGGGATGTGATGGGAGATGTGGGAGGTGGGCAACATGGGAATCCCAGTGGGTTCCGTGTAATATTTTGGGTAATCTAAGCACCTCTTAAAATATATTTATATATATATATATATAAATAAAATTAAAAAAAAACATAATCTGTATCTCTTTTTGATTCATAAATAATATTAAACTGCCACAGTCCCTAAGACTACCCTTTTCAGCCACAATTACATTTATAAATCATCAGTGTGTTATACTCAGTATAACATATTACCATCAACTCTATTTCCACACTTTTACAATAACCTTATTAAAAATTCTACATACTTTAAGCATCAGCTCCCCCTTCTCAACCCTTATTCTATGACCTAGTAGCCTATACTCTGAAGTTTACTCATCATATTTCGGTCATCTTAGTGAGACCATACATTATTTGTCTTTTTGTATTTGACTTATTTTACTCAACATCAGGTCTTCAAGTTTCATTCACGTTATCATATGCATCCTCATTTCATTTCTTCTTACAGCAGAATAGTATTTCATTGTATGTATATACCACATTTGTTTATCCATTAATTGGTTGATGGACACTTGGGTTGTTTCCAACTTTTAGAAATTGTGAATAATGTTGCTATGAACATCGTTGTGCAAATATCTGTTGGCATCTCTGCTTTCAGTTCTTCTGAGTGTGTTCCTAGTAGTGGGGTTGCCAGATCATATGGCAGATCTATATTTTGCTTCCTGAGGAGCCACCAAACTGTCTTCCACATTCTACATTCCTACCAGCTGTAGAGTGTTCTTATTTCTCGACATCCTCTCCAGCACTTACAATTTTCAGGATTTAAAGAAAAAAATAATGGCCATTCTATAAGGTGTGAAATATCTCCTTGTAGTTTTGATCTTGCAATTCCCTAATAGCTAGTGATATTGAACATCTTTTCATGTGCTTTCTGGCCATTTGTATCTCCTCTTTTGGAAAATGTCTATTCAAGTCTTTCGCCAATTTTTTTATTGGGCTGTTTGTCTTTTTATCGTTGAGTTGTATGATCTCTTTATATAACATGGAAATCAAGCCCTTATTGGAAAAGTGGTTTCCAAGTATTTTGAGTAAGCTGCCTTGTTACCTTCTTGACAGTCAATTGAAGCACAAAAGTGTTTAATTTTGAGGATGTCCCCTTTATTTAAATTTTCTGTAGTTGCTGCGCTTTGGGTGTAAAGTTTAACAAACCACCACCTACCACAGGATCTTGAGGATTTTTCTATATATATTCTTCTAGGAATTTTATGGTTCTAGCATTTTTATTGAGGTCTTTAATACACTTTGAGTTAATTTTTATATAAGCTTATGGATATCCAGCTCTCCTAGCACCAATTGTTGAATTGACTGTTTTGGACCAGCTGGCTGGGTTTGAGAGCCTTGTCAAAAGTCACTTAATCATAGATGTGAAGTTCTATTTCTGAATTCTCAATTTGGTTCCATTGGTCAATATGTCTATCTTTATGCCAGTAGCATGCTGTTTTTACCACTGTAGCTAAGTAATATGCTTTATTACTGAGAATGCTACAACTTTATTCTTCCTTTTAAAGACATTTTTGCTATTTGGGGCTGGTTTGCCTTCCATATAAATTTGATAATTGGCTTCTCCTTTTTCTGTCCATTATTGATTTCCAGCTTCATTCCATTATGATCAAAGAAAGTGTTTTGTATAATTTCATTCTTTTTAAATTTATTGAGACTTGTCTTGTGACCCAAAATATGGTCTATCTTGGAGAATTCATGAGCACTTGAAAAGAATATATATCCTGCTGTTTTGGGGTACAATGCTCTATAGATGTCTATTAGGTCAGGTACATTTATCATATTATCAAGTTCTCTGTTTCTTTATCCTCTGTCCAGATGTTCAATCCAATACTGAAAGTGGTGTATTGAAGTCTCCATCTATTACTGTAGAGACATCTATTTTCCCCTTTAGCTTTGCTAGTGTGTGCCTCATGTATCTTGGGGCACTGAGGGTAGGTGCATTAATATTAAAATAGCTATTTCTTCTTGTTGAATTTCCCCCTTTTATTAATATGTAATGATCTTCTTCATCCCTTATAACTTTTAAAATCTATTTTAACCAATATTGGTATCACTACTCCAGCTCTTATTTTGGTTGCTATTTGTATGGAGTATCTCCTTCCAACATTTCACTTTTAACCTAGTTATGTCCTTATGTCCGAGATGAGTGTCTTGTAGACAACATATAGATGGCTTATAATTTTTAAGCCATTCTATCAGTCTGTGTCTTTTGATTGGGGAGTTCAAGCCATTAACATTCAACGTTATAACTGTAAGGCATTACTTACTTCATCCATTTTGACCTTTGGCTTTCTATTGTCATATCTCAGTATAGTCTATCTTTTTACCCTCTCTAATATTCTTCACTTCTATACTCTTCTCCAAGTCTCTCACCCTTGTTTTTTCCTTTCAGGCTGTAGCACTCCCCTTAGGATGAGTTTTGTAACATTCCCCTCCTTTTCAATTTTTGAAGACTTTGAGCAAGATTGGTATTAAATCTTTGAAAGATTGGTAGTTTTCACTTGTGAAGCCATCTCATTCCGGGCTTTTTATTTTTTGGAGGTTTTTGATGACTGTTTCAATCTCTTTATTTGTGATTGGTTTGTTGAGGTCTTCTGTTTCTTCTAGGATCAGTGAAGTTTGTTCTTGTGTGTATTAGTCTGCCAAAAGAATGCTGATTCCAAGTACCAGAAATCTGTTGGATTTTATAAAAGGTATTTATTTGGGGTAAAAATTTACAGTTACAAGGTCCTAAGGAGTCCAATTCAAGGTTGCTTTCTCACCAAAGTCTTTTGACATGTGTTGAAGCAAGATGGTTGCTGATCTTTGCCTGGTCTCTCCTTTCCCTCCAGGCTTCCAGTCCTCTCTCTCCTGGCATAGGGACTTGTCTTGTGACCCAAAATATGGTCTATCTTGGAGAAGAATCCATGAGAACTTGAAAAGAATAGATATCCTGCTGTTTTGGGGTACAATGCTTTTTTCCCAGGCTTTCTATTTCAGTCTCGGCTCTCTTCCCAACAGTCTCTGTAAGCTACCAGGAAAATGGCTCATCTCTCCCTGGAACCACAGGATAAAAAAAATGACAAAGTTCTCTCCTCTTCTGTGTGCCTTCTTGAGTGAGTGTCCATTTATATGGGCTCACCAAGGAGGGTGGCGGGGACTTAACCTGAGTTGTGACTTACTGATATGGTTGAATTAAAGCCCTAATCCTAACAAGTAATTTAATCAAGGACCCCTAAATGGGATCCAATATAACCAAAGGGTATCACACTCAGAATAGATTAGTTAGAAATATAATCTTTCTCTTTTTGGATTCATAAATAATCTCAAACTGCCACAATGTGTTTCTAGCAATTTGTCTATCTACATGGTCTAGTTTAGTGGTGTACAGTTGTTCATAGTATGCTCTTAAGATCTCTTTTATTTCTCTGGAGTCAGTAATAATGTCCTAACAGTCTCTGTTTATCTGTGGAGATGTTAAACTCACTAACATTTTTTGAAGGCTAGTTTTGCCAGATAAAGAGCTCCTGGCTTGCAGTTTTTATTCTTTCAGTATCCTAAATATATTCTACCACTGATGAGAAATTAGCACTTAGTCTTATTGAGTGTCCTTGTATATAATGAATTGCTTTTCTTTTGCTGCTTTCAGATTTCTCTCATTATCTCTGACATTTGACATTCTGCAAAGTAGGTGTTTTGGAGTAGAGCTATTTGGATTTATCCTATAAATCTATTTGTATTTATTTGGAGTCCATTGTCCTCCTTGTATATTGCTATTTATGTCTTTCATAAGAGTTGGGAAATTTTTTACCATTATTTCCTCAAATATACTTTCTAACCCTTTTCCATTCTCTCCATAATGCTTATGTTTGTGCATTTCACACTGAAATTCAATTCCCTGAGGCCCTGTTCAATTTTTCCATTATTTTCCTCTTTTTGTTCTGTTTTTTCAAGTTCAGAATCCCGGTCCATTTCATTTATTCATTATTATACAATTTCAAATCAAATGTATTTTTTTTTTAAATCTCATTCATTGTGTCTTTAATTTCCATAAGATCTGTACTTTTCTTTTTAAGATTTCCAATTCTTCTTTATGCTTACGCAGTGTCCTCTTTATATCCTTTACCTCTTTAGTCATATTTTCCTTCAATTCCTTGAATTTTTTTAGGATATTTGTATCAACATCATTGATTAGTTGTCTTAAATACTGTGTCTCATCAGGATATTTAATTTGTTCTTTTGGCTGAGCCATGCCTTCCTGTTTCTTAGTATAGTTTGTAATATTTTGTTGATGTAACCATCTTATTATGTTGGTAAATATACTCTGATGGTCAGTTTCTCTCTTGCCTAATGGTTTTGTTTCACAGCTCTTCTTTAAAATTTTTTTTTATTTTTATTTTTTTCTTCTTTAATTTTTAGTTCAACTTATTCTAAATCTTTAAGATTGCACTTCTTAGGTCATCAAAACAAGGCCAGGAGCCCACTAATGGGGTACAGAATGGATTCAAGGGGGCCTGAGGATAGGGATATGAGTCTTCAAAAAGCTTTTATTCCTTTCATTTTCCTGGTCTGCCAGCAGATGGCACCCTTCTGTGAGTTTTTCTATGAGTGTGACTCAGCCTCCAGTAGTTTGTGTTTCTGGGCTGGCCTGAGCTGCAATTCAAGCAGGGCCCTGTTGTCCACATGCATCCCTCAACCACACCATCCCTCTTCTCAGGGTGAAAAACATCTGTTCCTCTTTCAGTTGGCTGTGTCAGCCATGGGTTTTACCAAGGCTGTTTGCCTTGGGGGTAGGGGATGGGCATTGTTCCCAGCTGCAGAAGCAAGTAACTCAAGGTTTTCACTTCAGGCTCTTCATCTATCTGTCCTTCTCCCTTCTGGATGATGCATACAGCATTCTCCTGATCTGCAGATTCCCAAAGTAACTCCCTCGAACAATTTTTGCCCTTCCTCCATTGTTTTTGTATGAGAGTTGAGCCCTGCCACCTCCTCCAATGCCATCTTCCAGGAAGCCCACTGGTGGATATTTTTAAAGAAAATTTTAACCAATGTTTACTCAAGTGATTGAAGACAACAATATAAAATATATAATTATTTGACAAAAATATGCATATAAGTGGTTGAATCTCTCTTAATGGCAACCTAAAAACTTATTGTTCAATTTATTTAAGATATTTAAATTCAATGTGGTGATAAAATAGATAATTTTCTTCATAAAGACAATTCCAAAATATTGGACATTAGTATATTTAGAAGCTTGCTTTAAAAACCAAGTTACAAAATAATTATGTATAGAATGATTTTATTTGTTATAAAAAACAATTACATACATCTGTATTTGTGTGTATAAGCATAGGAAATAATCTCCAAGGGTATACATACATGACTATGTTAATTCTAAGTTGTGGGCTTATGTATTATTTTTATTTCTTTCTTATAAATTTCTGTTTTCCTCCTCCTTTTAATAAAGGAAATATATTAATTTTAGTTATAAAAGAATAATTTTATTTAAAATTGATTTAAATTTGTTTTATATTTGAAGTTTATAACTTTTACAAAACACTTCATTGATATTTTTGAAAGATGTTTGTGCAAAAGAACCAAAGGTAAAATCTCAAAAATTTTTAAATGTGTTCATTAAGTGAAGCTTGTTCTGTTTTCCATTGGTTGTGGAACCTATTTTCATGATTAACTGACTAATTTTCTCTCTTCTGCTCTTCCCCAATGCCTGAATAGCATTTCCTTGGTCCAGGAAGGTATACCAACTCAAATTCCATGTCTCAAGGAGGGAATGACACAGTAGAACAAAAAGTAAAAACTGAAGTGATTCTCAGATTGAGTTTCAAAATAAGTTTTTAAATTTGGGGACCCAGTGGCAATTTTTATTCATTTGTGGCTGAAGACTAGGTTGTGTGTTATACATTTCCTAACCATAGCTGTATGATGAGAATGGAAAACTCGTTCCTCATTATCCCTTATGCTATCCCACCAACCTCCTTGACCATATAACAGTATACACACACCCAGGGTTAGACACAACCCTAGAGAAACTGGAGGGAATCTAAATTGACATTGAAAACCTTGAATTAAATGAATTACCTTTTAATTAACTGAGATTCTATTTCTACCACCTGCTGAAATGAGGCCTAGAAATAGAGATTATTTTCATTAAAAAAAAAAATAAAAGCAATTTACATTATTTTGATAACTGACTATGTAGCCTGCAGTTAATATTTGCTACATTTATGGCCTAAAGTCAAACCTAAAATCAGAGGTATATATTACTTTTTTCCATATTTCCCCCAAATCCTATTTTAATATAATTAGATATATTTTAATTGTTGAGAATAGTGGTATTGGGTGAAAAATTCCTGTAGTAGTCACTAGTTCTTTGCTCCAAACACACAAGAAAATCTTGATTATGAGTCATATAGCCTTTTTCAAGCAGTCATTTATCTGAATTAACAACTTATTAAGCCCGTTTGTCCTGGAAGGCACATAAAATTAAGTGTATGAGATTGTATTAAACATTAACACTGAGGACAGCGTTCATCTTTGTTAAAATTGTTGTCAAGTGTTTAGATATCAGCATTTTTCTTTTGTTCATTCATTTAGTAAACATAAATTTATCATATTTCTACTATATGATCAAACATTTTATTAAGTGACCCATCCCAGAGCTCATTGTTTTGTTAGTTGACAGGTGGGAGTACTGGAAGTAAAAGACTGATGGATAGGTCTTTTAGAATCTCCAAGGTCCTGTGAGCAGCCAGGCCCATGGAGAACCAACTCTCCTTATAACTAAACCCCAGCCTGTATTACCTACTGATTATGCCTTAACTTGACTCTTCACCAAACCTACTGTGTTAGCACAGGTGGCCGATTTTTCATTCCCAAACCATTTCAGTTCCTTGTCCCATCTCAACCTCTTTTGCCTGACTCAGTGTCTATTGGCTTAGACATCTTTGCCTTTCTGATGGCAGGATAATCAATTTTTGCCTAACTAATATCACTTAGAGGTCTTTTCTCATATTGTATAATCTTTTTTTCAAAGTATTTGTATTAAAAATATCATAATATTTGGGACAAAATCATATTCTTGATAATTTCTGATAAACAATAATGCTCATTTAAGGAGACTCTGAATTTGTAGGCTTTTAAAGAATCTTAGAAGCTTGTCTTCCTTTTACAAGTCTATTCTAGAATATTCTAGGAATGTTTTTGTCTAAATATACTCAAATAAAATGGATGATTGCTGCTGCTGCTGCTAAAAATATTCAATGGCAAAAAACAAGGTTCAGAACAGTGTGAATACTATGTTATTTGTGGAATGGGAGCGTTTGTTTATATGTACCTGTATATAAGAGAAATTTCTTTTTTTTTAATGAACATGGAAACTGTTCAGGTTAGTTGACTGTGGGTTGTTGAGAGTTTTGAATGGAGGGAAACTTCTTCTTCATTAAATTCACCTTTTCATGCTATTCAAACTATTGTTTCTAACCACATCCATGGATTCATTTTTAAATTTAAAAAAATTCCTACAAATATATATATTTAAAACACCTGATTAATTATTTATGCTAATCCCTTTATTTTTAAAGATAAAGAAACAGTATCAGGAAGGTTATGGCTTTGTCATTATCATATAGTAAATAAGTAGTGGTGCCGAATCTTTATTCCTCAGTGAATGTTCTTTTTCTCTACTCGGTTAGCAAAGTAGAGGTCTCAGAAAATATAGTCTTGAGGAAATCATATATTCAGTGAAATTCCTTTTTATATGCTATACTTCATTTTATATAAATATATGTATATTCATATATTTTATATAAACCAAACTTGGTTTATTACCATTATTTCCCTTTAAATTTTCATATATTTAATGCAGCGATTCTCAAAATTTTGTGTGCATATATTCTTTTAAGGCAATTCCAAAACAACAGCTTAGGTTGGCCAATTCCATTGAAAAAAATTGTGATTTTGAGTCAATATGATGAATTTAGTATCCTATTAAGAAAGCCTGTAAAATGGAAATCGATCATTTAAAAGCAAACTACTTTGCATCATAACTTTCATGATTTAATTTTAAATTATTTTCCTTTCACCTTTTGGAATGGAAGTCATATTATACAATTGAAATTGATATGTATGGTGTTTTATTAAGAGTATAAAAATTGAGCATGCATAAATGGTTCTGGGGAAATTCGAAACAATCACTGTTGTGCTCATAACATTGTAAATACCACATTTCAATACAATGCTAATTAAAAATGCAGTTGTATTTGGTAATGTTCATAGTTATGAGATTAGGAAAGAGATGGTTGCTTAGATACTGCTAATTTGGAATGCTTATTTTAAAAATTCATTGGAAAATGAAAAAACAGATAAAGAGAAATGATATTTTAGTTTTCTGATGTAACAATAGTGGTATTTTAAGAAAAGTTGACCTTCTAGATAGGTGTTTTTGTTATTGCTCTCTCCCATAAGCTTTAATTGTTGTTACTTTGAAAAAATTATATGTCTTTATACCCAACTAGGTTGATTTTTTTTGGAAAAGACTGCTGCTTTTAGAAATATACATCTTTGGCTTTATGTAAGATAAACCATAGCTTTATTGCAAAATTAAAATAATTTTCTACCACTGCATAATTTAATAGAAATGATAGTAATACAATTTTAATGCTTATTGGAAGCGGAAGAGATTTATTTGCAAAAGATTAAAAAATTAAAGCAAGACGAAAGGTATGGTTTATCATAGAATTTCTTTTTAATATTGTAGAATGAATTAAACCTTTAGAATATTTTAAAAATTATTTCTATTTTTATAGTTGCAATAAGACAAAGCAGTTTGTTCATAGATCTGACTAAAATAAAACTATATTTCACCCAATTTGTTCTTATTCTTTTGGTTTAAAAGTCTTAAAGAATTAAGTTCTGATTTGATGAAGATAACCAACTATAAAAAAGAAAAACAAATAATAGTACTTTCCTTAGGATTGACCTTCAGATAAAGAAAGAAATATCCATGTTGTTTTAGTATCTAGCGTTTTGGCTTTTTACTTACTGTCCTGATTTTAATTAATCCTGATTGTTTTTTCTGACACAGTGTCTGTCATCTTCAGTCTTTTATTCAGAAAGCCATGAACTCCGAGTAATCAAAACAGACACTAACTAGTCAAGCATTAACCAACGGCAAGGGCTGAATCAACCAATCAGAGAAGATACTGGCTCTAAGAGCCAGTAGTCTTTTTACATAGCTAGCTGTCTTGAATAGAACTTTATCCTTCTTGATTATTGGAGCTGCCTCTTACTTGATGTCCTTGCCTCCACTATCTGTCCACACCACATACTCACTTATACCTCTTTAAAATACCATTATCTTATCATTTTTCTGCTCAAGAACCTATCTCCTGTTAAGAACTTAAGTGAGTTTTCAAGGCCCTTCAGCACCTCACCTTTCTTTCATTATCACTTCTTTTCTTGGGGCTCCCAAAATACAGCTTTGTGTTCTTATTTGTGCCACTTGAATTTTGCAATTGCTTTCTCCTCCGGAACTATACTCCTCCATCTTCCTTTGTCCCATATATTCAAATTCTGCATTTCTTCCAGCGAAGAACCTGAGATTTTCCTCTTTAAAATTGTAACTAATCCCACCCATGCATTACATGCAGTTTCCTTGGCACTTCCAAAAGGGCTTTGCAACTTATGGTACATAAACACATTTACATATTTTGCAGCTATTTAAAATGATAATTATGAAGATTCTAGACTTTTGTAAACTATGTATGATACACTGTTAAGTGAGGAGGATAAGCTGTAAATGCTTCCCCCTGAAAATTTTAATGCAGTACTTCTCAAACTTTAGTGTCTGTAAGACTCCTCCACCATGCTTATAAAACGGCTCACCCAGAGATTCTATGTCCAAATGAGATCTTTGCCTGTGGTTACTCATACATGAAACCAGCTGGAAGTGAAAAGATCAAAGGCCTAATATGTTTCTGAAAGAGCTATCTTGCCAAAGTAAGTGCAAATCTAGCCTGAAACAG
Source organism: Tolypeutes matacus (assembly GCA_026826555.1). NCBI lineage: Eukaryota > Metazoa > Chordata > Mammalia > Cingulata > Chlamyphoridae > Tolypeutes > Tolypeutes matacus. The sequence goes on along the minus strand of JAKSZT010054474.1, from coordinate 5,505,538 downwards.
CTAGTATCTTACCCTGAAAACAATCTGTGGGTCCCAAAATGGGTATCAATACGAGCTAGAGTTTTGTAGCTACCAGGAAGAAAATGCTCTCAAATGCCAATCCCAGAGGGCACAGTCAGAGGCCATGGAGAACAACGGACCAAGAAAATCACCCAGAATGGGGAACAAAGCGTTTCCAAAATAGTTAACCAAGGACTTACTCCATGCCGGGACAGGGAGCTTTTCTTATTCTCACCCAATAGGACAAGGAACTACTGTTTCCCTACTCTCACCTTTTCTTTATGGAACACCCCCCTGCCTCCACTGCCAGCCCCTATGGTATCTATTTCTTTGTAATTATTTGTTTAGGAGTGCTGAGTGTAGATAACATGTCTTCTTTCCTGATCATGAGGCAACTCATTAGGATCTGTTGGAGGAGACTGCATGTTGACCAGAGGTCCTGGACATTAGCATGGATACAGTGTCTGGATATGACATTGGTACTTTCACTTTAGGGAAGGACAAATATGTATTCTTTCTACAGGAGAAGAGAGAGAATGCGTGCTTGGTTGGCCAAAGGGGGAATTGTGCTTATATAATGTCCATTCTTCCCTACATTACTAACACAACATTGAGGATTTCCCAGAATCCACTGAAGGTAGAGATGGCCAATGACATTAAATAAAAGTTTTGATATATAGCTTTTGGAAAATCCTTCCTAAAGGTACTTGGAATGTAGGTAGATGGTTTGAGTGTCAGTAGCCAAATTGGATCAACTTTGACCTTGCTAATGGAAGCCACATACCAAAGACTGCAGAATATAAAGAAAGGAAGAACCTAGGTCCATGATAATAACCCAGAGCTGCTTTAATAGCCCTAGACCTTTAATTCCAGATTTTTCATCTTGTTTAATTCTGGTCTTTGTTATTATGAGATGCAATTCCAAAACTAGTTATCTATTAATATTCATTTTTTTTTCCTGTTTGTAATTCTTATTGACCTTTGAGAATTCTTAGTATATTAATGATAGTAACTTTTTGGGTTTTATATATACATGAAATATTTTTCCCAATTCATTTTTTATCCTTTAATATTTTTTAGTATTTTTGATATGCAATGGTACCATTTTATGTAATCATACCTATTACTCTCTTTTACTGCTCTGCTTTTAGCATTGTGGTTACAAAGTCCTTTTCCACCCTCAGGTTGTAAATTATTTACCTACTGTTTTAGTCAGGATAGACTATACTCTACTACAGTTAATAAATTAACTTTGTCATCTTAATAAATTAACACAATAAAAGTTTATATTTTGTTCACATAAGGTCTGATGTGGGTCAGGTAGCTCTATTCACTCTTGTACTTATGCCATCTGGAAAACTGGGCTTCCAAATCACTGCAACAAACAAAGAAATAGAGAGAGCACCTTTGCTCTTAACTTCTTTAGCCTCAAGTGACACAAACCATTTCTGCTCATGTTTTGTTAGCCATGGTTATATGATCCAAACCTAACTGGATGGGAGGCTGCACAGTGTAGAGAATCACATCGATGTTTGATTGGCACCAGCAGTATCTACTACATCCCTTTACATATTTTTGATTCCATGAATAATTTATTGTAGTGTATAATATCAGGAAGGGATCTCTGTTGGTTAAGCAGAGCCAATGAATGCCAAATCTAATTGTTTTAGTTTTCCAAAGGGCTGCCAATGCAAAGAACTAGAAAATGTGTTGGCTTTTATAAAGGGTATTTATTTGGGGTAAAAACTTACAGTTCCAAGGCTGTGAAAAGTCTAACTCGAGGTACCATAAGAGGTGCTTTCTCACTAATGTCAGCTGCCACGTGTTGAAGCAAGATGGAGGGAAATCTCTGCCTGGTCTCTTCCTTCCCCTCTGAGCTTTCTCTCTCAGGCTCAGCTGCTCTTTCTTTCCAATTTCAGCTGCAAGCCGGCATAGGGCTTCTGTTTTTCTGGGCCTGCAATATCAGTCTTGGCTGTTGAGCCCTCTTCCCAAGTTCAGCTTTAAGCTATCAGTCATATAGCAGAGCTGGTCTCCTCTTGAGCTGCTCTGTGGGGCAGACCTCTTGGGGACTTTGTACTTCAGCAATCTTCTCTCTCTCACACTGCAGAATCAAATATGCTGGCTTCCTTTTTCCTCTGTCTGTCCGTATGAGTCCATTTATATAAGACCTAGCAAGCGGGGAGGGACTCAACCTGACTCATGACCCACTGACATAGTCCAACCAAAAGCCCCAAAGCAATCTTATCAAGCAATCAAGTAATCTACTCAAAGGTCTCTCAACTGAAATTAATGTAGTCAAAGGGTATCACATCTAGATGAATAGATTAGTTTACAAACATAATAGTTCTCTTTTTGGGATTCATAAAATAATTTCAAGCTGCCACACTAATTAAGACAGACTCTTCAAGAAAGTCCTTTAGGGAAAGCAGTGTTTGACAGCTTGCCTTAAATACAGAAACAATTGGTCTTTAAGAAGACCTTGCCCTTCTGAGACTGTATGATAAATGTAAACACATGGCCACTTAGTTCTAATGAACAGGGGACATTTGTATCTGTGGAAACCTGTATGGTTTATTACTCCACTATGTCCCAAAGTTATTATATTATATATTAAGTTTTCATTTATGTTTGAATGTATTCCTGGTCTCTGTATTCTATTCTGTTGGTTTATTGTGTATTTCTGTATCAATACTAAGCCATTAACATCTTGTAAAGTGAGTACCCCTGCCTTATTTTTCTTTCAAATTTCTAAAATCAGCTGGTCAGATCTGTGAAAAGCCCTTTTAGGATTTTGATTGGAATTTGACGAATTTATAGATCCATTTATAGAGAATTGACATTTTGATAATACCAGAGCTTTCTCCATGCGCCTTTTCACTTAATCAGTTTCCACCTATGTCTTTTAGCAATGTTTCATATTTTTTGATGCATTTTTGGATGGAAAATTTTTTCCTATTATGTGATAAAATTTGTTAGCTCCAGTGTTTAGAAATGTTATTAAATTTCATTCATGGACCTAATATCCAGAAACATTACTGAACTCTATAATTAGTTCTAAGAATTTGTCTGTAAATTCTCTTGGATTTTCTATGACTACAGTCATACCTTTTCAAATAAGGATTTTTTCAAAATGTTATATCTCACTTTTGGTGGATACATTATTATATTGACTAAATCTTCATCCTTTTCTTGTTACTGATTGTTGTAGTTTGAAGTATATACCCTAGAACAATATATTCTTAATCTTAATTCATTCCTATGGTTGTGAACCCATTGTAAATAGGAACGTTTGTTATTTTTAGTTAGGGTGGGGCCAGCTGAATCAGGTGGGGCTTTAATTTGTATTACTGGAGTCCTTTATAAGCAGAATGAGTGCTAGGTATATAGAGAAAAAGCCAAGACAGAAGCAAAAAGTCAGAAGTCAAGGAAAACTGGAAGAGAAAGGAAAGGATATCACCATGTTATGTAAAAGCCAAGTCCATTCCAAGCCAATCTTACAAGATTTTCCAAGGACTCCCAGAATGCCTCAGTCTTTGAGAACAAAGCATTGCCTTGCTATCACCTCATTTTGGACTTCTATCTCAAAACTGTGAGCCAATGAATTACCGTTGTTTAAGCCAACCCATTGTATGGTATTTGTTTTAGCAGCTGGGAAACTAATACACCATCCTTTAACATTACTTCATTTTTTCCTGCTTTCTTTTCTTTTATTTCAATGAAAAAATTTTCTATATTATCTTTACCCACTTTTTAAAATTTGGAAACATAGAGTGAATTGCTGTTCTTTTAGTGGTAAGAAACTGCATTTCTAGATGAGAAGTTTCAATATCAAAACAAATCAATCATTTCCAATTTAATACAAAATGAAAGCAATTGTAGTTGGAATTCCAAATTAAAAATATATTTTAACATTCATATGATATGATTAAAATGGAAGATTTTCCAAGAAAACTTTAAAAATAATACTAAAGAGAAGGGATTTGTACTTCTAGGTATTAAAATTCACTATGAAATTACTCTGATCAAAGCAATACTCAAGCAAAGAAGAGTGAAAGAATAAAGTATCCAGAAAGAAATCTGAGAGTATCTGGTTATATATTATAGAAGGTATTTCAACTCAATGTGAAAGGAATGGGTTATTTATAAGACATTGTTAAGATAATAGATTTTGAATGAATATAATTACTTATCTATCTCACAACATATATAAGAATGAATTCCAGAGAAATTGCTATGTAAAAATTATTAATACTTAAAAATTATGGAAGTCCATGCAACTAGGAATAGGGTAGGTATAAATATAATAAGCTACAAAGTAAGCAATTGATGGCTATCACTGAATTTTTTAAAAAGTTTTTTTCAGACCAACAGCACATACAGGGAGAAAGTAATGACAGCACATTATGAGTGCTAAAATTTTGGTAAGGAAAAGAAAATGATTTAACAAGTAATGGGGAACTGATAAAAAAATGGTCTAGGTGGAGTTATAAAATTCTACAGGAGACATAACTGAGACTTAAGAAGAGTAAATAATTTGCTTACAATCACAAAACAAGCAGGGTATTGGGAAAGAATTCAAACCCTTACCTGCCTAATTCCAAACCAGGTGATTTTATAAGTGACATCCTAAATGTTGATTGACCAATAGCTCTGTTTTTCTATGCATTTGTATCACAAATAATAAATAAGTTCTCGGAATGACTGATTGTTCAACGAAACTGATGATGTTTAAGGTTTGGGAGTATTTTTGCATTAACTACAAGGGTTTATACTATAAATCTAAATCTACTTATTGTATGTTTTTGAAGTCAGTACAATCTATGGATTTTTTTTTAATATTATGCCCTCAAAACAATGTGACTCTGACTCAGATAGCATTTAGACTTTTTCTGGGTGACAGGCCCTATTAATAACCTGATGAACATTGTACATACATGCAAATAATTTTGCTTGCAATTTCAGGAGATTCAGAGACCTTGGCCCCTAAAGCCTATCACTGCCTTTGGTTTCCAAAATAATATAGTATAACTCCCAATGATAATAAGAGGGATTAAATTACTTCAAAAATTAATTTTTATTTTAGTTTACAAGTCACCAAGTAACAAATACATCCTTTTGTTAATAAAAATAAATGACTAGATACAAGAGGGTGGAAATGTCAGCTTTTTTTCTGATGGTTATGAGATACTAATATAGATAAGTATAATAAAATGGCATTTTAGATCTTAGAAGGGTTTTAGAGATCATCTCGTTCATTTTATAGAAGACCAGCTTGGTTAAGTTATATCCTTGATCATACAAGTAGTTTATGGGAGAGCTCTTTCTAGACCAGATCTTCCTCTTAACTGATGGACCAGTCCATGTACTATATGGCCTTATAAACAATTACCTATAAATTCCAAAACCAAGGACAATTCATTCAGGGAAGCTCTAATGAAGTTTAAGTAAAATCATTATTGGAAGTTGCTTAAACCTCAATATGATAGAGTATTAAAAGAAGATCCAGCTTATAATTGCAATTCCTTTTTCTATAGGGATAAAAATAAAAGTGTTTCTTTGAATAAATTTATTCAAAATTGGTAAGTAATATTTGTAAATTTCAAAAAACAAGGAAATTGCATTGCAGTTTACCAGGATATGATAAAAAAGAAATACAGAGGGAAGCGGCTGTGGCTCAATCAGTAGGGCTCCCGTTTACCATATGGGAGGCCCTGGGTTCGGTTCCCGGGGCCTCCTGGTGAAGGCAAGCCCGCCCGCACGGCGTGGTTAGCTGACCCAGAGAGCACAAGCAGCAAGGGGGGGATAAATGAATAAATAAATAAAATCTTTAAAAAAAAAAAAAAAGAAATACAGACATTCTTAATAAGAAAATGAATACAATATGAGAGCAATTGTTGTAATTCCAAGTTAAAAATATATTTTAACATTCATATGACATGATTAAAATGGAAGATTTTCCAAGCAACTTCAATTAATTCAATAATGATTTTACTTAAACTTCATTACAGCTTTCTTCTAAAAAATTTCACCTGCATAATTTACTAGGATTATTGCAAGTTTTTCTTTCTGTACTATTTTAAGGATTTTCTAAATACTCTAAATTTTAAAAATAGCATGTCTATTGAATACTGTCTTTAAACATTGACTTATCTTATTGTTTGAAAATAAAACATCTAAGTGTTTCCTTGATTAGTAATATGATTTTTTTCTTCTTTAATTATGTTCAGAAGGATACTTTAATGACCAGAAACCAAATATTATAGTAAGCTTTAATAATGAGTTACAATAATCTATGTCAGGAATGGTAGATAGGTGTCAATCAGTTGGCTGAAGCTCCTTGGCACTTTCTGAAAAGTTGATTCCTGAGGCCACTCTAGGCATAGCAGGAGTTTAGCCTTGATTGATTAGTGATGACTGCCATGGGTGCAAGACATGAGTATGCTGGTATGTATACCACATGCTTGATATGTCCATTCTAAATGATTTCAGAAAAAAAACACTAAGCCATAATGCTCTTGGGAAATAGGAAATTTTTGTTGATTGCATTTCTTGATTACCATGTTGTTAACAAGAAATAGTTTGTTTCAATATGTGGTTTCAAAAATACTTTAAAAAGGCATAGCTTCACCTTCCTGCCTTGGTAATTCTGAGCATAAGAATCTTAGTTGGTATCTCAACATTCTGTCACAAATCCAAGTCATCATTTTTCTATCACTTTCTTCAGAAAGATTAAATTAATCTGATTGGAATTTAGGACACCCACTAAAAATGCTCTTTGCCATATGTTGGATTATTTGCTCTATTCCTGATACTTTAAGTGTCCTTTAAAAAAGAAAAATAAATACTATTAAATAAGAGCTTCAGATAACCACATCTTTAATGTATACAGCACCAATATCTATGGGAGTACAGGATATTTACAATTATATTTTGCTTGTGTTTATAGAATTCTCAAAAATATGATGATTTCAGGGGAAAAACACTTGATGGTACAAAGGCTTTTTAGGTAAACTTAAATCTGTAGAATCATTTATATAAAAAGGGGACATCTGGAGGAAGATAAGCTTCATAAACTTTCACCGGTATTCCTAGAAAATGATATTGCAAGGCAATAAGGAAAGAAACAGAAGTATGATGTTTTCTGTAAATTCTTTTATCTCCTACTCTCTTTATTGAGATACTAGGCATACTATCAATTTTTATAATATTTTTATTAGAGAATAGATGTGATCCTCCTCTCAGCACCTTCCTTTACTCTGCCCTTTCCCCCTACCAAAAAGGGAAGTTGCAATTGAATGTCACTACTACCATTTACTGAAGTGAGAAAGGAGCTTGGGCAATGGGATTCTGGACCAGTTCCTACTGGCTTGTGAGAGTCCACTGTGAACATTTCTTCCCAGTTCTGGGTTCATGACATCACATTGGTAGTTTGAAAATGGGCCACAATAGAAGTATTTATACCACAGATGCCAGCAAATGCTACACATCAAGCCCCACCTCCCACAGAGATCAGGTTGGTAAACATTTACCAGCATATCACACTTCTGCACATACTCCAGGGCTTTCCAGCCACAGAATTCTAAGGTACTTGGGATTGTCCATATCACCGTAATAAATATTAGAGAGAAAGATACACTCCAAATAGATGCTTAATTAACTAATCTAAGTTTTCTTAGCAGTCAAGAGCAAGACTTAATGTTAATCAAGAAACTTCAGAGAATTTTTCAGGACAAATGAACTCATTTAATCTAATTTACAGAGGCCCTGACATAAAGCTATATAAATGTCAGATACCAAATACCTGAAATAGCTTTATTTTTGTTTATTATGTATTAACTACCAATATTTTTATGTAAAAAAGTTCATCACCACTGTGTTTAATCTCCGTGCAGTTCATCTTCTCACAAAAACAGATGAGTATTTTAAAAATGTTTACAATTATTGTACTGTAATGGGATCAGACATTCTATCATTTAGTGATTGGATTTATAAAATCACTATGAAATTTTTCTACTTGTCGTGAGTACATGCATTTATAACTCTGATGCAAGGTTTGAAAATGAAGGAAAACACATTATGCTCCCTTAGTAATGTGTGCTGACAGCTCCATTACATTATCCACATGCCCAGGCACACAAAACATGGCGAGTCAGTGATTTCTGCCCCACTATCCCAATGAAAAAGCAGTGTAAACGAATGCCTCCTTTCCTATTGGAAAAGAATCACCTATTTGCTAGGAGCCAATTACAATTCAGTGGAAACTGATTTAAACATTATTATGCCCAGAAAAATAATACACGTTCACAACACTTCTTAGATTTCAGGCCAGTGCCTCATGTACGGTTTACAAGGTGACCGTACGACCTACAAATAAAGTTGTTCACTTCAGTGATAATAAACAGATGACTTGTTGTTTAAGCAGTTTTAAACCTTTTTCCTTTTTAACCTACAGTGTTATTACAATATAGATAAGGTTTTATAATATATGTGAATACATCTAGTCTAAGGAGGGACTTATGTCATTCATAAACACAAACAAACCAAACTGAAGGAATTATTTTGTTAAAATATTCCTCTAATTCTATTCTGTCCTTAACACAATACTGGTCTGGGAGATGTGCATAATTCTTTGCTAATAATATTTTATTGTCTTATTCATTTTTCTGACAATACAGGTATCTGTACATGTTCAGTTGAGGGAATAATTACAAATCAGAAGAGTCTGGGGAATGGCTGAAGGCTGAGGATAATAGGTGTGGAAATATTGAAAAAAATTGGAATTGGTTTGCCTGAATTATCCATTTTTGACTGTCTATATAGTTCAAATTCACAGAAAAACAGCTCAAATCTTTAACTTTTCATTTCATACTTGCTTAACTCAAAATTGAATTGTAGAAACCGATGAGAAGTGACTTTGACTAAACTGCTTTTTACTTGCTTAATGAGGTGAAATTCTGGTGTTTATTATCATTTCTCAAATGTAACTACCCATCAGTAGTCATTGCCAAGGTCAGAAATTGTTAAAGTGGTGTCTATCTGAATGCCTGTATTGAGCCTGACATATTTACCTATGTTTTCATAAGTGCACAGTTATAATATTTTTTTATATTTGAAGCTTTTGTTTTTAAAAGAAATTAAATGTATCACTCACACAATATCCCAGATGCTCATATTCGTCAACAAGAAGTATTTATTTAGAAACGTAATAAGAAATGGGCAAATCAGCAGAGAAGGGATAGAGTTAGTAAAAGAACTCTGTTGGTACAAAATTAATCCTGAATTATTATAAATGTGTTGTGTGACAGGTCAGCATAAAGCCCACAGCCATGGTTTCTCAAGGTGCTTGGGATACTCACCATGAAAGAGAAGGATTTTCCATTCCAGGGCCTTTGAAAATGTGACTATTTCCCCAATGCATTCATTACAAACAAAAAAAGATCAATGAACTCATTTTCAATAATACAAAATCCTTGATGGTATGTTACAACAATCTGTAGAACAACATTCTTCCTTCAGTAGCACTACTAACAGAATATTTAATTACAGAAAATAGTAATGATATTATTGGAGGACAATTGATGGATGGAAAAACATTCCAGTTGTACTTATGAATGGTCTAGTGTGTAAAAAATGTAAAATAAACTTTTTGATGTGTAAATCTGAAAACCAAATGTATATATTTCATTGGAATCAGTTTCCAGCAGTAGCAACTGAAGAGCTGATATATGGATTGTTTGATTTGAAAGACTATCTTTATACCTGTTAAATTTCTTCCTTTTACTCTTTACATCTGTTCTGCTTATTTAAAGAACACTGAGATTTAACTTCTGATTCTCCACATGTCATTTTATACAATTTGGCTGATCTGTCTGCAGAGGCAGCAATTTTCCAATAGAAAGGCTCCATGTTTCTTCATTGCTAGAGAGCAGTCTCTTTTAAAGAACATTTACTTTGGGGAGCAACAGTGCAGCCTTATAGAGTGTTTCTGTGTAATGTATATCTCAAATATATTCCAATGTACTATGAATATTCATTGAAATTGTAATAATGCCCACTAACATTTTGAGAACTTACACCATATAACTGTGCACTTTACAACCCTCTTGCGTAGGTCATGTTATTGTTACTATTTTACAGATGGGAAAGCTGAAACAAAGAGTCCATGTGACTTGTTCAAGGTGATCCAGCTAGTAGATGATAGAACCAGGATCAAAATTCAGGTACTCTCTCTCCAGTCCCTGTCTCTTAATCACTTGCAGAATCACATAGTTATAAAGAACTGGAAAGAAAACTCTCAAATATGTGATGTCTAAATTCTCTTTAACCTTCAAAGTAGCAAAGCTTTTTTTTTTTTTTTTTTTGGTTAATGATGCCACCTTCCTTTAATTACTGAAGCTCAAAACCATGGCATCATCTTTGATTCTATTTCACTTATTTCTATGTCTAGTCAGTTGCCAATTTCTATAATTTCTTTCTGCAATGTCTCTTGAATCTGAGTGCAGTCTTCTATCTCCATTATCTTACAATTCTTTCACTCTAATGCATTTTCTGTCATATTGTTGTATTGCATCTAGCTCTACTGTGCTACAGCAAAGGATTGCTGACTATTCCCCAAATATACCTTTCATGTTCTCACCAAATATGTTTTTTATATGTTATTCTCTATTACTAACACCTTATATATATATTTTTGTGTGTGTGTGGGGGTGTTGCAATTAGGACTGTTGGTTGGGAATGTTTTCTTCTGTGGTAATATTTTTTTTATCCTTTAATTTTTATTCTGGTAACATACATACAACCTAAAATTTCCCTCTTTTAACCACATTCACATATATAATTCAGTGCTGTTCATTACATTAACTGTGTTGTGTTATCATCACCACCATCCATTTCCAAAATTTACAAACAACCTGAATAGAAATTCGGTACAAATTCAGCATTAATTCCTCAATCCCTACCCCTAACCCAGCCCCTGGTAACCTATACTCCAGATTTTAACTCTACGAATTTGCTTGTTTTAATTATTTCATATCAGTGAGATCATGTAATATTTGTCCTTTTGTGTCTGCCTTATTTCACTCAACATAATGTCTTCATGTTTCATCCATGTTGTTGCATGAACCAGAACCTCACTCCTTTAAATATATATATAATATTCATATAGATTATTGATTTTTCAGTATATATATATACACTTTTGAAGGCATATATTAAAGGGACACTTTCTTCATGAAGGCTTTTCTGCAACCCCTAGCCAGATGTGAGGGAGCTAATAATTTTAAACAGCCACAGCAAATATAGTTTTCCCTCATTCAATTGTAGATCAGTATTGTTGCAGCATCTTTGAAAAATACAAAGCTTTATTGCTTTACCTTTCATATTTAGATCACAATCCATATGGAACTGATTTTTGTAAATGATGTGAAGAATGGTGGTGAAGATATATATATATATATATATATTTTTGGTTACCATGTGGGTATACAGTTAATCCAGCACCTTTTATTGCAAGGACTATCTACTACTGACAGCTCAGCAGTGCCAATTTTTTATACATTGGGTTTTCATAGATGTGTAGATCTGTTTCTGGACATGGTGTTTATTCTAGTAGCCTATTTTTCTATTCATGCTCTGATAGCATTCTGTCTTAATTACTGTACCTTTTTAATAAGTCTTGCACCCTGGTAGTGTAAGTTTTTCTTTTTCAACATTGTTTTGATTATTCTTGCCCCTTTGAATTTCCATATACTTTATAGAATAAATGTGTCATTTTCCTGAAGAGAAAAATCCCTGTTGGATTTTATTTGGGACTACATTAAATTTATAGATCATTTGGGAAACGATTGACTTAATTACAAAATTAGATTGAAAGACTGATTCTACATTGCATAGGAATGCAAAGGACCAAAAATAATCAAGACAATGTTGACAAAGAACTTACACTACCAGAAAAGAGTTTGAAGTTCTCATTCCATGTCTTTTGGGAAATCAGTTACCTGATTGTTCTCCTTTTATGGTAATCCATCTTATGCAATTTTTTCCCTTGGGACTTTTAAAAACCCTCTTTTTGTCTTTGGCCTTTAACAATATAATAGTGCATGACTAAATAAATCTTTATTTTATATTTCCTACTTGAATCCTACTTATGTCCTCATGAATCTATGGTTTGATGGCAGTTTTGTAAAATTCTTAGCCATTGTCTTTTAAGTATTGTTTCTCTTCCATTAGTTCTCTCCTTGCCTTTAACACTTCAATTATACATTCTTTTTTTTTTTTTTTTTTTAACTCTTGAAAAGATAGTTTACTCAAGAGGATATAAGGATGGCAAATAAACACGTGAAGAAAGGTTCAAAATCATTAGCCATAGGGAAATGCAAATTAAAACCACAATGAGATACCACTACACAATTATTCAGTTCTGGGCATCCAGGAAGGAAAAAATAAATTAAAAATGAAAGACATTATAATGTTAGGCATTTCAATATAAAAATTTAGTTTAAGAAGTAATTGAAAATATGTATATGATGAATATGAGAATATCTTCCTGAAAAACATAAATCCAAGGTAAAAGACAATGTTTTACACCTAAAGAATCACTGCAAACTTGGTTTTCATAGAGTTCTCCTGTATGTTTAGGTCTAGAATTCTAAGATAGCATACATCTCATTTCACAAAAAAAAATTATTATCATGATATGCTAGCTTAAGTTCAGTTAAGTTCATGAATTATGGGTTAAACTATCTAAAATATTATTTTATTAATATTTTATAGGCACTTGAAATTGCAATCTTATAGTAAGAGCATGAACTTTTTGTCTTTTGTAAACTTACTTTTTAATTATTTTACAATGAAGGTTTGTTTTATAATATGAAAAAAGTTATTTTTATTTCAATAAAAAATAACAATGTTAACAAATTGAATTTAAGAGTAAACATGCTGTTTGGAAAGACACTTCCAATTATACCGGAAGTTCTTTCTGAGCCACTATATCTTCAAAACTAATTATTTGAATCCCCAAAATATAATACACAAAAATGAAAACTTGTCTTGCTATTTGAAATTTCAGAAGAATCACTTTCTTTGGTACATTTAAGAAAGGCAATATGAATTGTGATGTCAAAGAAATATAAAATAATTTAAAATACTAGGCTGGTTTAGAAGTAAAAGATAACTTGAGCCACATTATACCATCAAAAGAAAACACTTAATAAGAACATTAAAAAGTGTAACTTTTAATAAAAATAAAGAAATTTAAATGATTGCCACCACCACACAATACTACCACAGATAAACAATATTATCTTGGAAGCTGAGATGGTAGAAAATTCTCTTAGGATAACATAATTCATCTGTTTTTATGGCGCTCCTTCCTACAAGATGCTATTTTATTCTAAATTAATTTTTAAAATTTTATCAGATCTTATTTCATGATTGGATGCTCCAATATTTTATCTTCAAGAATAATATCACCAATTGTCTGAATTAACATTGTATTTGAAAATAGAATCCCTCTAGTTTTCTGATTTAAATTTATTATTGCCACCAATGTCATTGATGGCTAGAGTAAATTTGGCCTTGCCAAAAAACAGATAAACAAAATAAAAGAGCAAATAAAAAACCCAAACACAAAACGTAATCACCAGAGGAACAGATGACAAAGCAGCTTTCTACATATTGAAAAACTTGAAAAAATCTATAGTTATGACGTCCTTAAAAGATGTAAAGTATATTCTGAAATTTTCCAGTTAGAAAGTTTCTGGAAAACCAAAACTTTATTATTATTCACAATGATACTTAAACTCAATAGGTTTTACTCTGAGGAAAAAAATTAGTTTGACAATAGAAATGCATAAAACTATCCAATAGGTCTCCTACGCTTTATTCTCTGAAACTTTTGCTAAAAATATCAATTGTTTAAATTTTCTCTTAACTCTTCTTTGTAAAAAAAAAAATTTGAATATAAAAAGTCTGGGATATCATAATTGCTTATATCCAGTTTCTTTTTTAAGGATTACAATTTTTATTTGAACATGGGAATGATGTGTGCTTTGCAGGTAGCTGTTTAAAACAGTCTAGAAATTTGAGTTTGTATTTAACTCTAATTATATTGTTGAACATATCATGTTGTAAGAAATGTAATAAGAATACATTTTTAAATGCTGTGGTTTTCTTCACAAAATGGTAAGCAAAGATCTTATGCACTCAAATTATCTCTTTGCACACAAAAAGACCAATACTTAGTTTTAAACTTAAATGAATAGAAGAATAGACCAGGGAGTTAATTAAAAACAGAAATTTTCCATTCCATTTCCCAATATCCTAATTCAGTACATCTGAAATAAGGCTCAGAAACTGTATGCTTAGTAAATACTTCAGTTTGTCTCATACAGGAACCCTGCAGATCATACTTGACAATATACTAATCAAAATGTTTTTGCCAAAGTTTTTAGATCTTAGTACTTTTACCAATGTGGGAATCAATCAATCAGAAAATTTATTATTTAAATTTAAATATTTGTGTTTAGCATTGTAATCTGTTTTTCTATTAAAATCCTAGCCCTGATTTCTGACCCTGATAATCATGAACTAATTTGAGAATAACTGGAAATCTAGATTAAAAAATAAAATAATCAGCTCGACCACACTGGATGTTAGCCCGGCAGTAATGATTTGAGGCATCAGGATCTCAAGGGAAAGGAAGAATGAAAAGGTAAGACTGACATTTTGCATGCCTTTTACTCTGTCCCTGGTGGCTGAGAGAATGAGCTGTATTATAGATCATGATGGGAGTGGGGGAATTGGAGTTCCAGGAAGAGCTTTGGTGAACTCCTCTGCTATCATTTGAGAACCTCAAAGGGCTACATCTAAGGAACCAGAAATAGAACAGCTCTTATAAAAGACTGAAACACTCTTTCACATTAGCTTTTTTTCCCTGTTTGGATTAAGGTGGTCTAACTCTATTCTAAAAAGTAATTCTCTCTGGGTAAACATAACACCCAGAATGTCAAAATAGCTCTATACAATTTCATACACAATATATAACATTAAAAATAACAGCACAGCATGCACACACACAAAACTAAGAGAATAAAAGGATTCCACAGAATAACACATATAAGAATTATCAAATTATCACAGAACAGATATTAGAATATTAGATATTAGACATTAAAATAACTATGATTAATATGTACAATATGTTTAATGTTAAGAAGGAAAATTTCAAGAGAGAACTAAAAATTATTGTACAAAACTTATAACATAAAAGGTATGACACTTGCTTTTTCCTGGGTAATTTTTTTCATTTTTTGTTGTATAATGCTAGACAAATGCGGGAATGAACAGAATAAATACAGGGCTGTTGCTCCCTTTTCCCTCATGTAAGTTTCAGTTAGCCGTATATTTATTGAGTGCCTTTTATCTTTAAGGGGTTGTTATGATCCCTAGTAGATTTGCTATTTAGGGGACAGAAAATCGGTCATCTTTCTATTGATAAATGAAGGCTCTTGATTCTATTTTTGGAATAAAAAGTGAGTCAGTTCCTAGGTGGATATACATATATTTTATCTATATATCTATATATATACATGTATATATATTTATGTATTGTATCTCTGTATTTTTATCTAAAATTTGTCTCTGTCTCTTATCGCTATCACAGTCTATATCTTTAAAATGTTTAATGATACAACCATATAATGATTAATGATAGTAACACAATCTAGGCCAAACTGGATTTAAATCACAGCTCTAAAACTAGCTGAGTGTTTTGTAATCAGTTACCTAATATTTTTTTGTGAAAGTCATTTTTTTCCATTTGTTTATTCTTTGGTAAATACTTAATGTGTGCCTACTATGTTTCTGAGTTTAGTGTCTATTATAAAAAACAATTCCTACCTCATTGTATTGCTGTATTGCAATTAGATGATTTTCATCACCTTGTTCAGTGACTGGTATATCATAGTACTCAACAAATACATATTGAATAAAAGCATGTATCAAAGCATAAGTAGCAGATTTCTAACAGGAATCTCTCTTTTTTTTTAAAGATTTTATTTATTTATTCATTTACCCCCCCCTGCTGCTTGTGCTCACTGGGTCAGCTAACCACACCATGCAGGCGGGCTTGCCTTCACCAGGAGGCCCCGGGAACCGAACCCGGGGCCTCCCATATGGTAAACGGGAGCCCTACTGATTGAGCCACAGCCGCTTCCCGTAACGGGAATCTCTTTTAACCTCATATGTTTTCACCTGTCTTATAAAGAAATCTCAATGTTACATAGGTTACTGTTGCCTAAATTTACTTTTCACAATATAGTTGTAAAGAAGTTGGCAATAATTAATAATTTCATTTCACACGTAAAAACAAAAAGTAATGCAAAAGGAGGTGAAAGGTTCATGATGCTTGCCCCAAATATTATAACTTCTCATATTCTGATTCTTCTTAGTTTTAGGCAAGATTATTGACATTGTTCTTATGAAAGTTTTTCTATACTCTAAATATTCTTTTAAGTTCAGGATAATATCATATAAAACCAAGGCTAGGCTGTCCAGCATCTAGATTGCAATGATTCGTGTGATTATTTAACTGCTGGAATTCATGTAATGTTAATTCTTACTTAAATACAAAACAAAAAATTTAGTGTTTGCTAGGTACATGTGAATATTTCACATAAGAATAGCAAAAGTTTATAACAGATTCTAAAATCATGAATTCTAGGAGTGAATAAAATTATCATTATGAAAACTTTTATAAGAAAACCATATGAATTTTAAAATACTCTATCATAAATTGCCCTTATAAGGTAAAAATAAATTAATAAGGAGTGAAGGAGTACTGAGACTTCAAAAAATTCCTTCTATTCATCTTAGAAACTGCTTAATTGGGATCACCTTGCCAACACCCTCCAGTAATGGAATACTGCATTTGCACTTTTATTCATCTTTAACTCATAAATTGAGAATTACCCTCATTTTCTTGACAGGAATGGTTTTTCCTCTTTAAATTGCAACATGGCTCTCAATAATAAAGTTGCTTTATCTGGGTTCCTAAGTATTTTTTAGATTGTGTCAGAAGCATTTTGCCTACTTATACAAAAGTCTTAGTTACTCTGCATTTTTTCATTCATACATTCATTCATTCTTTCAATATATATTGTGTGGAAACTATTGTTATCAAACTTGGGAAGTGCATAATACTTGTTGCTAAGAATCTTAGAGTCTGTTGGGGAATGGAGTCTGGTGGAGGTGAGTGCTAGGGTTCACATCTGAAAGAAAGTCATTGAGAATCATGATAAGATCTCAACTCCTAAGAAACCTCTGTGTGTCCATATATCTTGTACTAAAATCAATGGAAGACATTGAAAGATTGATGAAATACAGATTCAAAATGCAACATATTGGCAGCTTTCTATACTGATCTACATTTGAAAAGGCGTTAAAGCGAAAGTAAATAGCTTGCCTAGATATTTGGTGTTTTGCAGATACAATTTTCCCATTTTCTCAGGAATTATGGAATATGGATCATAGGTGCAACTTTGCAGATAAAATTTATATTTTGCCTGATTTATGATACTTGACCTCCTAAACATCAAGGTCTGGGTGCTGGTCATATAACATCACCAGGGCTTAAACCAGTTCCTACACATAGTAAAGATAATATAACGTTTGTTCAATGATGTATTGGTTTGGAATTCACTGCAATCTACACTCAAGAACAAGGGTATTTCACTTAAACTACACGAATCTATGTCCATGGCTAAATTTTAGGAGGCTTATGAACTCCTCAAAACATAGGCAAACATTTATATGTGTTTACATTTATATTTGTGGAGGAAGGAAGACTTCAGGAAGTATTGAAGGTGATTTTTGGAGTGTGGTAAAAATATTAGGAATTCTTTGTATATTTATTTTATCCTTTATAAGTATCCATTCTAGGGGTACATTTTGTTACTTACCCTTTCTAAAATTCTATAATTAAGCAGTCTGGAAGAAATCATCTGAAGCAACATGTACACACTAAATTAAATCAAAGCACAAATTGTATAAATAATAATAATGTGATTATGTACCTCTGATGAATAAGATTTGTCCACACTATGTCATATATCCAAATTAAACTGAATAGAAGCATTTAAAAATAACATTGATATTTTTCCACTTTTCTGGGCACCCAATATTTTGGTAATAAAACACATGAATCTAACTGAAAATTTTTATGATATTTTAGCATTATGCTGATTTGGAACCATACTGTATTTGCCTCATACTAATAAGTAGTGGGGCATATTGGCTGGCTATTACCAGAAAAATCAGCTTGACTTCAATTGCTATAATATTTTAGCTATACTTTTCCAACATTAAAATGGTCATTCATACATACATCTGACAGGTCAATTCAATAAGCTCTTCAGGAGATCTGTTAGGTAATTCCTCCTTGTTAGATTACCAAATGTGTTAATAAATATGCCTTAGATTCTTTCCTGGATTTCAATAACTGATAAGTCATTTCTTCTATGTCATTTCACATGGCCTATGATCTAGCATCTGCCAAATGATTGTGATGATTTCTGGAATTTGACATGCTTAATGAACCTATTCATTAGCTTTTCTTGCCAGGCTTTGTGCAATCATCTTTGGTTTCTTCCATCATGATTCTGGTTTCCTATAATTATTTGCTAAATAAATACAGAAACACATATGCAAAAAAATCACTGTAAATATAATTACCCAAAATAAAAATTCAGCTTAATACTTACATGATGGGGTCTTCCTACCCACTAACTTAGAGAATTCTATTTATTTAAAAAATTTTCAAAGCATGTTTTTACATTTGTATCATTTGAATAGCTAGAAAGCACTCTAGGTAGGTTGTCTCTACTGTCCTGCGATCAGTTCTGTTTAGAGATAAGTGTCTCAAAACTACAAGGAATACATTACAGAACCTCTCAGCCATATTGAAGGTGGCCTTCTGATCCTCAATCCTCAGTACCATAAGAAAGGCACTGTGAGCGATCCAGGTACTTTCCCCATATGGCCCTGAGTGGGGTGTTGTGCTTTCCCCATGGAACTGTGCGTATAATAAATATTTAAAACTCTTCTGGGATCTCTCTCTTGAAATGCTTTGGGCCTACTATACTTCACACATGGTGATATGAGCAAAATATGGGCCAAGATATAAATATTTCTAACACTCCAGAAGGACTCCATCATACCCTTTCCTAGTCAATTATGTCCACCATCCACCCCCTTGCCACAGATATGACCACTATTTTAACTTTTCTCCCCATAGATTAGTTTTGCTTCTTCCTGAAATTTATATAAATGGAATCACAGAATACACCCTTTGGCGAATGCCTTCTTTCCCTTAATATATTGTTTGTGAGATTCCCCCAAACAGCAATATCTTAATATATAATAAATAGTGCATTTTTTGGTAAGACACAGTTGCTGCTGGAAAATGAGAGGACTGAGTACCAAGGCCAATGCTCTGTTGCCTTTGCCATGACCAGACTAACAGGCACCATGTGAGTGTGCAATTCTTCCACCATTTTTATCTATTTGAATTGTTCCAAAATCTTCATTTGACAAAGCATAGAGAAATTTTTTTAAGATTGTCATGTATTTGATCCAGATTATGTTTTTCTACTTTTTTTTTCTTTGAAGATTATAATCATCACAAGGTACTAAATTAAAATTTTTAACAAATCATTTGTAGGACCCTGAAATCTGTGGATCCCATGTGTCTTATGTGGACATAAGAGGAGGAATAATCTAAGATCTAATCATATAAGCCTTCATAAATATCTGAGTAATTGCCTTCTTGGTTGGGCTTTCATTGGGAAGTTCTTTCAGGAGAGGAAAGGTAGAACATCTTTTTTACCACATCTCTTTTACTTGTCCAAAGGCTGGTGCTGATACTAGAAGACACTTGTATTTTAGCTAATGGGTTGTTTTCTTTTTCAGCTTACTTGGACAAAATTTGAGCTTACCCATTAATGCTGACAATACTTGCAGGTTCTTCAGAAACTGCGTCTGTGTTCAGCTCAATATTTCAGAGAAAGGTACAATGGGGACAGTGCAAATAATTAGAACAGTACCCATAATGTCAGGATAATGTTCTTTTTTTGTAACCAAGTGAATTGATAAAAGGGATTGACACTAGCCCATCCTTGCTCTCAGGAGAGCTATTAGGAAGAATATGTAATGAAATTGGGGACAATAAAAGACCCTGTCATGCCATTTGTAAAATTCTTTATAGGAGCACTTGAAATTAAATGCATTCTTTATAGCTATGCTTATATTGTAGTTTTATTCAAGTAGTTATTTTGAGATCTTTGGGAAAGAGAGTTCTTATAGGCATAGAGAAAGTTGTTAAAGTGAGGTAAAAGTAGAAATAAATAAATGGTAGTGCTTAAACACAATTCCATCATTTTAGAATATGCCATAGAGCCAATATAAACCAATAATTAATAATTTGTCAGTTAGGAAATAACCATTTCCTTTAATTATGTGTAGAACCATACTCTTTTTCATCAGAAAGTAAACAAACATGGCATACTAAAAAATCAGATTATTGGAGGAAACTACCTGAATGTAAAACACATTCCAGTGGTTTTCAACACTGATTACAGTAGTTTCATCATTTACTGGAAAGTTCTAATACAGTATAAATCATAAGAAACAGGATAGGTCATTTTTTTTATTACTTTAATCCCAAATGGCCATTGTGGTGGCTCAGAGCCGTGTACCCAAGAAAAACACGTTCTCAATTTTATTCCATACCTGTGGGTGTGAACCCTTGTAAATAGGACCTTTTATGGGGTACCTTCAGTTAAGGTGTGGCCCAATTGAATGAGGATGGATCCTAATCCTATTATGGGAGGCCTTATAGAGACTGCCAGAAGGAGAGAAGCCTTGGGGAGCAGCCAGAAGTTGGAAGTTACAGGACTTAGAAGAGAAAGGAGAAGATGCTGCTATGTGCACTGCCATGTGATGGAAAAGTCATGCACCAAGGTTGGCCAGCAGCTAGCCCCAGAACATCACAGTTTGGTAAATACCATAAGGGATCAAACTTTGTTTCTGTGAGTGCAGCATAATGAATCATGCTAGTTTTATTTTTTGGTTTGTTCTTTGTAGTCATCATTGTGATTCTCCTTTCTGAGATTTGTAGAATGACCTTGCCCCCTTGAAGTTAGTTGTGACTATGTGACTTGCTTTGGTCAGTGAAATGTAACAAGTGATATGGATCACTTCTGGAAGAAATGTTTAAGAGCTGGTTTATTACTTGCCTCTCACAATTTCTCCTTGATATGGTAATTTCATATGGTGAAAGCTATATTAGGTTGGCTCCCTGTCATACCATTTGTAAAATGGAACAGAACCTCAGCTGGACCAAGACAGACCAGGAGCATGAATGAGAATTATACCTTACTAGTTGAAATTGCTGAGATTGGGGTATTTGTGTTGCCAAGCCTTTCTTCACTGATGAAATCTCATCTCATCTGTGTATGGCAACAATCAACATAGACAGACAACCACTCACGTCCCATCCATGTATTTAGAGTCTAAAACAGGATACAGGTTTGAAAAACTAGGGAGAGAGATAGAGGTGAAGGGAGGAGAAAGAAAGAATGCTTACGGGAGGAAAGTAGACAACAGGAAGGTATTTTGATTATTTTTAAGTCAATGAATTATTTGGGGTATTCATTTTCCTCACTTAAAGAGAATGTTAGTACATAAGAACTCTGAGAGAAAAGCATAAAAGCTTATTTTAAATAAATTCCTGTATTATTTTATATCCTTACACATGTAAGATGACCTGAGAGTGAAAGTGTCTATAAACCCTCTTGGTATAGTGGGAAATGATTGATTGTGTTCTTAATGGCTTCTGCAGAAAATTCAGAGACCACTGATTGTGACTCCTAAGAAGAACGAACATTCTAGTTCTAAATAATTCAATTTCTCTGCTACTATAATTATCCATTCAATAGCAACAGAAAAGATTGTACACATTATGCTGCAAACAAACAAACAAAAATAAACATGAAAAGACAGATACACTCACATTCTTTCATTATATTGTAAAGTTAATTCAAGTCATGAATGATTCAGTATTTCCTACATTTGGTTCACATCATCCAACAAAGAAAAACAATACAACAACAGTTAACTCTTAACAGTTACTAATTGCTGAGTTTTTTTAAAGTGCTTTAATATAAAAAGTTAATTAATCCACTTCAAAACAATTATTAGTAGGATTACCATAATCCTATTTTTATAGATGAGGAAACTGAGACCCAAAGAGGTTAAGTGACTTGCCCAAGGTTCCATGGCCAGCAAGTGAAGATGCCAAGAATCAAGACCACATAACAGGTCTTCAGAGTTCATAATCCTTCTGCTCTGCTCTTATTGAAATAGGGCAGCAAATTAGAAGAACTCAGGCATAAGGACAGAGTTTGATTTCCAATAAAGATGATTGAATCTTTTCTTGTATTGAAAAGTGCAAAATAATATTATGATTGCAAAAACAATTTTTAAAAGGAAAAGAAACTATCTTTTATCTTCTCAACCTAAGTAGTTAAACTATTTCTATTTTTTCATTGGTATTCTAGAGTTTATTCAAATGCATAGAAATTTTTTTATAGAGTTGTAACCTAAAACACTATACAACTTATATTCTATTTATTCTATTTTCCACTTAAGTAATTTTAAAATTCCTATGCAGTATTTAATACATATACATTTTGAATAATTAACTTTCTAAAGAGTTGAAATATCATAATTTATTTATTTCCTTTTATTGGCCATTTAAGTTGTTCTTAATTATTTCCTTTTATGAATAATGCTGCAGTGGCTTTTCACAAAATGTCTTCTTAGAACATATCACAAATCTATTTATAATTCATGAATTCTATTGCCAAGTTATATCCTAATTTATTCTGTCATCTTAATGTATAAGTGCAATATTATTACCATAACTTTGCCAGCACTTGGAATTATAGTTATTTTAGATTTTTGTTAGTTTAAAAGCTATTCTAATTGCTTTCTTTGAAGCAGTGGGGTCATAAATTGAGGCCTTATTCACTTGTATGCTTTAAAAAAAAAGTAGAACCTTTATTTCTTATGGTGATCCTATCTTCTTCATGTGGCAGTTCATACAATTTCTCTTTTTGTTTAAATATTAAGTCTATTCAAATCGAAATCACGGTCAGAACTGGTTTTGCTTTTTTAGAATTGCTTAATGTCTTTAGATAAATTCTCAGTCTTTTTCCACCTTCCCCTTTCCATCCTGGAGTCTGGAAATCTAAGGGGGGCTATTCTTTACTTATGGTACAAGGGCAGGGGGAACTTTGGATCTTTGCCTGTCCTCTAGATACTCACTTTAAATATATATTCCCATTGCCTTCTTACCTCCATAGTTTCTGATAAGAAATTGGCACTTAATCTTATCAAGGCTCCCTTTTAAGTGACATGTTGCTTCTCTTGAGACTTTCCGAAGTCTCTCTTTATCATTAGCATTTGACAGTTTGATTATAATATGCCATGGCATAGGTCTATTTGAGTTTATCCTGCTTGGAGTTCACCAAGCCTTCTGGATGTCTATATTCATGTCTTTTGGTAAATTTGGGAAGATGCCAGCCATTATTTTTTCAACTATTCTCTCTACTTCTTTCTCTCTTTCTTCTCCTGTGACTCCCACAATGCATATTTTAGTTTGCTTGATGGTATCCCACAGTTTCCTCAGGCTTTTATTCACTTTTCTTCATTCCTTCTGCTCCACAGACTAGTTGTCAATTATCTTATCTTCAAGTTCCCATATTCTTTTTTCTCAGATCCAATCTGCTATTGAACCTCTCTAGGGGATTTTTCATTTCTGTTACTGTAGTCTTCAGCTCTGTTTAGTTCCTTTAAATAATTTCCATCTCTCTATTGATATTATATTCATCTATAATTTTCTTGATTCCCTTCAGTTCTTTGTCCATATTTTCTGTTATCTCTTTGAGCATATTTAGAACCATTTTTTAAAAGCCATTGTCTGCACACATAGTACTACATATTGTATGATTCCATTTATATAAAATGTAAATACAAATCAATTTATAAAGTTGGAATTAGATTAGTGGCTATGTAGGACTGGAGAAGGATAGAGGGACTGAGAGGTGACTGCTAAGGATTGTGGGGTTTTTCTTTTTGGAGTAATGAAATTGTTCCAAAATTTTTTGTGGTGATGAATGCACAACTCTGTGATTATACTAAAAGCCATTGTGATATATCTCAATAAAACTGCTTTTTAAAAAAAAGTCATTGTCTGGAATATCCCAGGTCTGATCCTCCTCATTGATGGTTTCTAACTCTTTAGTGTTCCTCTTTGATATTTTAATGTAATATTGTTGGCATTTAGACTCTAAGGCATCTGCTCCTTAAGCTTGCATCCAGCTAGTGTTATGACTGAGCTTTGCTTGAATGGTGGGAGCTAACTTTGGGCAGGGTTAGCTTACTCAAATCCTATCCTGCCCATTGGTGGCAGATAGTGGGGGAGTTTAAATACTCTAGCAGCAGTAAAGTAAAGGTATACAGTAGGCCTTGTCCCTGGAAAGCAAATTGATCCTGGTCCTCTTCTGGAATAGGTTGACAAAAAAAAGGTGTTTGCCAAGTCAGCAACTGCATACCAAATGCCAGTGAAGGCTATAATGGCTTCCATGAGAGTCACAATATCTGGGACCATGGGTAACAAAGGCGGCACTGCTGCATTCAAGCACTGATAGTTTGTAGTTAGCCACCATTGTTCCAGTCATTTTTTTTCACTGGCCATACTGGTATAGACAGAGATAGTGGAGCAGAAGACACCTGCAGATAGAAGGTCCTTTATGAGTTCTATAATGTCCTTTTTCCCACCAAGGAGGTGGTATTCCTGCTGTTGGACATTGCAGTGAGGAGATGGGAGCACTAGGGTTGTGTCATGTGGTCTTTCACTCACCCAGTTGTGATGGCCAGAATTTGTTGGGATGGGGAAGCATATCCTTTATCCTTGCAGTTGCTTCTGGATGTGTGGCAGTGCAGGATGTAAATTCCTATAATGTATTCCCTGGCAAGAAACACAACCACAGGGTGTCCAAAGGGCTGAAGGTACTAACCCATTCCTATACCAGTGAAATGTCCAAAACCTCCCAATGCTGTTCATCGCCCCCTCCCTTCTGCATCTCCTGGAATTACAGTGACATGGACACTTGTATCCAAAAGCACCATAATGGTTTGTTCATTGCCCCCAAAGTATAGACACACTGGGGCATATGCCCTTCAGGCCCTGAGAGATGGACAGGGTCCTTTGCCTTACCCCTACACCATTTTCAACTTAGTCAAGTCTGCTGAACAGAGAGGCAGGAGCTCTTCAGGATCCTCTTCCTCTTCTACCACCCATATCTGGGGATTATGGGGAGGGGATGGGCAGGGGCAGATTTTCCCTGTTGAGCCTGTGGCCCTCCTTCTAATTTGTATTTTTCCCAAAGTTCTTCATTAGAGCTCCTTTTTATGGTGTCCTTTGGGAACCTTTTCTCTAGTAGCCACAGGAACATAGCTTGGTGAGAGGGGACCCTAAGAGGATGGGTGTAATAAATCCTCTCAATCTCTTCTCCCAGAGGAAGCCCTGAGGAGATGAGAAGAGACAGTTTGTTGCCTCATTCAGGAGACCTCTTTCTAATCCTCACAATAACCTCAAGATCAGTCTGGGTGGCATGAGTGTTGGTATGCCTGGTTCCAGAATATATATTAGAAGAAATGAGCCAGGGGAGTGTACATGAGGCAATGGAAGCCCCAACCTCATTGATCACAGTGTGGAACCAGCTAGCCAACTCCTTGGCATTTGTGAGGGAATTCTCAAAACCCCATTTATCACCATCCTTGCCCCAAAGGGCAGAGACAGCATGCCCTAGGTCCCCCAGTGGTGGTCAGTACCTCTATCCTGAATGGTAGGGTATGGGCAACCCTTTAATTTAACCCACAGAGCCATGAGTTCTGTGTTGCCCAAGAAGCTCCAGACAGCATATAACAAAAGGAATGCAAGAGTGATAAAAAGGACCATCAAAAATATCAACCCACTCCATACTTTGCCATGCATCCTGCTCGCTGTGCTAAGATCTGTGGAGTAAGTTGCTCTACAATGCATTGTGGGAACTCAGGCTCAGGCACAACAGAGACTCCCAGCAAATGACCACTTTGTTGCTTGCACAGCACAAAGATTCCAAAAAAAATCGGGGGGTTAAGATCCCACCTTGGTTGGTCCTCTGGGAAGGCCAACTGTTGACAGCTCCACGTGTCTCTCTTCATGTCAGAGATGAGGAGCATCTGCACTGACTGAGTACTGAGCTTTTATTTACTCCAGGAGGAGGGGTTTCTGCCAATGAGCAACCCTGCACCCTGACAAGCAGCTGAGATTGGTTAAGATTTAACATCTCCTCTGGCTGTCTGCAGACTCTTGTGAAATAGAAACATACCAAACACCTGCATGCAAACAAACAAGAGTGGAAACATAGCAAACACCTGCACACAAACAAGCAAAAGGGGAAAAGAAGGGAGATGTGATAGGTGAGGGCCGGGAGAGGGATAGGTGAGGAGGGCTGGGAGGAGGGCTGGGAGGAGGGCTGGGAGGAGGGCTGAGAGAGTGTGTCCTTGACTTCCCCAACAACAGCCACCTGTCTGCTCTCCCATAGCCTTCTGTAGGAGAGTTCTGTGAGCTGCCTTTCACATGCAGGGTAAGTTCTGAGGCAGTGAGTCACTTAGGTCACCACCAGACAGATTGGGCCAGACAAACATGCTCCCAGTATATGCAGGAGGGTTACTGTCCTCCCTCAGGAACAAGGACTAAGGACCCCCACTGGGAGTACAGGCTGGCTCCATACAGACCTGGTGAAGGGAGGGGCAGGAGCCAGCCAGGGTGCCAGAAGATCCTATCACTTTTTAGAAGTCTTTTTATTAATACGGGGCTTTCCTTGTTACTGCAGTCCTTTAAGTGTTTTCTGGAGCTTTGAGAAAGATGTTTCTGCCAGTTGTTCTTCTTTTTTTTTTTTTTTTTTTTACTGTATAACACTTTTTTTTTTCATATATATTTTAAAAGATGCTTAGATTACATAAATGTTACAAAAAAATTACAGGGATTCCCATGATCTCCACCTCCCATACCCCCCATAACATCTCACATAAACATCTTTCATTAGTGTGGCACATCACTTGCAATGGATAAACACATCCTGGGGCTTTGCCACTAACCATAGACCACAGTTCACATTGTAGATCCCACTCTCTCCCACACAGTTCTGCATGGTATATGCTGATGTAAAATGGCCTATATCCATCGCCACAACGTCACTCAGAACAACCCCCAAGACCTGAAAAAGCCCCTGTATTACAACTGCCCTTCCCCTCCCTGCCCCG
Source organism: Tolypeutes matacus (assembly GCA_026826555.1). NCBI lineage: Eukaryota > Metazoa > Chordata > Mammalia > Cingulata > Chlamyphoridae > Tolypeutes > Tolypeutes matacus. The sequence goes on along the minus strand of JAKSZT010054474.1, from coordinate 5,478,109 downwards.
AAAGCATCTAGTGGCCACTTGCTCCACCTCACTTTTATAATTTCTTCCATTGCTTGACTCACAATATGTCTACAACAGAATACCATTAAGCCCACTCTAGTCCATAGCTCTTCCCCCAATCCTGAGGGGACTGGAATGGTGATGTCGACTCCACCTCCAAGTGAGAGTGGGTTTATAAGCCCATGGATATGGTGGATGAGATTATCCTGCCTGCATCTGCAGGCTCTCTCCATTTCCTGGGATGGCCGTTGTCCATCATCATCTCCTCACCAGGTGACTTGGCTGAGTCCATTGAGCTGTAGAGTAGGAGTTGCAGCTCCACCGAGATTCCAGGCACAGCTGCCACATAGGCAGGTCAGAGGCTCCAGTCTCTGGAAGTATACCTACAAACTCCAGTCTCACATATAGGTTTGAATAGAAGGGACTGATGGACCATGTGCAGGGAGGACTTACTTGAGTCCAACCCTGTCACTCTCAGGAGCACAGATTCCAAAGTAGAGCCCAGGCATCAATCTCTGGGGCTATCCCCCCTTATATAGGACCTGAGTGTCTCCAGAGCCCTCAGGAGCCCATATGTGTGGGGTGATATCCACTTTGGTGTTCTATGAGATCCTACTGAGGTGTGCATAAGCGTTACCTCTGGGATGACCTCCCGACTCCTTTGAAGTCTCTTAGCTACATGAACTCATTTGTCTTTACCTTTTCCCCCTTTTATTCAAGGTTTTTTTTCCAGTCGTGTTGCCAGTTGGCACTTGGTATTAATCCCTCGCTGCCAGGGAGTCTCATCCCCGGGAGTCATGTGCCATGTTGGGGGGAAGGTAATGCATTCATATGCTGAGTTTGGCTTAGAGAGAGGCCAAATTTGAGCAACAAGGAGGTTTCAGATGGCAACCCTTAGGCATCTCATAACAGGAGGCCAAGTTTCAATTACAAGAGCAAAGACTCATAAGGCTAGTCATCAATAACAAGAACCCAACAGTGGGCCATCCTCTTTTGCCAGACACTGCCCCTGCACTCAAGGGACTGTTGCTGCTCCCTTGGAGAATGTGGCAGAGCTCTCCAGGCTGGGAATTCAGTATTCCCTCAATTATTGAGTGATTGTCTACCCACCATGACCATGCCCCATCTCTCGATCATTTGAACAATTTTATATATCTTTCATGTATATTCAGATGAACTTACTCCCATGAATCCCCCATCCCAGTCACCCCCCCACCAATGATCCTCTGCAGTCCCTATTATAACCTTTCTGTGATCTAAACCTTCTTTGAAGATGAAGCCCATATAATAACCAAATACAATTAATAGGAAAATGAAATAATGATAAGCTTAAGTACAAGAGATAAAATACAAGGAAACTCAGAAAAAAAGAACTAAAAATAAAATATTATTAATGGATTGGGACATTCAAAAAAAGAAAATGGGAAAAAAAAACAACAAAAAATTTTTAAAAATTATTTTTTATTTTTATTTTTTTCTCTTTTTATCACTGCATTATTGGATGTCCAGTGTGTACCGTGACACCTTCCCCCTCTCATTTCCCAGTGTCTCCCAAATTTTCATTTAGTTTTCAAAGAAGATTTAGGTCGTAGCAAAGTCACACACTGAATACTAGAGATTCCCATGTACCCAACCTCCCTCTCCCTTCCCCACCCCATATTAAAACCTTTGTGTGTGTGTGTGTGGATGGTAGCATTGTTATAACTGTTATACAGATAATGAAACATAGCTACTAAACATTGTCAGTGGTTTACAGTATAGTTTACAATTTAGATGGTACAGTTTAATAATTTTTGATGATATTTACCATGTCCTGTGTCCATTACTGTAAGGTAATGAAAAATATTTCCCATGACCACTAAATACCCCATTTGATCTTTTCTGTTCCTTCCTCCCCATCCCCCTGGGGCATATGACACTGCCCTATCTTGACTCATGGGATGACAAGATTCATAGTTACATGCCCTGGGTATTCTAACCTGCCCTTCCTAATTTACCCACCTGTTAACCCTGCACCACCAAACCCAGTAATATCACTACCCACCTGTCCTATCCTTCAACATGCAACTATACTCTATCACTTTACCATAGATTTTGTCCATATGGGTGATTCTGCCAGTTCTTGATAATTGTTCAAAGCTTCTGTGGAGAGACAGAGCCCTGAAGCTTTTGACTCTACCATCTTGATTGGGGCAGGTGCTTGGTTAATATTTTTATTGCTTCTGCCTCATAATCTCTGTTCTCTCCTTACAAGACTCCAAATACACATATGCTAAAACAATCTCCATTTAAAACATTTCATGTATTTTCCATCTTCTAGCTATACTAACCATAGTTTATGCCATGTCTTTAAATCCATCTATTGAATTCTTGACTTCAGTATTAGTATTTAATTTCTAAACTTTTCATTTGATCTTCTACATAATTCCAATTCTGTGGTGAAATTCTTCATTTTTCATCTGTATTCTTGAAAATAATAAATATAGTTATTTAAAGCCCATGTGTAATATCTCCAATAGCTGATGCCTTAGGTCTGTTTTTTTTCCTTTTGTTTTTCAGTTATTTGGTTCTGTTTCCTGGCATGTTTATAAATTTTTGATTCATTGCCAGATGTTATGCATGAAAATTTGTAGAGGCACTGACTGATGTTATTTTTCTTTGGCCAGAGATTATATTTATTAACCAATATTACCTTTCTGATCATGTGCTATAGCCTTCTCAATAGTCAATGACAGCATTCTGTGGGAAAGAAGGTGTATTCTCTATTTTTGTGGCCAAAGTTCATGTCTGTCAATTAAATCTTTATTAATTATATTATTAAAGTCATATAACTTTATTTTTCTGTAATTGATATGCAGTGGAATTGACGAAGTGAATTACAAATCGTATTAGTGCTCTTTATAGCTCCTATAATTTTTGGTTTATAAAATTTTTGCTGTTTTTTTATATTCAGATGTGATATTCCTAACTATATTATGTATGTTCATTGTGAGTTGCAGCTTTTAGCATTATGGGGTTCCTTTAATAATTGTGGATTGAAATCCATGCAGTTTCATATTAAGATTGTTACAGTAATTATTGTTTGTTTACTGTTGCTTATTCTTTTATTTTCAACCTTAAAGAATCACTTTCTTTTTTGTGAGTCTCTTGGAGACATCTAGAGATGGGTTTTTATATTATGATATAATCTGAATAATTTTTAAAAGAGGTGAGTTAAACTCATTTATATATAATGCTATGGAAAATATATTGGGTTTTAGTTCTGTCATAGCATGTTACAGTTTCTCTTCATATGCTTTTTTTAAGGTCCTTTACTTTATTCTCTGCTTTATTTTCTTGGTCTTTTTGTATGCTTATTAAAGTCAGGAAGTTTTCTATTTTTCTCTACTTCCCTCCCTTTGTTCCACTACCCAAGTTTAGTCAATAATATTCTTTCTTAGTGTTTACTTCTTTTGCTCTTAAATCTGCAAACATGACCATTACTTGATATATTTAAATATTTTTGTTGCCTACCAACTCTTATAATGTGTTAAGCAATGATCATATTCTATGTCCCAACTTTATTTCCTTCTGCTTTCAAAATTAAAAAAAAAAACTATTGTATATTCCACATAAAACTTACATTATTTTTTGTCACCACTTTCTAGCATTGGTTTTTGTCTTATTTCTGCAGTTAAATATATTAAGGGCTCATTTCTAGGCTTTTTGCTGAATTTCTCTAGCATAATGTAGTTGGTAGAAGTTACATATCTAGTAAATCCTTCAAGAAAAGCTCTTTTAAGAAAAATATTGTCAAAATTATTGTATGGCAGAGTGGATGTAGCTCAAGTGGTTGAGCACCTGCTTCTCATGTACAAGATCCCAAGTTCAACCCCCAGTACCTCTTAAAACAAAAACAAAAACAAAAACAAACAACAAAACCAACTCTAATTGGGAAGCAGATGCCACTTAGTGGTTGAACACCTGCTTCCCATGTATGAGGTCCTGGGTTCAATCCCTAGTACCTCCTAAAAAAAAAAAAGTTATTGCATGTTCAAAATTGTTTATATCTAGTGTTTATAATAGAGGTACACACAGCTTGGTTGGATATGCATTTCTGGGCTTAAACTTTTTACCTTTAGTATCTTGTAAGTGTTGTTCAATTACTTTGAGATTGAATGTTGTTACAGAGAAATCTGAAGATATCCTGACTTTTCCCTTTACACAGAATGATTTTATAATATATCTTTAAGAATGAGACACTTTTGATATGGAATAAAACAATACCTGCATAGGGCACTGGGGAAACAGGTATAACCCAGGGCTCTCCTCATCATCTTGGGATGTATGGGCATGTAATTTACGAGTGTGCTTTCATTTGTGAATAGCTGATTTTGTTTTCCTTAGAGAACTTGAATTATGTGAATGTTGGATGTCTTTTTTACTTTTTTCAATTATTTTATCTCCAAACTTTAAACATTTTGAAAATTCCCATTTCATTTTATTTTCTTCTCAATATCCCTTATTGTTCTTCCCAATGTTTAGTCTCATTATTACCCCTTTCAATTTTGTATTCATTTCTTTTATGTGTATGTGTTTTTTTTTTCATTTGTGAGTTCTGCCAGCTCATGTTTCATCACACTTGTTGTCTTACCATTTCTTTGCTAAATTATTAAAAAAAAAAAAAAAAAGTAAAGGAGCATATTTCTACCAATCAAAGATAGAATCTGCATTAAAACAAACCATAATATTTAAATAACTATTTCACCAACTATTGGAGATAAAAAAACTCAGAAAAGCAGTCATACATTTAGTCACCATATATCCCTACAGAGAGATCTATTTCCTAATGACAGGAATTTGCTTTATTTTTACGTTTCCAGACATCACTTACTAAAGTTTATTACACTTTAGATGATGAGGAAAAAGTCAATAAGAACAAAATACAAAATGATCCAAACATCTTTTCTGACCATAATGTAATAAACCAAAATTAATAACTAAAATAAACACAAAGTCTTGGCAATTAAAAAACTCTATCCTAAATGGCTCTTGGGTATAATAGAAAGTTAAAATTACAATTACAACATAGAAAATAACAATAATTAGTGTATTCTTTATTAAAATTCATAAGATATAACCAAAATTTTACTCAGATGAAAATTCATAGTTTTAAAAGCCTCTGTTATTAAATGAGAATGAAAACAAGGCAACAAAACTTTTAGCAAAAGAAGTTAGAAAAAGAACAATAAAAGTTATCTAAACAGACAATATAAAAGGAACAAATACTCTTAAAATCAGAATCAATACATTGGAATTTGAAATAAATAAGCGACAATGAAAATGGGTTGATTCTTTGACGGGAAAGTAATTTGTCAAATCAATAGTACAATTTTATTTAAAGGACAGATAATTTTAGGCTTTGAAAGTTTTTCTAGAGTATTGCAAAAGGTGAAACTGTTCCATTTTTGAAATATTAGCTGATTTTTGTCTAATTGTGTCTAATAAGGCCTACCCTGTGCTCCCTTTAAAAGATAGAATCATCTTCCCAGCACTCCTTATCCCTCTTATTCTGCTGTTTCCATAACTCTTATCAATTTTTAACATACCATAGAATTTATTTATTTAGCATTTTTATTGTTTATTTTCCCCTCCTAGGCCTCAACTAAAACACCATGTCCACGAGGGTAGGGATTTTGTCTGGTTATTCACTAGAACAGTTCCTAGCATATTGCAGGTGTTAAATAAATATTTGCTGAATAAATGAATAATAGTAATCTGGCTTTTGCAGCAACAATAACCACTAAATAAAATATACAAAAATGCACAAAAATGAAACCATTTTCTTGTTTAGTCTCACCCTATTAACAATGAGAAAAAAGAACTGAAGGAATTAAAGTGATTTCTCTAACACCCCAGAGACTTATAGATGAAAGAAGAACTACAGTCCCTTGGTTCCTTGTTCATTTTCTTTTTCACTATGCATTTGGCCTTTCTTGTCCAACACTGAGCAACTGATCTTAGGATTTTCATCTGACTGGCATATCAGATTCTAAATATGTTCACACAAAATAAAAAATTCCACAGTACAGGAAAGTGAATATGCTAACAACATTTTCATAGGTACTAGTAGAGCTGCTGACTCCACCCCCACATGCATCATCTGCTGGTCTTTCATTACCCTTACACACACACACATAAACCAGAAGAATAACCAATGTTCATCCACCAGTGTGTTTACCTTTTAATTATAAAGTATTCTAAAGGCCTCAAATTATAAATCATTTTGCTAAAGTTTCATTAGTAATCTCATACCTAGCTAGAGTTCATCCTCTAGTAGTTTCCTCAAAAGGGCTTATATGAACAATGTTTTCTAACCCTTATTTAAAGGAGAGGTTGGCTAAACTTTGTACCCTTTCATGTCTCGTGATGCTTTAATGTCTTCTGGCACTTCATGTTCCTGTGAAGAAGCCTGATGCCAGACTGATTTTCTTCCTTTTTAAGTGACTTAATCTCTTTACTATCTGATAATAAACAACTTGGATTATTTATTTATCTTTAAATCCAGTATGTTTACAGGACATGTGCTAGTATTGAAATTTAGGCTGTTTTTTCCTCTATAGACAAGGAACCATTTCAATATATACTAGAATCAAGCTATCTTATATTTCAGGGATATTTTCTTTTAAATTATATTTTTAATTTCTGCTTCACTGGTTTTGATTTTCTTCTTAGGAGTCTGATAATGGTATGATTGATTGCATATACCTAGCATATGTATTTCTATTTTCTTCACTCTCATTTCTATCCATGTATCTTTTACTGGGCTCTCCATGGTGTCTATTCTCCATTGAGTTCCTTATAATTTTGTTTTCATTTCTGATATGATTTGATGTTTTAATTTCCTTCCCAAATTGTGCAAGTTCCTGTTTTATAGCCTCTTTTTTTTTTTTTTTTTTTTTGGTGGGTATTGTTCCAACCTAACACCTGAAGGGCACGAGCTGGTGCAACCATGAGACCAAAGAATGCATACGGTACTGAGTCAGACATGAGCTTTATTGGGACTTAAGTACAGAACAGAGTCTCCCATAGCGGCTGGTCAGAGAATGAAAGTAACGCTCCTCAAAGAGGTCAGAAAAGATGGGGCAATATATGGGGTCTCAGAACAAAGACATTCCATAGGGTATGAGAGCATATTTTCTGCAAGAGTTACATAAAGCTCACAGATGGGGTGACTGGTGATGTTATTACAGGAAGGGAGTATACAGCCTTGAGAAGATTAGAGTTTTCAGTACATCTGTACATTCTTTCCTCTGGGGAGGCTTGTTACTTTTTTGGGAGAGAGGGTGGGGCTTGTTACTTTTTAACTAGTGAGTGTCCAGGTTATGCCAGCAGCTACATGCTTGGGCTGTGTTTAATTTAAGGAGGGGAAAAGTCCTGGCCCTGGGCTCTCTCAGTTATCATTCCCTGATCTTTAGCCATCTCTCACCTGAATTCTTTTATTTCTGCTCTATGATCTTTCTTCATCCCTATGATTTTTCACTAAGTATATTGAGTTACAATTTTCATCTGTTTTGTGGTAACATCATTTTTTCTGGTGAGTTTTCCTCCCCCATGGAAATGTTTTGTATTTTTTTCACATTTTTTCTTATTTTTGTCTTTGTATGGATGCTGTGCTTATCTCCTGTTTTGTTAGTAATAATGGAATAAATTGAATTTTCCTGGAGAATTAGTAGGAACTTACTATAGAGTGTAAAATGGGGCCAGAGTAGCTTTCTAGACCTCACTATTGGAAAGCTCCCTCCCTCCATAGTGATGGAGTGTTTCTGTGTAGGCACACCTCTCTGATTCTCAGAAATTAAGCTGGTTTTAAATGATCTCTGCCTCCATTCCTGGGTGTTCCCAGTTTTCCACCTAGGGACAAGGGTCTTGTTTTCCACCAAGATACACTCCCTTTTCTTTCTTTTTTTCTTTTTCTTTTTTTTTTTTTTGTATAGTATTTTCATTTTTTAATAACTTACAGGCAAATGCTAAACAAATTATCAATAATAATAATATAGAGAATACACACTTATAAAAAGGGTTGTGGATCTGCAGATGAGGTACCTGTTCTTGGCACTTTCACACAGACTAAAAAATAAGACTATTATGGCTAGTGTCGCTAGAAAAGTAGCCTGAGGAGATCCCCCAATCTAGGGGGAAAGAATGGGGGTAATTCTCACTCATCCCAAAATATATTCTCTAAGCAACCATCTATCTCCCCCAAACATCCAGTTAAAATGCTAGAGAAGAAAAATGAGAAACAGGGTCGAATAGTCATAATTTACATTTAGACATACATAATCCTGCTGACCCTACTTCTACAGTGGTGAGGATGAGGGAAAGATGGGCAAAGACTCCTCATTTCCGGTTCCCCTCCCCAAACTAGGAACCAAGATAGGACCCCCAGTGCATGCTCCGCTCCAGTCCTTCCTTGAGTTGGTCAGGTGTTACATGCCAGGATGAGTGAGTAATAGTTCACAAGCCCCACCTCGATCCCCAACTGTATAGACTTCTATTAGGTGGGGAGGAAGCAGCTTGGGGTACTGTCTCTTCTTGCTGGCCCAGGCGGCCTTCCTTTGGAGGCTCATTTCCCCCAGTCTGTCAAAGCCCAGAGGCAGGCCCAGCTCATTTACGGTGCTGCAGCCCTGCACGCGGGTGAGCCTGGCGGCCGCCATCTTCCCAACTGCCAGCCTCTTCACCTCGGCAGCGCTCAGCGCCCACTGCTGGTTTTGCCTGCTGGCCAGCACCTGCATGGGCACACCCTGGTTGTCAGTACTCCAGCTGATTCACTGTGGCTTCTCCTTGGCGTCCTCCAGCCTTTGGCCTGCACAGCGTTCACCGCAAACAGTAACCTATCTGGTGCATGTAGGAGCTCCATTGGTTTGTAGCTTTTCCTCCACCTGGGCATCCCACACGTGGAAGGTAATGAGATGGGACTCCCGTGAGGGGAACCCGGATCTTCGCCATGTTGAAGCCTTGGGTGCAGATGCACTAGACAAACTCTTGGGACTTGAGGCACTAAGGGAGGGAATCTTTTCAGTCGAGTCCATACTGATGTGCAGGCCACGATGTGCAGGGCCTGAAAGTAAGACAAAACAGTAGGCGGCATCTTGGTCAAGTGGCTCCCCATGGTGTGTTCAGGGTAAGTCAGGGTCTCAGGGCTCCATGTAGAGGAGGGAGGGTCCTTGAAATGGAGGGGACCTTGAAAGATCAGGGTTATCTTTTGTCAGCTGCTCTCCGGCCATACCTCTCCCGGCTAGCCATGGGAACCCCACGCGAATGCGTGGTGGATACACTCTTTATTTATTTATTTTTAATTAATTTTTTATTTTTTTTAAATTTTTACTGTTTATTTTGTTGGCACTTTCTAGATCTAGACCTGCCATGTCTCTTCCTCACCCTCCTTTCCATGGCTGCAAACTCTGCTTCTCTTTGTGCTCAGTGGCAGGCTGCATGGAGCATTTCTTTTTTCAGGATGGAGTATCTCTTGGCAGTGGACATTTGATGGCATGAATGAGTCCTGCCAGTACCATGCTTGTTTTCTTTACTGCAGGCAGGAGCTCACAGACTCCTGCGCGTGGTCTCTGCTTGGCTCTTTAGTTTCAATTGCCAATGCCCATGCTCACATCAGTTTGTGAATGTTCCCTTTTTCTGTGTTTTAGTAAATATGTGCTTAAGGTTTTTAGCTTTCTCCCTGGTTTGCCCTGCATGTTTTCCAGTAAGACCACTCAGAATTAAGCTACCATATTCCTAGTGGAAGAAAACATCTCTTCCCTGAGTTTTTGCATTTCTGCTTTGTAGTCTTTCTTAATATTGGCTACAGTTTATATTATATATTAACTATATAAATATAAATTCATGGTAGAATAAGAGTTTCCATCTATTTGGTTGTAACTTATTCTGGCTTTTTTTTTTTTTTTTTTTTTGGTGGTGGTGGCGTTTCATGTTTTTATTCAAAAATTTCTCCACACATTTTATTGATGTTGTGTTATCCGCTTTTTATATCATATGGTAGGGAATTCAGTTTTCTTGAAAGAACCTTTTTTCAGGATATTCTTGCAGCTGGGGAAAAAAAGTAGTTTCTAGGCATTGTAATTATAAGGTGCCTCCTATTTTGCTACAGAGATACATATGCCCTTTTTAAAGACACGTTGCCTCTCTGTATTTCTCTGGGCCGGTCTCCCTCCGTTTGTTTCCCCCAAACTGAAATACATCCAAAAGGGTCTCTGCCATCATCCAGGTTTCCCACACTGACTGCTGCAATCAAGGCACATGATATTGGTGTCCCCAGGTATGCACTTCACTTTCAACAAGTAAGAAATTGCTAGTGAATTCTGAGATCTGCTGCTGGTGTCCATTTATCTTCAAAGTTTTGGTTCAGCTGTTTGATCTTAGCATGGCTCACAGCAGGTCCCACTGAAGTTGTACTAGACAAGGACTAAGTGTAGTGCTTTGTCTTCAGGACATTTTCTTCATTTTCTGCATGGTGTTATCTGCATGACTTTTTCCAGTTCTCAGATCTTTTGGTAGCTCTAAGTATACTTTGGATTTGGTGGGCTTTTCTTTCTCTTAGTTTCATTGAGAATGAAGTTTGTGTGCATGCTCCTTTTATTTTCCATGTTGTTTTGTATGTTTTCCAGGAAGAGAGAGGAAAAATTCTGATCCAAGTGGTCAATATGTTCATCTCAAAATGTAAAGTTATGTTCAATTTGTTTGAAAATCTTGAGATTTAATATGCCTCCCTAACAATTTTCTTGGTGAAAAATGATTATGCCTTTGAAATTGTTACATCTAAGTGCTCTGTGAATTCCTGTTGTTTTCCATTACAAAATAAGTTTTATTTTCTTCCAATATGAAATATTTTTTCTTGGTTATCTTTATGTAATTTATAGTAACTAAATTTTTATATCTATACTTTCTCTGTAGTTGAAATCAAAGGCATGCCTGCTGCTGACATATCTGTTGTTTTGAATTAAACATTAGATCTGTACAATATTGTTCTAACCTCAATTAAAGGAAACAAATATATTTCAGAAAATATGTATTGATATGCTTTTCATTAGGGATTTATTTCAGTTGTAAATGAGAATTATTTTTGGAAAGAGATTTAAATCTAATCTTTTTCCTTTTTAATTGAAAAGTATCAAGAAATAAACCTAAATCATGAGTTCTCCATAATCATTAGGACTACATCAGAAACAGGTATTATAGCCAAAGACTGGAAATTTAAAAAGGTAGACTTGGAATTCACCACATTTTTGCAATCATATCCCTTTAGCAGACATCAGTTTAGAAGGAGGCAGCCTGCTTTGGCTGGAGAAAATTTTATTCATTGTCTTACCATGAACAATTTATTTAACTTCTCTGAATCTCACTTACCTCATGTGTAAAACAGGATTTAGAATATACCACTTGGAGTTATTTTGCGGATTAAATAAAACAATAACTTATGTATGTTATAAAGCACATAGTTGAGTCTTTTAAAGTAGTAACTATTGTTTTGTGGAAAGTGGTGAAGAGAACACTTCTTATCTACCTTAAAATGATGTGAGGATGGTCGGTTCGGGTGAAGGCCTCGGTACCAGCCAGCTGCAATCAGCTGGCTGTTGGCACCAGGGAGGCGGCCATAGTCTGCCCTTTATCCTTGGGCCTGTGTCCAAAGGTAGCTGATAGACCTTGCTTCTAGCAACTATTCTCTAAACAATCCTGGGGTCGAGGACAGTTGAGGAACAATAACATAGTATGTTATATAATCTAATTGACATGTTATATAACCTGATCGACATGTTATGCTTACCATTGTATCAATATGTTATTGCATGCCAAGAATGAGATAATAAAAACCAATAGGTCAGCCCGAAGGCTGCTGATTGTCTGCCGCGTGGCTGCTGCCTGGTATGGACCGTTATATTCCTCTTGTGTGTTTTTTTCGCTTGTGTCCCTTGCGAGTCCCTTTCTTGGACGCAGGTAACAGATGACTTGGCTATATGTAGAGAATGCTGTCCAGATATCCCCTTTCGTGACCTAAGCACTCATTCCTCTTGCTGCAGGGACTTTTGGCTGCTGACAGATCACAGCTGAGCCCAATGATGGTGAGTGGTCCAAAGGCTGGGCCCCTTGCCTCAATGTGGAAGACTCAGAAGGGCTCTTCCAGTTTCATAGCTCCCTGTGGGATTGGCTGAGTCCTCTACTGCAATCACATTGCAGTTCGACTTTTCTCTCTGTGCAGACCTGCTTTCTTCACTCCCTCATGGGTGCTGCTTCTGTCTCTATCTTCTGCCTCAGAATTCAGAATCTGTATCCAGGGAACCTGACCCTAGGCAGTGAGATTCGAGTAATGCTGAAATTTCTGCCCACTGACCCACCTGAAATGTCCCATATTAGTGCTAATCATCATGTGTTCAAAACCTGCTTCTATTCATTGAACACCAGCTACATGTCAGAAGTGTATCTTTTTTTCAGAGTTTTCTTAAATGTGTCTTTTCCAACTGGAATGAAACACTGCTTTTAAACAGGGGCCAAACTTCCTAACATGTTGGCAGCAGTAAGATTTTTTGATTGTCTGTTACCAATCAGTGTCACTTAATAGGGAACTTTCTGTCAGGATTACTAGAAAACATTTGCTAAGTAAAAGAACTATACCTTGGATTTATTTTGAGAAGAATAATGCAAGAGCATGAATAAATTATGAAAATATGCTATTATAACACAGGTGGTACATTAGAAGAACAGATGCAAACTTGTTTGGTGAATTATGAGGTTGTTCTCAAGTTATGTATGATTTTGTTCTCAAGCTGTTCATTGCACTTTTCTCCTGTATCATTTGATTTGAAAGCATGTTTTTCAAAATGGGGACTGGTTTATGCTCTAAAATTAGAGGCAGCAGGGTGAAATGATAAAGAGTATGCGTTTTAGTATAAAAAAGATTTGGGGCTGAATTTCTTCTTTGACATTTCATAACCTTGACTTTGGGGAAAATAAGCTGTTTGAACTTTGGCTCCCTGATAAATTAAATGAAGATACTAATATCTACTCATAGGATATTAAGAGAATTAAATGGGAATACACAGAATGTAGAAGCACATTGTTACTCAAAAAGAACTCAATAAATATTTTTATAGTTTTTGTGTTTAGATATGATCATATGGTGAACCTCATTATACATTTAAGTGCATTACTGATATGTGGGAATTCAAAATCTAAGGTGAGCATTTGATCTGAGAGGTCATGTAAAAGAAAACCGTTGTCTAGAATAACTAGTTCACATTTGTGAGGAATAAATGAGTTGATATACATATTAGCATTTTAAATCGCAAAGCACATGATTAATAGGAATTTTCTAGTTGTTAGAAAGCATATCCTTTCATAAAACTCTTAAGCACATAGGTACTGGGACATTTGTTGAGCTAAATAAACATTTTGTTCTATTGTTAAAATTACCAATCTGTTTTGAGTTATAATGGAAAGGGCCTTACAGTTTTTAGCCATTTAAATGGAAAGCAGGGGAGCAGATGTGGCTCAAGCAGTTGAGCACCCACCTTCCACATGGGAGGTCCTGGGTTCGGTTCCAGTGCCTCCTAAAGAAAAAACAAATGGAAAGTGAGCAGAAACAACAAGCAGAAACAAGGAGCAGAAACGAGCATACAGACAAAGGAGCAATCTGGGGAGGGGAGGGGAGATACTTTGCTATTAAAGATAAAGCTATTTAAAAAAAAGGAAAGCAGTCTGTTCTTTAAAACAAAGTTCACTGAAATAAAACTTTAAATTAAGAGAAAAGTAATTCATATATTTTTTATGACCTTACAGCAACTAATACTTCATTTAAACTTTCATAGTTTACAGAATATTTTCTTGCATATACCTAAATTGGATACAGGCCAAATGCCTTGGAATAGGCCAGGTCTGGGACTCAGTTCATTTTAACGTTCCAGATGAAAAGCTAGGGTTCTCTTTAGTGATCGCGCCTACCTTGGAATTTTTGAGATATTTCTTGGAACCTTGTTTCTAGAAAATACAACTGAGGGCAAGAACTTGGTGCACTTTGTCATAGCCATGATAGCCAAAAAATCAAAATAAAGCTCCAGATATGTGGCTTCGTGCCAAAATAACTATCTTGAAACATATAATACGTGCATGAACTTGAACAACAGATATTCATGTACCTTTATTTTCTAATACTTTAAAACACTTGTGACTGTGTGTGGCATGGAAAGTAAATTAGCAGTAATTGTGAGAACATTCTTTTCTCTACTTTTTTAAAAAATGAATTTTATTTATACACACTCTATATCCGTCAAAGATACACTCCCTTTTACTCCCTAACCCATCACCTGGTAACCTATAATCTACTTTCTGTGAATTTGTTATGAAGACATCTCTTATAAGTGACACCATACAATATTCGTACTTATGTGTCTTGCTTATTTCACAGACTGTAATGCTTTTAAGGTTCTTCCATGTTGCAGCATGTCTCAGAACGGGCTTTCTTATGGCTGAATAATATTCCATTGTGTGTATGTGCCACATTTTTTTATGCATTCATTTGCTGATGGACACTGGGTTGTTTCTACATTTTGACTAATGTGAATAATACTGCTATGAGCATTTGTGTATCAGTATCTGTTTGAAACCCTGTTTTTGCTATCTTTGGTTATATACCTAGAATTGGAATTGCTGGGTGATATGGTAATTCTGTATTTAACTTTATGAGGAACCACCATATTGCTTTCCACAGTGGCTATGCCCTTTTACATTCCTACCAACAATGCACAAGAGTTCCAATTTCTCTGCATCCTCTCAAACACTTGTAATTTTCTGTTTTTTAAATAATAGCCATCCTTGTGAATGTGAAGTGGTATCTCATTGTGGTTTTGATTTACATTTCCCTAATGGCTAATGATGTTAAACACCTTTTCATGAGCTTTCTGGCAATTTGCATACCTTTGGAAAAATGTCTAGTCATTAATGTTCTTTTCTATACCCTTGGTTAAACTTATTGCTAAGCATTTTATTCTTTTATATACTATTGCAAATGGAATTGGTTTCTTAATTTCTTCTTCAGATTGTTCATTGCTAATGTATAGAAACAAATTGTTTTTTGTGTGTTGATATTGTACCCTTCCACTTTGTTGAAATAATATATTAATGCTAACAGTTTTATTGTAGATTCCTTTGGATTTTTTATATATGAGATGATGTCATCTGTAAATAGAGATAGTTTTACTTCTTCCTTTCCAATTTGTATACTTTTTATTTGTTTCTCTTGCCAATTGCTCTTACTAATTGCTTTGGCTGGAACTTCTAGTACAATATTAATAGCACTGGTAAAAGTAGGCATCCTTGTTTTGTTCCTGATCTTAAGGGGAAAGCTTTAAGTCTTTCACCATTGAATGTAATGTTAACTGCGGGTGTTTTATAAATTGCCTTAATAATGCTGAGATAGTTCCCTTTTATTCCTAGGTTTCTGAGTGTTTTTATGGGGAAATAGTGCTGGATTTTGTCACATGCATTTTCTGCATGAGATAGTCATGTGTTTTTATTTCCTTTGGTAAAATTATGTTGTGTATTGCTTTTTTTTTTTTGTATGTTGAACTGCCCTGAAATTCCTGGGAGAGTAAATAATCATTTTAATATACTATTGGATTTGGTTTGCTATTATTTTGTTATGGATTTTTGTAGCTATACTCATAAATGGAATTGGTATGTAATTTTCTTTTCTTGTGATTTATTTATCAGGCTTTGTTATCAGGAGAATGCTAGACTTATATAATGAATTAGGAGGTATTCCCTCCTCTTTATTTTTTTGGAAGAGTCAGAGAAGAGTTAGTCTTATTTGTTTAAATGTTTGGTAAAATTCTCTAGTGAAAACATCTGGTCCTGGACTTTTCTTTGGTTGAAGGTTTTTATAATTTATTCTCTCTTTGTACTTGTTATATGTTTGTTCAGGTTTTCTATTTCTTTTTGAGTCAATTTCGGTAGTTTGTATATTTCTATGAATTTTTCCACTTTGTCTAGATTTTCTAATTTGTTGTACATTTGTTCATAGTATTCTCATATGTTCCTTTTTACTTCTGTAAGGACAGTCATGTCATATTTTCATTTCTGATTTTAGTTATTTGAATTTTTTTTCTTGTCTGGCTAAAGGCTTGTGAATTTCATTGCTTTTTTTTTTTTCTAAGAATCAGTATTTTGTTTTGTTGATTCTTTCAATTGCTTTTTTGTTCTCTATTTCACTTACCTCCTCTCTGATCATAATTATTTCCTTTCTTCTACTAACTTTGGGTTTACTTCTTTTTCTATTTTCTCAATATATGAAATTGAATTGCATTATGTTTATTAGTTTAAGATCTTTCTTTTTTTAATGTAAGCATTCATAACTATAAAATTCTTAGCACTCCCTTCACTGCCTCCTATAACTTTTGGTAAAGGGTGTCTTCATTTTCACTTGTCCAAAGGTATTTTCTATTTTCACTTATAATTTTAAACCTATTTGTTGTTTAAGAGTGTGTGCTGTTTAATTTCCATATATTTGTAAATTTTACAGTTATCCTTCTGTTATTAGTTCCTACCTTTACTCCACTGCGGCCAGAAAAATTACTTTTATGATTGCAATATTTTAAAATTTATTAAGATTTCACTTGTACCCTAAAATATGGTCTATCCTGAAGAAAAATCCATGTGAACTTGAAAAGAATGTGTGTTCTGCTGTTGCTGGGTAGAGTGTTCTATATATGTCTGTTAGACCTATTTGGTTTATATTGTAATTCAGGTTCTTTGTTTTTTTTGTTGATCTTCTGTCTAGATATTATATCTGATATTGAAAATATTGTATTGAAATTTCCAACTATTATTGTAGAACTGTATATTTCTCCCTTCAGATCTGTCAATGTTTGCTTCAGATATTTTGGGGCCCTTTTGTTTGGTGCACATATGTTAATAATTGTTAAATTTTCTTGTTGAATTGGCCCTTTTATCAATATATAATGTATTTTGTCTCTTGTAATAGTTTTTTAATTTAAAGTTTATTTTGCCTGGTATTAGTATAGCCATCCAACTCTCTTTTTTTTTTTTTTTTAAAGATTTTATTTATTTATTCATTTATCCTCCCTTTGCTGCTTGTGCTCGCTGGGTCAGCTAACCACGCCGTGCGGGCGGGCTTGCCTTCACCAGGAGGCCCCGGGAACCGAACCCGGGGCCTCCCATATGGTAAACGGGAGCCCTACTGATTGAGCCACAGCCGCTTCCCTCCAACTCTCTTTTGATTACTATTTTCATGGAATACTTGTTTACATTATTTCACTTTCAACCTGTTTGTGTCATTGGAACTAAAATGAGTCTCTTGCAAACAGCATGTATTTGGTCATACTTCTTTATCCATTCTGACAATCTCTGCTTTTTGATTGGAGAGTATAGCCGTTGGGCAATTTGATGTAATTATGAATTCCAAAAATATAATTGGATCATGCTTGTAAACTGATCTGTTAATCTGGGCATGATTAACTTATGATTAGGGCATTGACTGGGCCACGTCAGAAGGGCATTGATCCCCACCCCTTGGTGGGTGGGGAATCAAATATAAAAGGCATGGCAAGAACAGAGTTGAAGCAGTTATTGAGAAGTAGTTTTGATATTGGAGAGAAGGCCCCAGGGGAAGAGAAGTGAGCTGTTTGCCTGATCATCTACAGCTGACCTTGTGGAGGAATTAGAAGAGCTAAGCCTGGAGAGAAATGCAGCCCTGGGAAGAGAGGAACCCAAGAAGTCTGAACCCTGGCAAACAGCGACAGCTGTCTTGCTCCAACATGTGACAATGGACTTTGGTGAGGGAAGAAACTTATGCTTTATGGCCTGGTAACTGTGGACTTCTACCCGAAATAAATACTCTTTATAAAGACCAACTCATTTTTGGTATATCACATTAGCACCCCTTTGGCTGACTAATATAGAGAGTTTAATCCATTTCCACTCAAGTTAATTATTGATAAGGCAAGACTTACTTCTCCCATTTTTCTAGTTGTTTTTTGTAAACATTATGTCTTTTTTTTTTCTTGCTCTTTTTTTCCAATACTGCCTTCCTTTTCATTTTGATGATCATTTATAATCAGCTGTTTGAATCACTTCTCATTCCCTTTTTTGTTAAAATTTTTAATATTTTCTTTATGATAGCCATAATTATATTTAACATCCTAAATCTTTTAAGAAAAAAAAATATTTTTTTCTTTTTAGTTGTCCAAGTTATTTGTATTGTTAGTTTCAGTGAACAACAGCCTGAGATCTAAATTAGGCGAGGGAAATAAATAATTAAAATAGAGTGTGATAAACGCACCTACATATTTTTTTCCTTGAGTGTTTCTCTTCCTTTGGCTTCTTTAGCATCATCTTTCCTGGTTTTCCTTCTTCCTCTTCAGCCATTTTCTATCTCAGTCTCATTTGGTGTCTTCTCTTGCTCTGGTCAACATTCATCATTTAACACATTCTTTTTGTCCTATTGTGTGCCAGCCACTATTTTAGGCAATCTTGGTGTTCCTCAGGGATGCCTGCAGTTTTAAATATATTTTTATTACAAAAGTTGTGAACTTAAAAAACAATCATGCGCATGTATAGAATTCCCATACAACAACCCTTCACCAATACACCACACCATTGTGGAACATTTGTTAAAGATTATGAGATAATATGATCAGACTATTACCAAAAATTATGTTTCATAGCATACATTTGGTATATTTTTTCCTTACCTTCCATTAACATAGTACATCTTTGGCATTGATGCAAGAATATTACAGTATTGTTGTCAACTATAGTCCATAGGTTACATTAATTGTATTTTTCCCATGCTTCTCCACATTCTCACCACCCTGCAATAGTGACATACATCTGCTCTAGTTCACAGAAGGACGTTCTTGGATTTGTACTGTTAACCACAATTCTCATCCACCTCTGGGTTCACTGTGTGATTCAGTCCCTAGATTATTTTCTGGCTTTCTTTCATTTGACATTTACATCCCTAGACTAACCCTTTTCAGCCACTATCTCATTCATAAGCCATCTTCTACTCTCTATAATGTGTTACCATCAACTCTTATCTATTTCTGCTCATTTATAGTCAAGTTAATTAAAACTTCTGCATACATTAAGCATAGGTACTCCTTCACAGCCCTCCTATTATCTCCTAATAACCTATACCCTAAGTTCTAACTCCATGCATTTATTCTTCGTATTTAGTTCATATTAGTGAGACCATGAAATATTTGTCCTTTTGTATCTGGCTTATTTTACTTAGCAAATGTCTTCAAGATTCATGCATGCTATCATATATATCCCAATTTTACTTCTTCTTACTGTAGCATAGTACTCCATCGTATGTATATGCCACATTTTATTTATCCATTCATTGCTTGATGGACATGTGGGTTGTTTCCATCTTTTGGCAATTGTGAATAGCGCCACTATGAACATTGGTGTGCACATGTTTGTTTGTGTCACAGTTTTCAGTTCTGGATATATTCTTAGTAGAGGAATTGCCGGATCATGGCAATTCTATATTTGACTTCCTTTGGAACTGCCAAACTGTCATCCACAGAGGCTGGACCATTTTACAATCCCACCAACAGTGAAGGAGTGTTTCTATTTCTCCACACCCTCTACAGAACTTAATCTTTTCTGTTTTTTTCAAGAATGACCATTCTGTGCAGTGTGAGATATCTTATTGTTTTGATTTGCATTTTCCTAATAGCTAGTGATATGGACCATTTTTTTCATGTGCTTTTTGTCCATTTGTATCTCATTTTTGGAGAAATGTCTAAGTCTTTTGCCCATTTTTATATTGAATGGCTTGCTCTTTTTTTGTTGAGTTGTATGAAATCTGTATATAAAATGGAAATCAAACCTTTATCAGATATGTGGTTTCCAAATATTTTCTCCCATTTTCACCTTCTTAACAAAGCACTTTGAAACACAAAAGTGTTTAAGTTTGAGGATGTCCCATTTATCCATATTTTCTTTGATTACTCATGCTTTCAATGTAAGGTTTAAGAATGTACCACTTAACACCAGGTCTTGAAGATGTTTCCCTATGTTTTCTTCTAGTAGCTTTATGATTCTAGCTTTTATATTTAGGTCTTTCATCCATTTTGAGTTGATTTTTGTATAAGATATGAGATAGGGTTCCTCTTTCTTTCTTTTGGCTATGGATATCCAGTTCTCCCAGCACCATCTTTTAAATAGACTGTTCTTCTCCAGCTGGGTGGGTTTGACAGGCTTGTCAAAAATCACTTGACCATAGATGTGAGGGTTTGTTTCTGAACCATCAGTTTGGTTCCATTGGTCTATATATCTTTTTTAATGCCAATACCATGCTGTTTTTACCACTGTGGCTAGGTAATATGATTTAAAATCTGGAAGTGAAAGTCCTCCAACTTAGTTTTTCCTTTTTAAGATGTTTCTGGCTATTCATGGTCCTTTACCCTTCCAAGTAAATTTGATAATTGTATTTTCCTTTTGTTTGAAAAATGCTGGTGATTTTTTATTTGGGTTTGCATTGAATCTCTATATCAACTTGGGTAGAATTGACAACTTAATGATATTTTGTCTTCCAATCTGTGAACATGGAATGTTCTTCCAATTATTTAGGTCTTTTTAAAAATTTCTTTTAGCAATAATTTGTAGTTTTCTGTTTACATTTGCTTTACATCCTTGGTTAAGTTTATTCTTAAATATTTGATTATTTTAGTTGCTATTGTAAATGGAATTTTTTCTGATTTCCTCCTTGGATTGTACGTTACTGCTGTATAGAAACCACGGATTTTTGCGTATAGATCTTATTTCCTGACACTCTACTGAAATTGTTTATTAGCTCTAGCAGCTTTGTTGTAGATTTTTTGGGACTTTCTAGATTTAGGATCACATCATCTGTGAATAGAAAAGTTTTAATACTTCCTTTCCATTAGGATAACTTTTATTCTTTTTCTTGCCTGATTGCTCTAGCTAGTACCCCTAGCACTATATTGAAAAACAGTGCTGACAGTGGGCATCTTTTCTTGTCCCTGATCTCATCAGGGATGCTTTCAGTCTTTCACCATTGAGTACAATGTTAGCAGTTGAGAAAGTTTCCTTCTATTCCTATTTTTTTAGTATTTTTATCCAGAAAAGATGCTGGATTTTGTCAAATGCCTTTTCGGCATCAATCAATAGGATCGTGTGATTTTTCTTCTTTGATATGGTGTGTTACACTGATTGATTTTCTTGTGTTGAATCACCCTTGCATACTTAGTATAATGATCCTGGTGAATAATTCTTTTAATGTGCTGATGGATTCAATTAGCAAGTTTTTGTTGAGGATGTTTGCATCTGTATTCATTAGGGAAATGGGTCTGCAAATTTCTTTTTTTGTAATATCTTTACCTGGCTTTGGTATTAGGATGATATTGGCTTCATAGAATGAGTTTGGTAGCCTTCCTTATTGTTCAGTTTTCTTGTAAGAGCTTGAGTACGATTGGTATGAAATCTTCTTTGAATGCTCGGTAGAACTCATCTGTGACACCATCTGGTCCTGGGCTTTTCATTTTGGGGAGTTGTTTGATGACTGTTTCAATCTCTTTATTTGTTGAGGTCTTCTATTTCTTATCAGGTCAGTGTAAGTTGTTGGTACTTCCCTAGGAATTTTTCCATTTTTTCAGCATTGTCTAGTTTTTTGGTGAAGTTATTTGTAGTATCCTCTTATGATCTCTTTTATTTATATGGGGTTAGTAGTTTCATCCCTATTTTCATTTTTTATTTTGTTTTATTTTATTTACTTGCATATTCTCTCTTTTTTTCTTTGTCAGTCTATCTAAGGGCTTATTGATTTTTTAAATCTTCTCAAAGACCCAAATTTTGGTTTTGTTAATTCTCTCTATTGTTGTTTTGTTCTCAGTTTCATTTATTTCTGCTCTGATATTTGTTATTTATTCCTTCTACTTGCTTTGGGAATAGTTTGCTATTCTTTTTCTAGTTCCTTAAGCTGTGTAGTTAGGTCATTGATTTGATCTCTTTCTTCTTTTTTAGTGTAAGCATTGAGGGCTATAAGTTTCCCTCTCAGCACTGCCTTCACTGCATCCCATAGGTTCTAATATGCTGTGTTCTCATTTTCATCTGTCTTGAGATATTTATTGATTTCTCTTGAAATTTCTTTGACTCATCTATTAAGAGTGTGTTGTTTAATCTCCATATATTTGTGAAAAATCCTAAATCATTTACAATTTAGTTTATTTTGATACCAACTTAATTTTATAAGCCTACATAGTCTCTGTTCCTTTTTCCATTGGTCCTTTCCTTTTATGTGGCTTTTGTTACAAATTACATGTTTATGTAATTTGTGCCCAGTAACAATGTCTTGTGCTTATTTTCTTCTATTTGAATTTCAAGCCATATAAGAAGGAATTACAGCATTACAGATAAAAAATTCATTAATACTGGCATTTATATTTATCTATTTAGTTGCTTATGCCAAAGGTCTTCATTTTTTAAATTTTATTTTATACATCTTTGAGTTACTGTCTAGTGTCCTTTCCATTTTTTTTTTTACTAGTATATTTTATTTAACCCAGTTATTCAAAATATCACTTCAACACAATCAATATATAAATATTAATGAGGTATTCTACGTCCTCTTATCACACTAAGTCTTGCCAGCACCAACCACCTTTCAAGTGCTCACTAGCCACATGTGGCTGGTGGCTACCATATTGGACAGTGCAGACCTGGAGCCTTCCCTGCTGGGGCTGAGCCCATCAGAGGACCTGTTTACTGCTGTATCCCAGTGGCTCGCACTTAATGGGGGAGCCCAATCGTCCACCATAGGTCTGCTTGGGTAATTATCCCTTCTGAGCCCTGGTTCTGTTGTGAAGACAGAAATAAAATGACATATGTTAGATGCCCAACTCAGTGATTGGCACATTGTAGCTGTTTGTTGTTGGTATTGTTACTTCCTCAAAAGCAATTCAAGGGCCCCAGGCCCTGGCTTGCTTCTAGTTCCCTGGGTGAGTCACCTCATCTTAACGGCCATAATCTCTTTTTATTTATTTTCTTTTTTAAATGTTTTTATTTTTTTGTAAAAAGTTTTTATTTTATTTTATTTTATTTATTTATTTTATTTTATTATTTTATTTTATTTTATTTTATTATTTTATTTTATTTATTTTATTTTATTTTATTTTATTTTATTTTTTTATTTATTTTATTTTTTTAAATTTAATTTTATTTTATTTTAAACAGGACCCTAGAGCCTGACCCTAAGGCTTCTGCCAGCTCTGGGGTCCAAACTTGAATTTTATAATATTTGAGATGCTCTTTCAAGAGATTATGGGCAGAGCTTCCGGGCCAAGCTGTGTCCAGGCTGGGTGAGTGGAGGGACTTCCAGGAAGAGTGTCCTTTCCTTTTAACATGAAGGCCTCCTGTTAGTATTTCTTGGAAGGCCTTTCTAGTGGTAATGAGCTCCTTCAGCTTTTGTTCATCTGGAAATGTCTTAAATTCTCCCTTATTTTTGGAGGACAGCTTCAATGAATATATTATTCTTAGACAACAATTTTTTTTTCTTTCAGCATTTTAAATATGACCATCTGCTGCCTTCTCGGCTTCATGGTTTTTAAAGAGAAATTGGATGTTAGTCTTATTAAGGTTTGCTTGTATGTGACATGTCACTTCTCTCTTGCTGTTTTCAAGATTCTGCCTTTTGAGAATTTGATCATAATGTGTCTTGGTGTAGATCTCATTGGGTTCATCCCGCTTGACATTCATTGAGTTTCTTGAAATATATACATATACAAGTCCATCAGATTGGGAGGTTTTCAGTTATTATTTCCTCAAAAACTTTTTGCCCTTTTGTCTCTCTCTTCTCCTTCTGAGATTTCTCTGATGCATATATGCATACACTTGATTGTTCCACAGGTTTCTCAGCCTCTGATCATTTTTTAATTCATTATTTTTTCTTTCTGCTCCTCAGAGGGGCAATTTCAGTTGTTTTATCTTCAAGTCCACTGATTCTTTAATCTACCTCCTTCAATCTGCTATTAAATACCTTTTGAAATTTTCACTTCAGTTATTGTACTTGTAAGCTTCAGAATTTCCATTTAGTTTTTATAATTTTTATCTCAATATTAAAATTCTCGTTTTGTTCCTATATTATTTCCTTGATTTCTTTTAGTTATTTCTCCACGTTTTCCTTTAGTTTATTAATCTTATTTAAAAGAGATGATATAAGATCTTTGATGAGTAATTATAGACTGTGCTTCCTCTGGAATAGTTATCAAAAATTTTTTTTCCTGTGAATGGACCATAGTTTCCTGTCTCCTAGTAAGTTTTGTAATTTATTCTTGAGCACGGGACCTTCTGAGTATTAAGTTGTGGTAACTCTGAAAATCTAGTTTTCTCACTCCTCAGTCCATCAGACCAAAAACATGGAAAAAAATAAAAAATGAAAACTAGAAAGGGTAAACTGCAGACAAAACACACTACAAAAAGAAAGGTGTACTGCCTCCGTAAATGTCTTGGTAGATAATTCTGTGAAGCCAGAAGCTACTGCTGTCTAAGCAAAATTGAGGTCAGTATCTGTGCTGGTCTCTTAGGGATCTGTCAGACCACAAAAAGAAGATAAAGAAAACAAACTGAAAAAGAAAAGTCCATTGGCTGTATGTCTTGGTAGATGCTGGTGTGAGGCCTTTAGTTGCTGTTGTCAAGAGGGCCAAAACCAAAGCTAGCACTCTTGCTTGTCCCTCAGGGATCTGTCAGACAAAACACTATAAGAAAGGAAAAGGAAAAAAGCCTACTCTCCCCACCCATTCCCCTCCCCCCGAACTTATGTTGTTAGCAACATAAGTGCTTTGGGTCTTATGTCCTGGTAGATGCTGGTGTAAGGCTAGAGAATGCTGATACACAGAGGGCCAAAACCTAGTTAAGTGTCTACACTGGTTCTTCAGGGATCTGCCAGACCAAGAAGCATCTATACACAGAAGGAAAAACATATATGACCCAAAGAAGGTGACCTGGCTTTCTACTTCCTGGTAGATGCTGATGGGAGGCTGGATGTCACTGCTGTGCAGTGGGCCAAAAGGATTCCCCAGACTGAACTTGACATTCATCCCCAACTTTTGGAGAATAAGATTTCCTCTGCCCATCTGCCAGCTGCTTTGGGGTAGGGTAAGGTGGGATGGAATCCTGGCAGTGATTTCCAGCTACTGCCCCTTCCATAGCTGCTGCCTTGCCTACGGAATGGGGGCTGGTTGCTGGTTTGTGCTTTCACTCACAAAAGCTGAACGCGGCAGTCTCTCCCTTTGCCTGGCACTTCTGTGGTTGTTCTAGTTGTCCAGTCTGGTTTCAGGGTTACCACATAGTCCAATCCAATCCCCTTTTCCAGCTTATTCATTTTTTTCTGGTGGAGGGAGCAATCTGTAAAACTCCTACTCCATCATTTTGAGTCTGTACAATCTGAGAATTTCTCATTTTACATGACCAATGCTTGCAATGTTCTCAGAAAAGAAGAAAAGTCTTTAATGATTCAATTTTTTATATGGTGATGTTTTTATTCTCTAACTTTAGGCTTATTTAGTGACTATGACAGTGATTAGGTTGCAGCAAAATAACACTCATCAGTGGAGAGTTTTTCCCACTCAGGTTAAACAAGGAGTGTGAGGAGTCAAAGAGCAGGTGAGGGGCCTGTACATGCCACAGGGCTCTGTTCATGGAGTAGCCTAGCTGGCGAAATTACAGTGAGGCTGCACAGCAGGAGTCCCATGTAGTCAGGATGCTGTATGCTTTATCTACTTGTGACAATAATTTCCTCTGGTAGGTCAGATTCATAAGGAAGGGAGGTAAATGTGAGTCTTGCACCTTTATTATAAGGGCTATAAACTAATTAGCTGTGCTCCTTTAGGCAAGTCACTTTAAGTATTGATGACTCCTCTACCAAGTGGGAGATAATCTAGTTAAAAGGATTTTGAAAAGCATAAAGTGCTGTATAAACATGTTATTACCATTATAATGTAATACATTTTTAGTAGCTTTTAAATGTCAAAGATGTTTAAGTGCTTAATTTTCTTCTTCCAGACTAACATATTATTGGGAATACCCTTCCTGAGGTAAAGGACAGAGGAGGCTTCCTTTTCTAATCTTAGAATTCTTTGTCATCAACAGAGGAGATGCTATCAGAAAGGCTATGTGACTGGTTCTAAACAAGTGAAAAGCTAAATGTACTGCTTAATGTAAAAAGAACATGTTTTCATGAATAACTCAACAGTGAATAATTGGCATTCATGGTAGATATTGATGGTTGTCTAACCAATAGTCATTCTTTAAACCTCTTTGTCTTGGCTGGTAGAAGAAATCTGAGCAACAGAAGCTAAAACCCAGGCACCCACTTTTTTAGTTTGCTTTGCAATTAGTAGATGGATATAGAGTGTAATTTTGTTGAATGTGGAAATTTCTGTGGTCTTATAGAAAAGATTCCCTTTCTACAAATAAATAAAAATGCCTAAGGAGAGAGAGGCCTCTCCCTTTCTCCCTGCATAAGGCAATGTCAAAGTGGATTAATGTTTGAAAATGCTGCAGCTATCTTGTTATCATGAAGACAAGGGCAAGAGAATCATTGGGAAGGTGATCCAGAGCTCTAAGTTCACTGAACCAATGCTAGAATAACCTACTACTGTAGATATTATTTTTGAGAAAATAATTGACAAGTGATTATTTGTGTTAAAAGGGGTAAGGGAGTTGATGGCCATGCATTTTGAAGTCTGGATAATTGGGAAAATGGTGAAGCCATTTGCAGAATGGTATATACTACTAGGTAAAGCCTAGATCAAAGAAAGGAAATGGTAGAGAATTGAATATAATGAATATTTTAGGGATCTCAGATACTGAAAGCAGAAGGACTGTGTTGAAAACAGGGCGTTTGCATAAAGTATTGAATGTTGACACCTTCAACCTTTTTCTCCTACTTGGTTCTTGGTATTCTCACAACCAGCAGAACTGCTTCTAATGGTGGTAGGAAATGAGAGGATTCATTCTTAATGGATCTGCCCAGACCTATGGATATTGATATTTTAGGACTCTACCTACAGAAATGGTAAGATCTCTTTTTGATTCATCTGCAGTGTAGCCCACACAAAACCAGCCTACTTAAGAATGCATTGATTCCAATAAGCTTTTACAAAAATTTATTCCTAAATATCATAGAATAACAGAAGATCACCTTTTATTTGGGGCAACATAAAAGCAAACAAACCAACAAAAACCAGAGACCAAAACCAAGCAGACAACAAAAGAATCTCATAGAAAACAGGTTGAATATAAGCAGCAGAAGACCATTGGATGCCTATAGATTTTTTTTTTCTTAATCATTGAGTTCAGTTTTTAACTAGATATTGTAGTATTCATTGTTTTCTATTTTTGGAAGCAGGGCATGACTTGTCATATGAAAGTTTAATTATTGATTCCAGTCATTGAAATCATCTATCATTTTGAAGACTTTTTCTGTCATACTTATTTATATTTGAGTAAGAAAAACAAAACAAAACAGAACACAAAAGAACCAAACAAATGAAAACTCTCCAGTTAAATTAAGCCTTTGCCATTAGGTTCTTTGCTGCTTGCAGCAGAATAAATTTTTTCCTAGTTCAATTTATCATAGTATCTGAGTTCTGTTTTCAAAATACTTTTCTAAGACCATCCAATTAAACTTGTTGATTACTAAAGGATACAAACTTTAGAAAACCAATGGTGAGTGAATTTGAAAATGGCTTTGTTTCAGGAACGGCCAGCTAGACATCCATACATTGATGGCTTCTGCCTGGCTACTGGACCTTTATTGTAAGTTTGGTAGCTGAATTTCTGAATCTTTACATAATAATTGATGGAACATTTATTTACTTATTTATTCAAAATATACGTATGAATCAGTTTTTAAAAAATGTTATTTTGTTAGGTGTTAGTATAGCATACTAGCTTTGTGAAACAAATTTGAAAGCATTTCCTCTTTTCCTGTATGTTGGGAACCATTCATATAAAATAATGTTTTAGTCTGCTAGGTTGCTTAAATTCAGTATACCAGAAATGG
>JAKSZT010054474.1:5438085-5449997 GCA_026826555.1 Tolypeutes matacus | reverse complement strand
CTCACTTTCTCCCCAAAGGCTGGCTACCAGTGATCCTGGACTCCTTATGGGGGCCTCTTCTGGTTTCTTCCTTCTCTTTCAGGTTTCATTTCTTTCAGCTTCTGGCTTCAGTGGCTTTCTCCTGCTTTCAGCTTCTGGCTTCACTGTTTTTCTCTGTCTTCATCTGATTTTCATTCTGTTTCATTCTGTTATAAAGGACTCCAATAAAAGGATTAAGACCCACCCTGTGCCACCCACAATAGGTTCACACCCACAAGAACGGACGAGCTTTAAGAACTTGATTTTCTGGGGGGTACATTCATTCTCAAACTAGCACAAATAGGGATAATCTAAATTTGAGGAAACTTCTCTATAAATATTTCTGAGCCATGCATTTATCTTGGATTGACTTCTTTGAGAACTTTTCCATTTTTTCATGTCTATTGGTCTCCTTAGTTTTCAAGTTTTCCTCCTTGAGACAATTTTAATATTTTAGATTTATATTTAGAAACTATTTTGTTTTTAAATTTATTAATAAATATAATTCAGTTTCATTTTAAATAACAAAGTTTGCATAATTTACATAATTCATATGCTGCTTTTCCTCATTGTTGGATTTGATTTTTGTGACTTGGTTGTCAGAAGTTTGTAAAACTAAATATATTAATTAGAAATTTCATTTGGCTTTTAGAGATTTATAAGACTTAAACTTTTAGAGGTTTATAAGACTTTGTAAGACAGTGGCTTAAACAAGGTTTATAAGACTCTAACATGAAACAACTTCAGATGTAAGCAGTCCAAGGGTGATGAGATAGATTTACTCTCATCAGGAATTCTACCTCCTTCAAGCTTCCTGCTCTCCTATAGTTCATACATAACTTCCGTTCCAAGGTTGTCTCATTCCCTAAAATGGCTTTTGGAAATCTAGCCATCACAACTGTGTTCAAGGCAGAGTGGAAATAAGGGGGGCAGTGTGTAAAAGCTAAGCCTCCTCTCAGTTTCTCCTTACATTTTATTGGCCACTCCTAGGGCATCTGGGAAATGCAGTTTTTCAGCTGGACCCATTGCCAAGTTCTGTTAGTAAAGAAGGGGAGGATGGCAACTGAGTATAAAATTTTAGTGTTCACCACTCTAAATATATAGAAATCTTGCATTAGAATTGTCACAGAATTCACTTTATGGGATAATCCATTGGGAAAAATACTCATAGTTTATTACTGGTTCTTCAATTAAAAAAAAAAAAAATTGCTTGCTCAAGAGGAATTAACCAAATTCTGCTCTACCAAATGCTGTTAAAACTTTCAAGCATAGAGGAGAAATGATAGTCTGAACATCAAATGCTGATATTTTTGTTTCTTTTTGGTCTGTAGGCAAGTATTAAGAAATTGATTTTTGTTGATCACAGAGCTAGCTATATTTAAGTCTGTTTTTTCTATTTCCAGATGTGCATTCTCATACAAGCTGATGTAGTTTTTCATGCAAATATTAAAACAATTTAAGTTTCAATAACATTCCCAATACAGTATCTCAGGATAAAGAGGCAAAATATGGGCACCCTAATATGATTACAATTATATATCATAAAAAGGAAACTAAATAATTATAAGCATTTATCAATATAAAGTTGACATTTTCAATCAACTAATGGCTGGTGTTATTGCCAACATACATACACATATACTCAGAGGCCAAAATTCTCAGTTTACTTTCCCCAAAACAATTAACTTAGGTTACATAAATTCTTGTTGGAATTGAGCTCTATTCTAAGTGTGTCTTCCTTAAACAGAATTTCTTGTCTGAAGCATTGCAGTAAAACATTTTATTCCCAGCTAGACAGGGGGCAAGTTGATGAGTGTCTTGTTATGATCCTTTATATTGATTAAGTAAATGAACTTACTGTAATATTTCTAAGTGATTTATTTAAATAACTTCTTGGTAAAATCATGCTAAACATTCTTTATATCCTGTGGCACCTCAAAATATATTATAAGAACAAAATTATTTTTTTAACCTGTGATTGAAATTTGTTGATATAATAAATTTCTTATATTTGCTTTATATAATCATTTATACAACTCTAGTGACTTTATAGCAACTCTAGGGGTACAGCAGCAGCAGCTCTTAGCAGCTGTTGCCTAGTTCTATGGATGTACACTCAGAAGTAGTCTTCTATTACACCCAACTCTAATAGTGACTCAGCTTTTCTTAAATCACTCTTCTATTGCCTCTGGTTATCTCTGAGTGTTTCATTCAGGCAGTATCCCTGAGTGAAGATATGATTTGTTCTCTTTATCACTAACAGAAAACACTTATGTTGGGTAGGGTTCCCAGACCAGCTGGGAACTGAGAGCCATTTGTCTTTTTTATGTTCAGTTTATTGATAGCTGCCTTTGTTAGAATGCTGATCTGTGGCCTCGATGTGAAAGGCATGCGTACTTGTGAAAAAATTCCTATTTTAGCAGTTCTGCTCACCACAGGCCTGTGGCCCTGTAAGGCACTTAGGCCTTCATAACCTTTTAGTGCACAGAAAGTCTTAACAGATCTCGGAGCAATTCCTATCTTTCTAATTTGCTTCAAAACTCTTCTGAAATTAATTATGTATTGATTTTAAAGTTTAAATCTCAGAGAGCAAGATTATTCCCTTTATTTATAAGTTCTTGGGGAATGTCCTCTTTATACTATAACAGAGATTAAATTGGACCGGCTAGTTTTAAACAGAATTCATAGATCTAGCTGGAAAGATCAGATGTGAAATCTGATCAGAGTAATTAGAAGACTAAAAAAGAAACTGCAAAACAATATTTCTCCTAAATCCAAGATACTTAATAAAATTTAAAAATATCATATTTAGCATTATGGTTATAACTTAGCTGAGTTTTCATATAGAAACAATATTATAAAGTCAGGTTTACATATCTTAGGGCCAAGTAGGGATTACTTTATACAAAATAATAAAATAAAAAATTTTATTCACTAAAAGAAATTAATGAATCACTATTATGAGGTAAAATGTCCTTCCTGTTCTTTGTTATACAAATTTTAAAGAAACCAGGATCTGCATGAACATAAAATTGCTCCATGTTCTGTATTTCATAAATATTAAATATTGAATCCCAAGTCAAATGCTGCATGTAATAAATCCTCAATAAATTCTTTATAACTGTGTCGACTAAACTTTTAAAGGAGATAGATATTAATATCATGTATTCATTACTATTTTAATTACCTAAAATTACTTATTAACTACACTTCCTTTCAATTTAATTTTTACCCAGCATATTTTATAGAATATATGCCACACTGGACAGAAAAATCTTAAATTTATGTCTGTTTTTTATTAGAGAAGTTGTGGGCTTATAGAACAATCATGAGTAAAATATTGGATTCCCATATACCATACCTTGCATTGGTCTTATATTTATGTTTAAAGGTAGAAGATCCCAGATATTTGTAACTTTGACATTTGTCATTATTGTAAAACAAATCCAGAAGTTTATTTCTGTATTACATTTCTCAGGGAGTAAATGGAAATAAGAAGCAAATTGTGAGTTAAACTTGACTAATTTTTACGATTTAGAATTCTCTCAAATAGTCCACATATAAATGCTTCATGTTGTTTTATTATATGGATATAAATGTCAGTGTGTGTAAATATTCAGTGTGTGAATTTAAATCTGTTTTGTTGTGCATTATAAAGGATATGGTGACATTGAGATAAATGTTTTTTAGAATAGTTAACAAAGGAGATATTTTTCCTCCCAGAAAGGAATAGTAAAAACTCATTAAATGATTTACTTACGTTTTTTTCTTTTGTAATAAAACTAAAAGATGTACAAGCATGTATAACTTTTAAAGTGACCTTTAGGCTTTGTAATATTTTACGAAGTATTCTTTTACACAAGTGCATTAAGTGAATCTATTTTATTTAACAGTCTTTTGCAAGTATTCTCCACCACATTTACAAGACAAAATCTTTAAGGTCAAAGGCAAAGAAAAAGTCTTGAATCACATATATATATTTATCTTTTAAGTTTCACAGTATACATAGTGTTAATATTGTACCACTTAACATAAAGTATAGAGATCTTACTACTGTATAAGTCCATTTAACTGATCTGCCATCCTGTATGCAACTGTTGTTGCTACACCCCATGTTACAATGTTATACTATTTCTTTGAATTATAACATGGCTTTCAGTTAAATTAAAAAGAAAAAAATAGTCTTTAAAATTACCCAAACCATTTTATTTCCATTGCGCTTCATTTTTTTTTTCCTTGAAGATTTAAGTTTCTATCTGGTATTATTTTTTTCAGTCTAATGAACTTCCACAATCATTTTTTGTAGTACGTGTATGCTGGTAAAAAATTATTTTAGTTTCTTTTAACCTGAAAAATTATGTTTTTCTGTCATTCTTGATGATTAGTTTTGTGGGATATAGAATTCTGGGTTGATGATATTTTTTTCCAGAAGTTTAAAGGTGCCTTTTGGCCTCAAGTTTTATAAACTACCACATATTCAATGCACAGTTTTAAAGAGACCCTGGTTAGAGAAAGGTCAACATTCTAAGATAGGTTATTTCAAGTGCATGTACATATATTTAAAAGAATTTTTGGAATGAAATACATTCTTATGACAAAGAGAAAATAATATTTTCATGTCTTTAATTTAAAAAGTAATCCCCAAAGTCCAATTTTTGAGACAACTCTTTAGCAGTTTGCATTTACCCATCCTTGAAAATAACTCACCATTAATCTTTTTTTGCTTTAACTTACAAATCACTTTTTTGTAAATGATAAAATAAAATAAAATCTGTCAAAGTATCACCTAATAAGTTTAATCCACTTTCTGGCTACAAATGCTTTTTTCCTCCTCACTATTCATCTTCTACTTTTTCTGTACTTCCCTTTAGGTGCTGGTAATTTCCACGTAATACTGAATTATTTCTTCAGTTGTCTTAACTTCCCATGTTCTAACCTATATCAATTCCTTTTATGCAGTATCATGGCTGATTCATTTCTGTATCCTTATATCGACTTTAGCACTTACAAGTTCTGTGTACATAGAAAGTAATCAGTAAATATTTTTGATGTGTAAAATATTTCTTAAAAATCCTTTTGTGATTTTTTTTTTATCATGAGGAAAGAAGATGT
Organism: Tolypeutes matacus; assembly: GCA_026826555.1. Lineage (NCBI taxonomy): Eukaryota > Metazoa > Chordata > Mammalia > Cingulata > Chlamyphoridae > Tolypeutes > Tolypeutes matacus. The sequence goes on along the minus strand of JAKSZT010054474.1, from coordinate 5,444,867 downwards.
AAGCATGTTTGTACTCAGATATTATTGAAGGATATTAATATCTTTTCTTGGTGAAAGAGGAAGGTAATATTTAGGTTGAAGGTGCTTACATTTAGATGTTATTCATGCTTTGCATAGATATATGTTTGTGAAAAAGTGAATTAGAGCTCATTTTGGTATAGTTTAGTAAGAATTAGTCATAAAGATATTTTAATTTTAATGCATTACTAAATTGTTATCTGAAACAAAGTCAGGCATTTGAGCTGACAAAACTTACTAATTGAAGTGGGTCTTACAAGAAAATAAAATTATGAAAAATGTGTTCACATTTGTTATAAAATAAAATTGCTGGGCGACTGGGACATGAATCAGTGAGGGTTAGGTGTCTTTTTTATTGAATAATGGACAGGAGCAGATGTGGGGGACTCTATGAAAGCACGAGGTTGATGGGCAAGGCTGCAGCCAGGTAGATTAAATCACTATTATTTGGACGATTTCCTGAAACCCAATGCTACTACTTCTTAGGCCTTCTCAGCAAAAAGTTGGAGAGGATCTAGGAGTCAAGTAGCAGGTCCAGAATACAACAATAACTGTTCATATCTATCCAGAGTGAGTATAGACCCACTGTGAAATTATCCTGCCCTAGGATGGAGGCATTGGGAACTTGGTGCCTGTGTTCTTTTTGTAAGTAACTGTTGTTAAGTGCTCAGACTAGTGAGGTCATTGGAGGATTAAAAAAGGTTGTTTTTGTTTCATCTAGTTAATGTAGACGCCATCTACAATACTAAAATGAATGATCCCTAAATGAAAATTTCTAACATTAAAAATTTGCTATAATTTACTAAAGATATCCCCAAAATGCTTCAACTTGGCTACAAGTTGAAGAAACCTTGAATATAACGGTATTTAGCTGAGAGAGCAGGAAGTCCAGAGGTAGGACAGGGTTCTGGCCTGGTGCCATCAGGGTTCTGGTTCTGTTCTCACTCCTCTGTCCTCCTGGTGTTAGCTCTGGCCTTGTTCTTGGTCAGAAGATGGCTGCCAGCACCTACTGGGCAACATGTGCCTTGGAATTTAAGTCTCATCATTAGTCTGACTGTCCCATAGGATCTCTCCTGGTCCAATAATAATGTCCATGAGAGTGCTATGTATCGATTGGCTTAACTCTGAGTTTCTGAAGAAACCTTGGCAAAGATGAATTGGATTGGCTTACGTTAATCAGAATAAAAAGAAGGAAGGAGGGAATGGATGCTGGTTAGGCAACCTCAGGATTTACTAAAAGAGTTCACTCTATTTGTGATATAATAAACTTGGAAGTAGAGATGTGAAAGACAAGAAACTATGACAAATAATACATTGTTTTATTCTTTTTTCTGTATTGAAATGCCGTTTAATTTCACATTACTGATTGCATTTCCCTATCAAAATAGAAAATTAGGGTCATGAACTTTGAAGATTACTTCAAGTTGTGATAAAATCTGAAGGTTAACAGTGGTAGTCTTTTTCTAGGTCTTAGAGGAAACGTGTGCAAACTCTTATGTTAAAATTATATGAAGGTGTTCTATTTTTAGTTTGAGACATTAGAAATCATATATGAAAATTTCCATATACTTATTTAAAATTGGTTTAAACATAATATGCCAATATTTTCCTTAATTCACATATCCAGGTATCTGATTTTCAACAATGCTAGTAAGAAAAAATATAGCAAAATTAAAAAAAAATTTAGCTATTCAGATGAAAAAAATATGTTCATAGAAAACGGACTTTTAAAAAATGTCATGGACATTAGTTACTATGCCTTTTAGGATGTGCCAGATAACACTGAAAAGACAGCAAGATAATATTTTGATCAGTATCTCTGGGAAGTTTGACAATCCTTATACGAACAGTTTCCCCCGGGTATTCCTTTGTAGACTCATAGCACATATTTCCAGACTTACACAATTTGCAATAAGAAAAGATACAATAGGTCAAATGTAATACAGACCTCAGAAGGTTGAGATATTTCGAATTTTTTTTAAATGTACTATTTTAAGTGGCTTCCTTTCTTTGGGGACTCTTAAGTCTTAATAGAGCTTCCTCTGGGATGGAAAAATACCTACCAGAATTTTTCATAGTTTGTAAAAATAAAGGGTCTTTTCATGAATAAAGCACTATAAAATAGTCAACCTCAACTGGCTCCTTCATTCAAGCTTTTGTGTATTATAGGTCAAAATTTGCACTTTGAATCATTAAGTATAAATCTGACATAATATATTTAACTGGTCTTAATGCTGTTTAGAAGTTGTTACTGATTTGCCTTAACCTTTCAGCAGTTAGGCTATTGCCCAAGACCTGTGACTGTGCTATGTTTCTTCCACTACACACAAATCTACCCCACAGCCATGAGGAAATAAGGGCTTAAGCCTGTTGTAAACTATAGGTAAAGAGAATTTTCCTTTAAAATAAAGGAAAAAAAAATAATAAAAACAAAAAATTAAAAAAAACAAAAATAATAAAATAAAGGAGACCTGATTTTGGTACTAAATTCTTTCATAGACTAGGGATTTTGCTCCCTCTAAATTCTAAACCACTGGCTATGGAAATTATTTACAATTATTAGGTGGCTGGAAGCAGGAACCACCATCACAAAAGGAAAGGGATACCCCATTTCATCATCTGCAAATATTCATCTGATTTCTGCTTAGAAATTTGACATGCATCAAGACTATAGAAATGATTCTGCACCACTGCCAATTTCTTAATCTGCATTTAAACTATTGTAGCTTCTACCACTCAAAGGGAAATAGGTTGAAAGAAATAGATGATGAATTTTAGATAAAATAAAAAGGTATTTCCTTTTAAGATCACATAAGCCTTTTTGAAAGGATACCTCTAAAGTTTACCCATAAACATGTTAGAACAATTATCTAATCCTAACAAAGAACATTGAAGCCAAACTATAGTAGTTAAAAATAAATCAAGGATTGGGAGGCAAGATGGCGTTTGTGTAGGAGGGCGCACACTGCAAGCTCCCAGAGCAAGGCGGATTGTGGACGGGGTCCTGCCCGGGGATCTGTGCTGTGCACGCGTGGAGTGAAAAGCTTGGGACATCTATCTGCGCGGATCGGCGGCGTGGACCGAACGGTGGAGATTCGTGAGTTTTGAGGCTGCCGGTGGCTGTTGGCACAGGCGGCTGAGCCCCGCGGTTAGGGAAAAAAAAATAAAACAGCCATTTGGAGCCGTGGGCGGGGTGAAAAAGTTTTATTTTCTGGGGATCTGGCTGCCTGGCGCCCCTTGGACCTTGTGTGAACAGAGCAAACGAGCTAATCAGCACCCGATGAACCGGAGGGGGGATATTGGTCGTAGAACGGAGCAGATTTCCCTAGCCACCCAGGGATAAGACCCGGGCCGCTGCGGAGCCAGGAAGAAGGGACACTTCCCAAAAAAGGGAGGGTTCAGTTGGACGACAGGGAAGGGTATTTTATATTTTTAGACATTGATATGGCTGCCTGCACCGCCCCGTGGCTTTGGGGAGCAGATAAGCCGACCTGAAGCAGCATCAGGCTGAGAGCAGACGCGAATCTGCACTCAGACTGATTTACTGAGCAGCCCGGTGACGCTGGAGCTCGGCGCCAGAAGGGGCGGAATCCGCCATCTTTAACACTCCTCACTGACTAACATCAGAGCTTCAGCTAACCTGGGGAGTCCGGAAAGTGGGACGTGCTTGATTAATTTCCACGGGCCCAGCTAGGGACCCTTCCGTAAGGGGGTTGGTCTAGAGGAGGAATTATTTTGGGTACTGCATTTGGCTGAAAAAAAAAAAAAATAGTGAGGTCACCTCAACAAATGAAAAATAAATTCTTTTAAATTTAGTTTAATAGCTAAAAGCTGCTTCAGGACCTGCATATAGAACCCTGTGGGGAAATTCATTGATAAACACAAGTAGGCAGGAAGGATCCACGTGGACCCTAGGGGAATCATTGACCCCCCTTAGCTCTGTTTGACTGCTTGCTTGTGTGGATCTTTGGTTTCTCTCTGTTGCTTTCTGGTCTATTGCTATTATTCCCGTTTTCCTCCCCCCTTCCTTTTTCCTTCTATTTTTTTTTTTTTTTAAATAGGTGCTGCCAGCTGGTCGCTTCTTTGCTGGGCTTCTTATTCAGTAATTTCCCACTCACTTTATATATCGATTCTGTATTATAAACTATCGCTTATCCTTCCTGCATCTTTCTGCCTTCTGTTTTCTGTTGTGGTTCTTAGAGACAACATTTTTTCACAGGCCCACAACTTAAGGGTGTCAATTTCTATCCCATCTATTTTGTTTTCTTCTTCTTCTTTTTTTTTTTTTTTGTTAGTATTAACTTTTTCCTTTCAGACCTTTCTCTACTATTTCTCTCCCTCCTCATAATTCTAGCCTTCTAAATCACTATATATATATATATATTCCTCCATTTGTTTTCCCAGTCCATTGTAGGAACTCCATATTTTTTCCTAGTACTCTACACTGCCTACACAAGTTAAATATTCATCTCATTAAGTCTCATTTTGCCCCTCTTCTAACTTTTATCAATATTTCTATTATCCTTCTTCCTTCCTTACATCTTTTGATTCCTCTGGCCCTAACCTTTTGCCTTCAAGGGAACATAGAAAGAAGCAAGGAAATAAAATAAGAAGAAAAACTGCCAAAGAGAAAACTTAACTCACACGCAGAACCAACAGCTAAATAAAATTCTGAGCATAGAGAAAAGCTAATCAACTGAACAAACCCATCAAGATAATATGATGACCAGAGGGCAACAGAAAAATACAAATGACTCTGAGAAAGTGGAAAACATGGACCAGTCCAGTGCACAAAATAAAAACCAGGAAGCAATGCAGTACATCAAACAACTAATCAAAGCTATCCAAACAAATATCATGGACCAACTTAAAGAACTGAAGGAAGAGATTAAGGATATAAAGAAGACCCTGGGAGAACATACTGAAGAAATGGCTAACACACCTAAAAAGGTAATGGATATGATGGTGAACAAAGACTCAAGTCAAGAAGTGAAAAAGACGCTGGACTCACATGGCAGCAGAATTGAACAGGCAGAGGAAAGAATTAGTGATATGGAAGACAATACAGTTGAAATCAAAGAGATTGTAGAAAAGATAGACAAAAAGATAGAAAAAATCCAGTATGGTCTCAGGGAATTAACCGATAATGCAAGACGCACAAACATACGCATTATGGGCATTCCAGAAGGAGAATAGAAGGGAAAGGGAACAGAAGGAGTGTTGAAGGAAGTTATGGCTGAAAACTTCCCAAGTCTATTGAGAGAGATGGATGTGCAGATCCAGGAAGCACAGCGCACCCCAAATAGTATAAATCCCAACAGGCCAACTCCAAGACATATACTTGTCAAATTGTCCAATGCTCAAGACAAAGAGAAAATACTCAAGGCAGCAAGTGAAAAGAGAACCATCACATACAAGGGAAGCACAATAAGATTAACTGCTGATTTCTCAGCTAAAACCATGAAGGCAAGAAGACAGTGGTATGACATAGTCAAAAAACTAAAAGAAAAAAACTACCAGCCACGAATTCTCTATCCAGCAAAATTGGCATTCAAAAATGATGGAGAGTTCAAAATATTCACAGATAAACAGCAATTAAGAGAGTATGTCAAGAAGAAACCAGCACTTCAAGAAATACTAAAGGAATCTCTACAAGTTGAAAGGAAAAAACAAAGGAGAGAGAGTTGGAGGAGAGTTTAAAAACAACTGAAAACTCAAAAAGAGAAACAAAACAACATATGACATACATTAACCCAAAGAAAAAATGACTGAAGTAAGAAATTCGTTACGAGTAATAACACTGAATGTTAATGGATTAAATTCACCAATCAAAAGACACAGATTGGCAGAATGGATAAGAAAATATGATCCATCTATATGCTGTCTACAAGAAACCCACCTTCGGCCCAGGGATTCAAGGAGGCTGAAAGTGAATGGCTGGAAAACCATTTTACAAGCTAACAATAGCCAAAAAAGGGCAGGAGTAGCTATTCTAATATCAGACAAAATAGACTTTAAATGCAAAACTATTGTAAGAGACAAAGATGGACACTACATATTAGTAAAAGGAGTAATCTCTCAAGAAGAGAGAACAATTATCAACATTTACGCACCTAATCGAGGTGACTCAAAATACGTGCGGCAAACTCTGGAAAAACTAAGAGGAGAAATAAATTCCTCTACAATTATAGCAGGGGACTTCAACACACCACTATCATCATTAGAGAGAACATCTAGGCAGAGAATTAATAAAGAAACTAAGGCACTCAACAATACATTAGAAGATTTGGACTTAATAGACATATACAGAACACTACACCCAAATACAGCGGGATTTACATTCTTCTCCAGTGCACATGGAACATACTCCAAAATAGACCACATGCTAGGCCACAAAACAACACTCAATGAATTCAGAAAGATTGAGATTATACAAAGTAATTTCTCTGACCACAACGGAATGAAGTTGGAAATCACTAAGGGCCAGAGAAACAGGTTAGGCACAAGGATATGGAAGTTAAACGACACACTCTTAGACAAACAGTGGGTCAAAGAGGAAATTTCAAAAGAAATCAGTAACTACCTTGAAACTAATGAAAACAACAACACAACATATCAAAACCTATGGGATGCAGTGAAAGCAGTCCTGAGAGGGAAGTTCATAGCCATAAATTCATATATTAAAAAAGAAGAAAGAGCTAAAATTGAAGACCTAACTGCACACTTGGAGGAATTGGAAAAACAACAACAAACTAAACCTAAAG
>JAKSZT010054474.1:5196399-5428085 GCA_026826555.1 Tolypeutes matacus | reverse complement strand
GTGGAGCTGCAACTCCTACCCTACAGCTCAATGGACTCATCCAAGTCACCTGGTGAGGAGACAATGATGGGCAATGGCCATCCCAGGGAATGGAGAGGGCCTGCATCTGCAGGCAGGATCATCCCACCCACCATATCCATGGGATATAAGCCTTCTCTCACTTGGAGTTGGAGTGGACATCACCATCCCAGTCCCCTCAGGATTGGGGGAAGAACTATGGACTTGAGTGGACTTTATGGTATTCTCTTGTTCACATATGGTGATTCTAACAATGCAGGAAATTATAACAATGAGGTGGAGCCAGTGGCCACTTGACACTTTTGGGGTAGGGAGGGGATGAGCAGTTGAAATGCAAGGGCTTCTTTGGGAGTTGGAGATTGTCCTGAGTACTGTTGTGGCAACGGATGTAGGCCATTTTAAATCAGCACACACCACTCAGAACTGAGTGGGAGAGAGTGTGGTCTACAGTGTGAACTGTGGTCTATGGTTGGTGGCAAGGCTCCAGGATGTGTAAGTTCATTGAGGGTGGTGGGTCACACTGTGGGAGATGTTTGTGTGGGATGTGGTGGGAGGTGTGGGAGGTGGGCAACATGGGAATCCCAGTGGGTTCCGTGTAATATTTTGGGTAATCTAAGCACCTCTTAAAATATATGTGTGTATATATATATATATATAACATTTTTGTAAGCAAATACACATATATGCATATATATTTATATATCATTTTGCAAATGTTTGTATGTATTGTGAGAATTTTGATTTTTACCCATAATAAAAAAAATAAAAAAGAAAAAAAAAAATCAAGGGCTATTGATTCTTATAAAAGGATTTAAATGTCTAGGTGATTGGAGTTAGCAACAATTTATTTTGTACTGGAAAGCTCTATTGGAAATATTTAATGAACATGACGTGTTTGGAGGATGAATAATAATAGGTTGGTTGGATTTATGTAGCTTAACACATTTTCCCATTGATATACTAGTCAGATATTTTCTCGTAGTGAAAATATCTATAACCATTTGTAGTGGCCTTTAAACCAGTTAAGTGAGTTTTTAACCAAATGACTATTTCATTCATATTATAAAGTATTATTTATTTTATTATGAAACCTAGAGGTAATAAATGGTAAACATTTTAATTATTTGGTGAAAAACATATATGACCACTAACTATTTTATTAGTCTTCCTTGAATATTTCAAGGAAGAATCTATTAAATCTTCTATAAAGACTTATCTTTTTGATTTATAAATTAGTATGACAATGAACTTGATTTGTTCAAGTATACCAGAAAGTTAAAACCTTAATCAAACAACCAAGAAACAAACATTATGAAATAATTGGTAGATCTCTCTCATGGAACATACTAGAAAAGAAAGTAGCATAGCCTAAATAGACTTTCTGCCATGTTCATATTTTAACTGAGAATGGTGATATATATTTAAGTATAAATAGTTTTAATGCATTAAATTAATATTCAGTTTCAATAATATATTAAATATATACTTAATAAAATTTTTCTTCAAAGTAAAGAATCATTATATTCCTTTTTCATGTTACAGAGATTTGGGACTATATTATGAAATAAAGAAACAAACCAGTGACAATCTAGCTGTAATTTGTAGCAGAAATAGCATCAAATCAATTATTTTTTGAAAGTACTAATTTAAAAAAGTAAAAATCTGTTTCTATGTTGGTAAATGCTATTACCTCTGATATTAAAACAAATATTAATATTTAAAATTAGTGCTTTCAAATAGATATGAATTCAATATTGTTTCTGGTGGAAATTACATTTAGGATTACATTAGAAAATAACCCCATATATATACTTTTCTTAAATGAGTTTTTTCTTTTTTTTTTTCCAAGGTAAGTGCAATTCTAAATTTGCTTTACTACATTAGTTATAGAGAATTTAATATAACTAGATGAACAAAACTTTATTCCTAACTTCTGGAAGTAATAATGAGTTTATATTAAAATAGAAAAAAGAACCGTTATTACTTCTAAGAAGAGCAAGTAAACAGGCAGAACATGTCCAAAGCAGCAGACATCTTCAGCACAGGGAATGCTCTGTGCTCTCTGGCTGACCTTTGAAGTTCTTTAACACCATCCTGGGTAGCATTCATAATGCCCTTGTGGAAGGAATGGCAGTAGCTGGGTGGGTAAATCAATAAATAACTCAGGACAAATCTATATACATTTTAGAGCCGCAAAGACCTGAAGAGCCAATTCTTTCACTCCTAGTGAGGATCCACACTGGGTCGAAATAGGGATAAGCACAGAAGCACCGCTCTTGATGACTATTAAGACATTTGTACAAGTGTTTTTGCTGTTTCTGTGCTCATGTGAAAACCAGAAACATGGCCCTTAGCAACCTCACAGACTACAAGATGTCAGAGGATACAACTTAACTCTTGGAGGACATTAAAGGGAGTGACATCTAACCAAATTGATTTGACTGATTCATATATTTACCAAACTTGGCTACTAGTCAATCCCTTTGAATTTACTGAGAGAGGATATTAGAATGAAAAATCTGACTTGATTTGAAAATTGCTTTTTGGTTGTTTCTCTCTTTTTTTAAAAAAAAGAATTATAAAAAATTAACAGAAAAAGCAGATTAAGTAGAATTAGGGAACAGAGAATAGATGGAACAAAGAAAACAATAAGATGGTAGATTTAAATCCAATCATGTTATTATTCTGATTAAAAGTAAATGTTATATACCATCCCATTAAAATACTGAAATCAGGTTAAAAAGGACCCAAATATATGCTGCCCACAAGAAACCTGCTCTAAATATAAAGACACAAATAGGTTAAAATGAAAAGGATGGCAAGGTACATACCATAGTAACACTAATAAAAAGAAAATTTGAGCAGCTATATAAGTAGATTTCAGAGTAAAGGCTTTTAACATCAATGGAGAGGCTTATTTCATAATGCTAAAGTGGTCAGTTTGTCAGGAGGGCATAATCCTAAACATTTATGCACCTAAAAACAGAGATTCAAAGCCCAGAAGACAAAATATGATAAAATTGCTAGGAGCAATAGACAAATCCACAATTACAGTAAGAGATTTGAAATACCTTTCTCAAAAATAGAAGGTATGAATATAAAACTAAGAATGTTGAAGGATTGAATCACACTTTTAACCAATGTGATCTAATTGATATTTATAGAATATTCCACCCAACAATAACAGAATACACTTTCTTGTCAAGAGAATTTGGCCATTTTCCAAGATAGACTATATGTTAGACTATAAAACAAACCTCAAATTTAAAAATATTCAAGTCATATAGAGTATGCTTTCCAACAAAAATGGAATTAAATTAGAAATCAATATCAGAAAGATATCTGGAAAATCTGTGAACATACTTCTAAATAACTCAGAGGCCAAAAAGGAAAATAAAGGAAATAAAAAAAAGACTTAGAAAGTATTTGAACTGAATGAAGTTGAAAACACAATATATCAAAAACTCGTGGAATGTAATTAAAGCAGTACTTAAAGGAGGAGTTTATAGAACTAAACACATATTACAAAAAAGAAAGCACTCACATTAGTAACTTCAATTTTCATCTTAAGCAACAAGGAAAAAAGAGCAAATTAACACAAAGCATGAGGAGGGCAGAAAATAATGAATATGAGAATAGAAATCAACAAAGTAGAAAATTGGTGTATCAAAAGCTGATTCTTTGAGAAGACCAAAAAAATTCATTAAGCTCTGACTAAAAAACAACAGAAGACAGAAACTATGAATATCAAGAATGAGAGAGGAGACATAACTAGATTCTACAGATATTAAAAGGACAAGGGAATATTATGAATGATTTTTATAACAGTCAAACTTTGATAAAAAGGGCAAACTGCAAAAAGTTACTGAAGAAGAAATATATAACCTGAATAGCCCTATGTGTTGGTTTGAAGCTGTACATACCCCAGAAAAACAGGTTCTTAAATTTTAATCCATTTCTGTGGGTGTGGGATCTTTTGAAGAGGATACTTCAATGAAGGTGTGAACCATCCATTTCAGGTTAGGTCTAAATCCTCTTATTGGAGTCCTTTATAATGAAATGAATACAGAGTGAGAGAAAGCTATGGAAGCAAGAAGCTGAAAGCAATGAAAACCAAAACTCAGAAGAGAAGCGAGAGACCAGGAGATGCTGTCATGTACCTTCCATGTGGCAGAGGAGCCATGGATCACTGGCAGCTGATCTTTGGGAAGAAAGCATCACCCTGATGATGTCTTGATTTGGACATTTTTGCAACCTCAAAACCGTAAGCTAATAAATCCCCATTGTTTAAGCAGATGTATTTCATTGTACTTGCTTTGAGCAGCCTAGGAAACTAAAACAGATTTTCCAGGAGAATGGGGTGCTGCTATTTTAAATACTAAAAATGTAGCAATCACTTTGTTATTGGATAATAGGTAAAGCCTGTGAGAATTGGGAGTTATTTGATAGAAAAAGACCTAGATTGCTTTGAAGAGACTGTTGGTAGAAATATGGATGCTAAAGATACTTTTGATGATTGACAGAGATGTTGAATGTGTCAATGGAAACTGGAAGAAAGATGACTCTTGTTTTAAAGTGGCAGAGAACTTAGCCAAATTGAGTTCTGATGTCAGATGGAAGGCAGAATTTAAGAGCAATGAACTTGGAATTTTGGCTGAAGAGATTTCTAAGATAAATGTGGAAAGTGCAGCCTGGTTTCCCCTTGCAGCTTATAGTAAAATGTTAGAGGAAAGATATAAGCTGAGAACTGAACTACTGGGCACAAAGAAACCAGAAATTGGTGATTTAGAAAATTCTGAGCTTCTAGAAAGTGAGTCCCCAGAGAATTGTGCTCCATGTGAGGGTTTTAACTGAACATAGAACAGTCAGCCATTTCAGTGCAAGTCAGTCTTGGAAATGCAGTTATCCAGGAAGGGTCTGTGGATAGTTCTTTTGTCTGATGGTTTGGAACCCTATGCCTACATGCAAAACTGAAAAAGCTTTTTGTGAGATCTGTATGAATGGAACCATGCCAGCCTGGAATAAAAGAGACAGAAAAGGGACATACTGGAGGAAAAATCACTTCAATGGCAGCACCATGGAAGCTGAGTTCTGGACCGAAGACATCATCTCAGGCCAAAAGAGTGTGTGCTCACCTGTGTGTGTGTGTGTATGTGTGTGTGTGTGTGTGTGTGTGTGAAAGGGTGAGTATGCCTTAGCAGTTGGAGAGGATGAGTTTTCTATCCCATCGTTCAGGAAGAGTGCTGTTGCCTCAGTCTTCAGAGAGGGTTGAGCATATTCCCTGGGTATTGTGGAGAGTCTGGCCATCACCCCAGGATTCTCAGAGGGTAGAGCCTTCACCCCAGTGTTCCGGGAGAGCATGGCCACTGCACAAGCTTTTGGAAAGGCTGGGGCTGCTGCTCCATCAGACCCAGAAGACAAAACATCATTTCATAGATACTCTCAGACCTTTAAATATAATAGAGTATGCCCTGCAGGGTTTTGGAATTGTTTGAGAGCATGACTCCTGTTTCCCTTCCAATTTCTCCCTTCTGCTATAGAAATGTTATCCTATGCCTGTCCCTTCTTTGTATATTGAAAACAGGTAAGTTGTACTCTAGGTTTTATAGGTCCACAGATAGAGGGGAATTGTGCCCCAGGACAGACCACACCCATAATGGATTTTGGTGAGACTTTGTACTTAGTATTGTGCCTGAAATGTTTTAAGGCTTTTGGGACATTGTGATGGAATGTATGCATTTTGAATATGGAAAGAACATGTCTTTACAGGGTCCAGAGGGTGGAGTGTGTTGGTTTGAAAATGTATGCACCACCAGAAAGATATTTCTTAAATTTAATCCATTCCTGTGGGTGTGGACCCATTGTAAGTTGGACCTTTTGAGGAGGTTATTTCAGAAAGATGGGTCTTAATCCTCTTACTGGAGTCCTTTATAAATGGAATGGAGAGAGAGAGAGAGAGAGAGAGAGAGAGAGAGAGAGAGAGAGAGAGAAGCCACTGAAGCAAGAAGCTGAAAGCAAATTGCAATGCCAGATACAGGCCATTATATATCTTCCCATAACCTACAGAATTGTGTGGGAGAGAATATAAACTACAATGTAAACTATAATCCATGATTAGTGGCAATGCCCCAAATTGTGTTTATCAATTGTAATGAATGTACCACACTAATGAAGGATGTTGTTAATGGAGAAAATGTGGGAGGTGTGGGTAGCGGGGCATATGGGAATCCCTGTATTTTTTTATGTAACATTTATGTAATCTGAGTATCTTTAAAAAAGTAAAATAAATTAAAAACAAGAAAACCCAGAAGAGAATGGGGAGACCAGCCGATACCACCATATACCTTGCCATGTGGCAGAGGAGCCAAGGATCTCCAGTAGCCAGCCTTTGGGAAGAAAGCATTGCCTTGATTTGGACATTTCTGCAGCCTCAAAACTGTAACCAATAAATTCCCATTGTTGAAGCCAACACATTTCATGGCATCTCCTTTGAGCAGCCTAGGAAGCTAAAACACCTATATGTATTAAAGAAATTCATAGCTTAAAAAAATTCCTCTAAAAACTCCAGCCCCATATGGCTTTCCACAACTTTTAAGGAAGTAGTACTAGAAAATATACACATAATGCTTCTGGAAAATTGAAGAGAAGGGAATACATTCTCACTTATTCTGAGGTCAAGTTCACGATGATACTTTATTTCTTTGCTAATTTAGAATAGGTTTCAGGGTTTATAAGCATCTTTATTATGATCATTACTGCTATAGGATTTTACCAGCACTATTCTGTTTATAACATTTTTAATTTTTTTAAAAATATGAAGCTTTTAGGATTTTATTTTAAATAGGTGAAATGGCTCTTTAATTTGAGAATTTGCAATGGTAGATTGCATCTTGATAGATTTGTATCTAAAATTTCTTTTACTGCCCAAAATGCTTTGAGTTTGTAAAGCATTTAAAAATATTTAATTATTTTTATTAACTACACATTGTATTAAAAAGGAGTGCAATATTGAAAACTTACAGTTCTTTTCTTGTTTAGGTTTAAGTCAATTGAAATAGTTTATTATTTCTAGTCTTTTTTACTATTGATATGATCATTGTTTCCAATGAATTTCTCATTTTTCATAATCTTAATATATTCAATTTATTAGTTAAAATACATAAACAAGGTGATATTCTTAATTATCGGCTTGCAAAATGTCATCTGAATAATTATGAATCTTAAAATCAAGTAGTTTTCTTTGATAATTTAGGAAGAGTATCGCTACATTGATTATTATCTTTTTGTAAAAGCAAAAATACCTATACTTGTAGAAGGCCCTTTTGGATTATTCCAACTCATAAATATTCTAAAGAGTCAAAAATAGAGTCATAGTAATACCAGAAAAATATTTTTTATTGTAACAATACAATTTTACTGTTTTTCTACACAATACTGGAAGTTCAATAATCACACAATTTGATAACATCGTGCTTCCCCCTCACAAATTCTCAAATGTAATATTGGCATATAACTAAACCTTACAAATGTGATTTTAAGCACTACAATGGGAAATTCTATTGGCATTTTTTCCTTGTTTTGAATTAAGTTTAAGGAAGATAAATGATATTTGAAATGTGAAATAATCATACAGCTGATTGAAAGCTTGGGAGAGAAAGTTGTTTCTGGGAGTGGTTACTGCCTGGAAATATTTTTCATCTCTGCTTTTATTCTAAGCATGGAGTTTATTATGTTTTTCAAATACACTCTTTATGCCTAATAGTCTAGTTTTCCTGACATACTTAACTGTGATTTAGGGAGCTATGGTTGTCATTAGAATGGGCATTTTTGAAATAAAGTAATGAAACCAGTTGTTCTTTTCTGTAGCACACATCTTCCCTCCAACAGATCTAGGTCCCTTTGAAATGTAAGTGCCATGTTTAGAGTGGATCAAATTAGTCAATTATTATTATAAAACTGATGATTTTTAAAAGAAGCTGGAGCCACATTTCAGTGATTCATTATGCTGAGCCTTTTATAGAAATGATTGTTTTTAGAAAAGTCTCTCACTGCTCTGTTTTTCTTGAAGTATTCATATATTTATATATGGCTTTATTTGTTTTCCTCATCAAGATATAATTTAAGGGAGTAGATGTAACTTGAGTGGTTGAGTACCTGCTTCCCATGTCCTAGGTCCTGGGTTCAATCCTGGTACCTCCTAAAAACAAACAAACAAATGAAAAAACAACTGTCATTAGGGAGCAGACGTAGCTCAGTGACTGAGTGCCTCCTTCCTATGTATTAGGTCCTGGGTTCAATCCCTGGCACCTCCTTTAAAAAAAAAAAAAAGATATAATTTAAATAAAATATAATAATATTTGCAGTTTACAACTACTTAGTGTTAAAATTAAAAAAAATTTTTTTTTAAATTTTTAAAGTTAAAAATGCTTTAAAAATCTAGTCTGGCAGGAAAATTTAGGGGTTTAAATAGCATTTTTAGCATAATTTTTGATTGAAGCATTAATTCAGATTTCTAATAGAAATTTCTGAGTGAAAAGAAAAAATAAAAACAGTACAATTTAGCATAGGAAAGTCATGTTATTTAAAATATTTAAGGCTTTTAAAACCACAAGTGAATTTTCTTTTAAGAAAAACATTAAAGTTGCTTAGCTAAAATTATTTACATTTCAAGTTTTTCCCATCTATCAGAAAAGTGTTTTCTTATTGCAATTCAGATAAACCGATTTTCAATTAAAAATAGGAAATCTTTAAATACAGTCCACTACATCTGATTGGTAAAAACTATTTAAATCAGTGATGATTCACATAGAAAAATTTTAAGGCATTTTTTGCAAATATGAAGAAAAATATAGCTTATAAAACATACAAAATATTTGAATATTATGATGCCATATGATAAATTTAATCTAACAAATCAAAACCTCAAAAGTGCTCTGTCTTATATTATTAACTATATGCCAGATAGAACAAGAATAAAAACAACCATTTATCCAGAAAATCATAGTTTTAAGCCATTTCCTAAAAATTGATAAGTAGTTTAAATAGTATAGACTTTTCTCATTATATAGCATGCATCTTTCAAAAATTCAGTATCTTCTGAATAAGATTTTATTCTTCACCCAAAGATAAGGATATTAGTGTAGAGAAGAAGTACTTAATTTTAAATTCTGATGAGGGTAAGCAAAAATTTTTGTACTAAGCCATTTCACATATTTGAAATAGTATTATTTTATCAATTTTGCTTGTAAAGTCAGTTATAAAAATCATAATTTAGAATTATTACAATAAAATGGCATATTTTTCATATGTATAAATTTTGGGGAAAGTGTATTTGAGTACTCTTTCCTATTGGAGTTACTCTACATTTTTGTTATTCAAGAGATGTTTCCTTTTTGTTTGTTGTAAGATATCTTTAAAAATTTAAAAGCAGTGTTTTGATGGGAGTCAGGCAATACTGGCTAGATGATGACAGCTTCCAAAGGAAGTTATTTTGTATATCAGGCAGATTAATACAGATTAATTATATTTTGAAAATTGAGAAAAATAAAACAACAAATTAACAAATGTGAAGAAAAATGAAAAAGTTTATTTTAATGACTCATTCAGAAGACTTCATGAATAAAATATACACTTCATTATGTAATTTGAACAGTATTTTGCACAAAATGAAAAAATAGTAAAACTCATGATTAGTCTACAGATGTTTAATTTTAAAATTGTACACCAGAATTGATGGTGCTTCTTTGTTTATAAATCATCTGGTCATATTTTATTAAGACATCTGTTTTTTTTAAGAAAAATATAGCAAAATCAGAATAGATTGGATGTAAACTATAGAAATTGAATTTGTAGTTATTCAACAGCAACAACAAACCCCAATGAAATAAAATATACACTTTTTCTCTATTGGCCTAAGAATTTTAAGTAAAAATTTCAGGAATGAACACAAAGAAATACAAATTTTTAACATGTAATATGCTCCTTTTTTCACTTCACCAAATCTTATCTAGCTTGTTCTTAATTGCCTGAATTACTTTCCCTCTGCAGAACCACAAATACTGACTCATTCTGTTTTAGAAGTTTAATATAATAATCCAGTTAGTTGGCAGCTCCTAGGAGCTTGAGAAATGTATTTACACAAAAAAAACTTTTGTAAATATAGTGATTTATTGAGTGGAAGCAGTAATTACATGCTGCTTGGAAAAAGTAGATCCTGTCTCCCATCTGTCTATTTCTTATCCCACATCTAGGATATGGGTCCTCCTATTTCCCAGAAGGCATTTGATGCTGAAGCCCAAGGCTAAACCCCCTCTTCTATCCTCTGATGCCACTGAGAGTGCCTTTAACTATCAGATATCTGTCCTTGATGGCCTTAGCTTCTGGCTCTATTTTGTGATACATTTGTGAATCTCTGGGATGTCTAATGGATTCATATCCGTAGCCTCCTGGCATCAAAAGTTTATCAGACACATGGCCGTTACACACCTTTGACTTTTACATGAAAGGTAGTCAAATATATAGCCTCTGAATTATGTCCCTTCACCACCGCCCTGGACGAATGACCATTTGGATAGTTGGTGAGATTTTTAGTGGTCCAACTTCCTTCTAAGACCTTTCTGGTGACATTTGCTTGTGTTCCAGCTTTCTTCTATGACCACCAGGCTAAGGAGGGTGACTCTTTGGGAAAGTAAAGATTGATTTATTTTCTCAATTAACTCTAGCATCGTTTAATTTCCAAACTGTTGCCTGATTGACAACTTATTGGGCATAGTGCTTCTCTAGAGTAGCTTGAATTTTTCTAATCCATGTTACAAAAACAGAGAAAGAAATTCTCATTGTCCAGAATTCTTCTAAACATATATGTGTTTCTTGTATTCCTCGTCACCGTATTCCAGTTTCAGTTTAGAGGAGGGAGAAATGATATATGCATCTGAAATCTTATTGTTCACCTTCTGTCTCCTTCTGAGTCTTTGGAAAACCCAAGGATGATTAACATGTCTGGTAATGTTTTTCTCTCCCATCCCTGTGTCCCTGATAGTGGCAATAAACATATTTATCAAGAAATGAGAAGTCTCAGGATGTTTTTTAAAAATATGATTCTTGTTAAAGTCTGTTTTTTAATGTGATTTACAGATTTGTTGTTCCTTTTCCCCACTAGCAGGTGTGCCCTTTTATGAAAAAGGCAGTATCTGACTTTTCCATTTTTATTTCCCCAGGGCCAGAAAAGTTTTGGCACATAATAGGTTCTTACAAACTCTTTATTCATTGTATGAATAAAAGAAATAAGGTAGAAATTTTGCAAAAGTCTTATAGTAGGTGCCCTTTAATATGGCTCTCAGTGATCTCTGCCTTTTGGTATTCACATCCTTATGCAATCCCCTGCCTTTGATTGTGGGATGCACTTAGTGATGGGTTTCAAAGAAACAGAATATGGTGCAAGTGATGGGATATCACTCGCCAGACTAGGTTACAAAAAGATTGTGACTTGCCCATTATCTCTGTGAACCTTCACTGTGGTAGAAGCAAGTTGCCATGTTGTGAGTCACCTTATGAAGAGGCCTGTTTGGTAAGAAGCTGATGTCTCTGGCCACCAGCCAATGAGGACCTGATGACTACCAACAGCCACATGAGTGGGCTTGGAAGTAGATCCAACTCCAGTCTAGCTTGAAGATGACTCCATCCTGGCTGGCACCTTGACTGTAGCCTTGTGAGTGAATTGATCCAAAGGGCCCAACTAAGGCATACCCTGATTCTGACCCACAGATTCTAAGAAAATAAATGTTTATTTTTTAAGCCATTACATTTTGGAGTAATTTATTCTGCAGCAATAGATAACTAATACAGGTCTGAAAAGCTTTAAAAATTTATAGATCAGGATGAAATTATTCTAGGAATTCTTATTCTTCTTATAGGTCCCATTGCTAATATTTATATCCTTTATTGGTGTCTTTTAAAATTGGAATTATGGGTATTTTGAATGTAACACATACTGGTAATATATTATCCAACTGTTCTATACAAATAGCAAGTTTATGCAAATGCCCTTGCCGGGCACATCAGAAGAGGCAGCAATTTTGCATGTATGAGTGTGATCAAAGGCAACCTAGGTGTCTTTGTCATAATGATGAAGATAGAGAAGAGTGTTTGAAAGATATGAGGGAGAGTTGAGGACTCTCCTATTGTGATAGTCTTCTGGTCTCCTTCTCTATCACAGTAGCCTTCTGGCCTCTCTTCTCTTCTGCATATAACTTTGACTAAAATCATCCTTGCCTGTTCAAAAAAAAGAGGGAAGAAATATGAGGAACAAATAAAATCTCAAAGGATCATAGCAAAGGATATATCAATAGACTAGTCTGTGATTGAAGGCAAAAAGCCTATTGCCCAAAGGGCGGGAAACCCACTGTGGAGTACACCTTTAGGTCATCTCAAAGGACCAGTGGAGGCCTACCTCAGCTACTTAATTTGTCCTTATGAAGGAGACCAGGCAGTGGTTAGGATCAGCCAAAAATAGCTCATTCCATTTCATCTCAGGAAGTTGCCTTCAGAAATCAGTATGGTTCTATTATTAAGAAGGTCTCTATATCTATGACTGAGGGTAATGGAAAGCAAATAAGTAGCTTACATGTTTTTTTTTAAACAAATCAATTTTATTGGTACATGTTAATGAAGCATAAATCCACCCAAAGTGTACAATCAATGGTATTTGGTGTAATCACATATTTTTGCATTCATCACTTCAGTCATCCTTAGAGCACTTTTATTATTCCAATAATAATAATAATAATAATAATAATAATAATAAAAAACAATATGCATCACCTCTCAATCTCTCTGTGCTTCCCCTACTTTACAAAGCTGCTATTCTTTTTCTTTCTCTCTAGTATATTTGTATTTATATTTTGTAAAAACAGTCATATATGCAATATCACCCATATTCGTGTTTTACATGAGGTTTTATAGTCATATACAATACCATGTTACAGTTTTTAGTTTTCCTTCTAGTAATATACATGACTTCAGACTTTCCCTTTTAACCACTGTCATACCCATACAATGGTAGTGCTAGTTATAAAACCATTATATGCTTCCATCATTTTTATTCATTTCCAAAGATTTACAAACACCCTTTTTACCAATTTTGCACAGATTAAACCTCAGCTTTCCATTCTCTACCCTCCTTCTATTTTCTGGTGACCAATATTGTAAGTATTAGCTACATGAATTTATACAATATATTTAGTTTTATAATAGCACAATCATACAGTATTTGTCCTTTTGTTTCTGGCTTGCTTCACTCAGCATAATGTCCTCCAAGTTCATCCATGTTGTTATATACTTTACGACTTCATTTCTTCTTACCGCTGCATAAAATTCCATCATGTGTATACACCACAATTTGTTTATCCATTCATCTGTTGATGGATACATGGGTTGTTTCCAGCTTTAGGCAATCATGACTAATGCTGCTATGAACATCAGTGTGCAGATGTCTGTTGATGTCTCTGCTCTCAGTTCTTCTGGGTATATACACAGTAATGGTATTGCCTGGTCACATCACAAGTCTGTATTCAGCTTCCTTAGGAGCGGCCAAACAGTCCTCCACAGTGGCTGTACCATTCTACATTTCCACCAACAGTAAATAAACATTCCTATCTCTCCACATCCTCTCCAACATTTACAGTTTTCCGACTTTTTAATAGTGGCCAAATAGGTGTGAAATGATATTGCACTGTAGTTTTGATTTGCATTCCCCTAGTTGTTAGTGATGTTGAACATTTTTCCATGTGTTTCTTCCCCATTTGTATTTCTTCTTTAGACAACTTTTCAGTTCTTTTGACCATTTTTTAATTGGGTAATTTGTCTTTTTAATACAATTTAAGAGTTGTATTATCTCTTTATGTATCATGATATTAAACTTATAGATATGTGATTGCCAAATTGAGTTGGCTGCCTTTTCACCCTTTTGACAAAGTCCTTTGAGGTGCAAAAGTGTTGAATTTTGAGAAGGCCCCATTTATTTATTTTTTGTTGCTCATGCTTTGGGTGTAAGGTTTAAGAAACTACTGCCTACCACGAGATCTTGAAGATGTTTTCCTACATTTTCTTCTAGGAGTTTTATGGTTGTCACTTTTTTCTATTTAGGTCCTTGATCCATTTTGAGTTAATTTTTGTATATGGTGTGACATAGAGGTCTTCTTTCTTGCTTTTGGATATGGATATTCTGTTCTCTTAGCACCATTTGTTGAGCAGACTGTTCTGGCCCAGCTGGGAGGGCTTGATCGCCTTGTCAAAAATCACTTGACTGTAGATGTGAGGATCTAATTCTGAGTTTTCGATTCGGTTCCATTGGTCAGTTATCTGTGCTTACGCCAGTATCATGGTGTTTTTACTACTGTAGTAAGTAATATGCTTTAAAGTCCAGAAGTGAGAGCCTGCCAACTTTGTTCCTTTTTTTAAAGATCTTTTTTTGGCTATTTGGGCCCCCTTGCCCTTCCAAATAAATTTGATAATATTGGTTTTTCCATTTCTGCAAAAGAGGCTGTTGGGAATTTGGGGGGATTACATTGAATCTGTAAATCAGTTTGAGTAGAATTGACATCTTAATGATATTAATCTTCTAATCCATGAATATGGAATGTCCTTCCATTTATTTAAGTCTTCTTCAGTTTATTTTAGCAATGATTTGTAGTTTTCTGAATACAGGTCCTTTATGTCCTTGTTTAAGTTTATTCTTAAATATTTGATTGTTTTAGTTTCTATTACAAATGGAAATTTTTTCTGATTTCCTCCTCAGATTGCACATCAGTAGTGTATACAAATGCTATTGATTTTTTCATATTAATCTTGTATCCCGCCACTTTGCCAAACTCATCTTTTAGTTCTAGTAGCTTTGTTGTGGATTTTTCAAGAGATTCTAAATATAGGATCATAACATCAGCAAATAGTGAAAGTTTTACTTCTTTCCTATTTGTGTGTCTTTTATTTCTTTATCTAGCCTAATGGTTCTAGCTAGAACCTCTAGCACAATATTGAAAAACAGTCATGACAGTGGGCATCCTTGTCTTGTTCTTGATATCAGTGGGAAAGCTTTTAGTCTTTCACCATTGAATACCATACTGTTTGTAGGTTTTTCATATATGCACTTTACCATATTGAGACAGTGTCCTTCTATTCCTATCTTTTGGAGTGTTTTTATCAAGAAAGGGTGCTGTATTTTGTCAAATGACTCTTCTGCATCAATCGAGGTAATTGTGGGACTTTTCTTCTTCAATTTATCAATGTCGTTTATTATACTAATTGATTTTTCTTGTGTTGAACCACCTTTGCATACCTGGGATAAAACCCACTTGATTGTGGTGTATAATTCTTTTAATGTGCTTTTGGATTCTGTTTGCAAGCATTTTATTGAGGATTTTTGCATCTATATTCACTAGAGATATTGGTCTGTAATTTTCTTTTCTTTAGTATCTTTGTCCAGTTTTGGTATTAGGATGATGTTGGCATCATAGAATGAGTTTGATATTGTTGTTTCCTGTTCAATTTTTTGGAAGAGCTTGAGCAAGATTGGTATTAGATCATCTTTGAATTATTGGTAAAATTCACCTGTGAAGCCATCTGGTCCTGGGCTTGCCATTTTGGGGAGATTTTTGATGACTCTTTGAATTTCTTCACTTGTGATTTTTTTGTGGAGGTCTTCTATTTCTTCTACGGATGGTGTAGGTGATTTGTGTGTTTTTAGGAATTTGTCCATCTTCTCTTCATTGTCTAGTTTTTTGGCATTCAGTTGTTTATTTCTGCGGAGGCAGTGGTAATGACACCCCCTCTCATTTTTTATTTTGTTTATTTCATCTTCTTTCTTTTTTTCTTTGTCAGTCTAGCTAAGGGTTAGTTGGTTTTGTTGATATTCTCAAAGAACCAACTTTTGATTTTGTTGATTCTCTCTATTGTTTTTTTGTTCTCGCTTTCATTTATTTCTTCTCTGATCTTACTATATATTTCCTTTGGCTTGATTTGGGGTTAGTTTGCTGTTCTTTTTCTAGTTCCTCCAGGTGTGCAATTAGATCTTCAATTTTAGCTCTTTCTTCTTTTTAAATGTTAGCAATGAGGGCTATAAATTTGCCTCTCATCACTGCCTTTGCAGTGTTCCATAGGTTTTAATATGTTGTGTTCTCATTTCCATTCGTCTCAAGATATTCACGGAATTCTCTTGAAATTTCTTCTTTCATCCACTGATTTTTTGAGTATGTTGTTAAATCTCCATGTATTTATGAATTTTCCCTTTTTCCATTATTGATTTTCAGCTTCATTCCTTTATGATAAGAGAAAATGTTTTGTATATTTTCACTCTCCTAAAATTTATTGAGACTTGTCTTTGTGACCCAACATATGGTCTATCTTGGAGAAGGATCCATGAGCACTTGAAAAGAGAGTATATCCTGCTGTTTTGGGGTGCAGTGCTCTATAGATGTCTGTTAGGTCTAGTTCAGTTATTTTATTTTTCAGTTCTTTGTTTCTTTATTCATCTTCTGTCCAGATGTTCTATACATTTCAGAGAGTGGTGTGTTGAAGTCTCCAACAATTATTGTAGAATCTTCTATTTCTGCCTTTAGTTTTGCCAGTGTGTGTGTCTCATGTATCTTGGGGCACTTAGTTTAGGTGCATAAGTATTTAGTATAGATATTTCTTCTTGATGACTTGCCCCTTTTATTAATTTATCATGACTTTCTTCATCCCTTATAACAGTTTGCATTTGAAATCTATATTGTCTGATGTTAGTATCGCTACTCCAGCTCTTTTTTGGTTACTTTTTGCATGGAATATCTTTCCAACCTTTCACTTTTAACCTGTTTGTGCCCTTACATCTGTGGTGGGTCTCTTGTAGACAACATATAGATGACTCATATTTTTTTATCCACTCTATCAGTCTATGTCTTTTGACTGGGGAGTTAAATCCATTAACATTCAATGTTATTACTATAAAGGCATTACTAACTTCATCCATTTTGTCCTTTGGCTCTCTTTTGTCATATCGTTCTGTCATCTGTCTTCATCCTTTTAGTTTACCCTTCCTAATAATCTTCATTTCTAAACTCGTCTCCAAATCTCTCACCCTTATTTTTATCTTTCAGGCTGCAGCACTCTCTTTAGTATCTCTTGTAATTCTGGTCTTTTGGTAACATAGTCTATTAGTTTTTGTCTGTCTGTGAAGACTTTGAACTCACCTTCATTTTTCAAAGACAGTTTTCCCAGATACAGAATTCTTGGATGGCAGGTTTTTTCTTTCATTATCTTAAATACATCTTACCAGTTTCTTCTCTCCTTCATGGTTTCTGATGAGAGGTTGGCACTTAATATTATTGATGTTCCCTTTTATGTGCTTCTTTGCTTTTCTCTTGCTATTTTGAGAATCTTCTCTTTGTCTTTGATATTTGTCATTCTGAATAGAAGGTGTCTCGAGGTAGGTCTGTTCGGATTTATTCTGCTTGGTCTGCCTTGTCCTTCTTGGATATTGTTATATGTCTTTCATAAGAGTTGGGAAGTTTTTAGTCATTATTTCCTCCTATATTCTTTCTGCCCTCTTTCCAGTCTTCTTGGTATCCCTTATTTCTTTAATTATCTTTCTTTAAATTCTTTGAAGTGATTTAAGAGAGTTGTGTGATTCTTATTGATTGTCTTAAATCCTGTATCTCTTCAAGATATATAGTTAGTTCTTTTGGTTGGGCCATGTCTTCCTGATTCCTAGTATAGCTTGTAATTTTTTGCCCAGACTGAAACATGTCTGTGGAAAGGTGCGCTGATGAGCGCCATCTGCTGGATGGTCTGTAAATTCCATGGACAAAAACTTGTTTTCTGATCTATCTGTATCCAAACCCCTGGGAGAAAATCTGCACTCCACTAGTGAGTCCATGACCCCATTTTGATAACTTAATCCAGGCACTTTTAAAGACTTAGAATAAGTTGAGCCAAATATCAAAGAAGAGCTGTGAAAAAAATAGGTGAGAGAGAGAAATTGGCCATCAGTGAAAATAAACCAACATATTCAGATGCCTAGACATCAGCAAAAAATTACTAGCTGATGTCTAGGAAAATAGAGAGATTATGACAGCTACAGAGAAAAGTAGCTTATCTGTCTTAGAGTTCGAATTAATCTGGGAAAGAGTTTATAATACAATTTCCATTAACTATACTGCTTTAGTATTAAGGAATGTTGTCTCTTCATCTGTGGGCCAGTAGGTAAATGTCCAAAATCATTGGTGCCTTCAAATAAATAACCAGGCCTTCAAATGAAAATTCCCAGGGCATATGGAGAAATCATCATCTCATTTTTTGCTGGGGAAATGGTTGGTAAGAGATCGTGTACCTTTGTCCATTCCAATCAGCTGGGATTTAGAATAGTGGTTAATTTTACCTGTTAGGAAACTGGACTGAATTTGGGAAACCAAGCAAACCTGTGTCACTAAGCCATATGAATGGAATTAGGAAGTAAAGATACTACCCAGAGAATGGCTAAAATGCTCACGTGCTGCTGGATACTGGTCTTGTAGGAGTAAATGTAACTCTAAAGTCCATTTGATAATTCAGAAAACATTTCCAGACTTGATCAGGGCCATCTCCAACCCTGGTAAGAGTGATGTTCCAGATATAAAGTCTGGTACTTGTAAACAACTAGAAGAGGGAAACTTGAATCTTCCGTTAAAAACTTCAACTTTCAAATCCATTTATACTGGCTCCAGAAAGCAATTTGAAAATGAGAAATATCCAGGTGTTCCCAGAACATCAAAACACAAATA
Organism: Tolypeutes matacus; assembly: GCA_026826555.1. NCBI lineage: Eukaryota > Metazoa > Chordata > Mammalia > Cingulata > Chlamyphoridae > Tolypeutes > Tolypeutes matacus. The sequence goes on along the minus strand of JAKSZT010054474.1, from coordinate 5,409,276 downwards.
AATATTTATTGGTATCAACTTAAGTTTTTTTTATTGCCTAAGGATAGTACCTGACCAAGCTAAACAAATGTTTAAAGCATTTATGATTTAGTTTAATAATCTTAGAATATCGGCTATATAAATCAAATTCAGGAGTCATTTAAAAGAGTAAAAATACCTGAGTTGGATCTGGAGATAACCAATTAAAAATTTTTAAAAATATATTTTTCCCTAAAAATTGTTCCCTTCCCTTGGTATTCCTTGTGTTTTTTTAATGGTTACATAAATATTTTAATGTATTATTTTTTTCTGTTGGATTAAAAACATATTTTAAATGTATATTTTTTATTAGAGAAGTTGTGAGCTTACAAAACAATCATGCATAATATGCTGAATTCCCATACATCACCACTCCACTAACATCTTATATTGTGGAATATTTGTTACAGATTATGAAAGAACATAATCAGACTATTACCACTAACTATGGTCCAAAGCTTACATTTGGTGTAATTTTTTTCCATACTTGCCCTATTATTACCACCATATATTAGTATTGTACCTTTTTTATAGTTCATGAGAGAATACTCTCTTATTTCTACTGTTAACCACCATCCATCCTCCACCACATGGTTCACTGTGATATGCAGTCCCATAAATGTACAGTCTATCCAAAGTGTACACTCAGTGGATCTTACTTTCTTCATAGAGTTATGCAGACATTGCCCTCTGTAATTTTTTAAAACATTTTCCTTTCCCATACTACCCTATTATTGACCCTTAGTGTTGATGCATCAATCTCAAAGAATATACTGTAATATATTGCAATATTGCAGTTAACTATAGTCCATAAATTACCTTAATTGTATTTTCCCCCGTGCATCACTATATTCTTACCATGTTTTAATAGTGATATACGTTTTTTGCTAGTTCATAGAAGAACATTCTTGTATTTGTACTATTAACCACAATACTCATCCACCTCTGGATTCACTGTGTTATTCAGTCCCTAGATGATTCTTTAGCTTTCTTTCAATTGACATTTAAATCCTTATACTACCTCTTTATCAACCATAACAACATTTAGTGTTAGTTATACTCACTATAATGTGTTACAGTTAATGCTACCCATTTCCATACTTTTACAGTCAAGCTAATTAAAAATTCTATGTACAGTAAGCATCAGTACCCCTTCTCAGCCCTTATCCTATCTCCTAGTAACCTGCAATCTAGGTTTTAACTCCATATGTCTATTATTTATATTTAGTTCATATTAGTGAGACCGTACAATATTTGCCCTTTTGTGTCTGGTTTATTTCATACAGCATAATGTCTTCAAGGTTCATCCATGTTATCATATGTGCCCCAATTTCATTTCTTCCTACAGCAGCATAGTATTCCATCATGTGTATATACCACATTTTGTTTATACAGTTGTCAGTTAATGGATCTTTGGGTTGTTTCCATCTTTTAGCAATTGTGAATAACCTGCTGTGAATATTGGTAGGCAAATGTCTGTTTGCATCACTGTTTTGAGTTCTTCTGCATATATTCCTAGTAAAGGGATTGCTGGATCATATGTCTGTTATGTATTTGGCTTCCTGAGGAATTACCAAACTGTCTTCCGCAGAGGCTGCACCATTCTACGTTCCTACCAACAGTGAAGGAGTGTTCTGAGTTCTCCACATCCTCTCCAGCACTTGTAGTTTTTTGTTTTCTAATAATGGCTATTCTTTGAGGTGTGAGATGATATTTCATTGTAGTTTTGATTTGCATTTCCCTAATATCTACTGATATTGGAAATTTTTTTGTGCTTTTTTGCCACTTGTGTTTCCTCTTTGGAGAAATGTCTATTTAAGTCTTTTGTCCATTTTTAATTGGATTGCTTGTTCTTTTATTGTTGAGTTGTATGATCTCTTTATATAGTATGGAAACCAAACCCTTATCAGATATGTGGTTTCCAAATATTTTCTCCCATTAAGTGGGCTACATTTTCACTATCTTGACAAAATCCTTTGAAGCACAAAAGTGTTTAAGTTTGAGGAGGTCCCGTTTATCAATTTTTTTCTGTCATTCTTATGCTTTCAATGTAAGATTTTAGAAAGCACCACCTACCACCAGGTCTTGAAAATGACTCCCTATGTTTTCTTCCAGGAGTTTTAAGTCCTAGCTTTTATATGTAGGGTCTTTGATCCACTTTGAGTTAATTTTTGTATAAGTTGTAAGATAGGAGTCCTCTTTCTTTCTTTGGATATGGATATCCAGTTTACCCAGCACCATTTTTTGAATAGACTCTTATGCCCCAGCTGGGAGTTCTTGACAGCTTTGTCCAAAATAATTTGACCATAGATGTGATGATCTGTTTCTGAACCATCAGTTTAATTCCATTGATCTATATGTCTGTCTTTATGACAGTACCATTCTGTTTTTTACCACTGTAGATAGGTAATATGATTTAAAGTCTGTAAGTGAGAGTTCTCCAACTTTGTTCTTCATTTTTAAGATGTTTCTGGCTATCCAGGGCCCCTTATCATTCCACATAAATTTGATAATTGGGTTTTCCAGTTCTTTAAAAGGCTTTTGGAATTTTTATTGGGATTGCATTGAGTCTATATATCAATTTGGGTAGAATTGACATCTTTATGATATTTAGTCTTCCAATTCATGAACATGGTATTTTCTTCCATTTATTTAGGTCTTTTTTGTTTTCTTTTAGCAATGCATGTAGTTTTCTGAATACAGGTCCTTTATGTCCTTGGTTAAGTTTATTCCTAAATATTTGATTCTTTTAAGTGTTGTTGTAAATGGATTTTTTTCTTGACTTCCTATTCAGATTGCTCATTACTAGTGTATAGAAACACTGATTTATGCATATTAATCTTGTATCTTACCACTCTGCTAAATTCGTTTATTAAGTCTAGTAGCTTTGTTGTAGATTTTTCAGGATTTTCTAGGTATAAGATCATGTTATTTGCAAATAGCAAAAGTTTTACTTATTTGTTTCCAATTAAGATGCCTTTTTTTCCTTGCCTGATTGCTGTAGCAGAACGTCTAGCACTATATTGAACAAAAATATTGACACTGGGTATCGTTGTCTTGATCTCAATGGGAAAGCGTCTGGTCTTTCACCATTGAGTAAAATGTTAGCTGTGGATTTTTCATATATGCCCTTTATCATGTTGAGAAAGTTTCCCTCAATTTTTATCTTTTGAAATATTTTTTATCAAGAAAGGATGCTGTATTTTGTCAAATGACTTTTCTGTATCAATCGAGATGATCATGTTATTTTTCTTCTTTTATTTAGTGATATGGTGTATTACACAGATTGATTTCCTTGGGTTGAACTACCCTTACATGCTTGGTATAAAACCCCCTTGATCATGATGAATAATTCTTTTAATTTATTGTTGCATTCAATTAGCAAGTATTTTGCTGAGGATTTTTGCATCTGTGTTCATTAGGGAAATTGGTCTGTATTTTTATTTTTTTTGTAATATCTTTATCTGGCTTTGGTATTAGGGTGATATTTGTTTCATAGAATGAGTTTAGTAGCATTCCTTCCTGTTCAATTTTTTGGAAGAGTTTGTAGAAGATTAGTAATAAATCTTTGAATGCTTTGTAGACTGTGCCTGTGAAGTCATCTGTTACTGGGCTTTTCATTTACAAAAGTTGTTTGATGACTGTTTTAATCTCTTTACTTGTGATTGGTTTGTTGAGGTCTTCTATTTCTTCCAGGGTCTCTCTAGGTTGTTTGTATGTTCCTATCAATTTTTCCATTTCATTTACAGTGTATAGTTTGTTGGTGTACAATTGTTTATAGTATCCTGTTATGATCTCTTTTATTTCTTTGGGGTCAATAGTGATGTCCCAGTTTCATTTCTGATTAATTTATTCATATCTTCTCTCTCTCTCTCTCTCTTTTTTTTTTTTTTGTCAATCTACCTAAGAGTTTGTCAATTTGTTATTTTTCTTGAAGAACCAACTTTTGGTTTTGTTGCTTCTCTCTCTCTCTCTCTCTTTTTTTTTCTGTTCTCAATTTCATTTTTTTTTTCCTCTGATATTTGTTATTTCATTCCTTCTGCTTGCTTAGGAAATAGATTGCTGTTCTTTTTCTAGTCTCTCCAGGTTTGTAGTTAGGTCACTGATTTTAGCTCTTTCTTCTTCTTTAATATAAGCATTAAGGGCTATAAATTTCCCTCTCAGTACTGTCTTTGTTACATCACATAGGTTCTGAAATGTGTTATTATTTTCATTCATCTTGAGATATTTATTGATTTCTCTTGCAATTGACTCACTGATTATTTAAGAGTATATTGTTTAATCTCCATATATTTGTAAAATCTCCATTGTTTTGGCTCTTGTTGATTTCCAACTTTATTCCATTATGGTCAGAGAAAGTGCTTGGTATAATTTCAATCTTTTTAAATTTTTGAGATCTGTTTTGTGTCCCAACATTAGTCTAATCTGGAGAAGGATCCATGGACACTTGAGAAGAACATATATCCTGTTGTTTTGGGGTGCAATTTTCTGTATATGCCTCTTAAATTTAGTTCATTTATCATATTATTCAAGCTCTTTCTTTTTGAACCTCGACCCATATATTCAATCCATTGATGAAAGTCATGTACTGAAGTCTCCAACAATTATTTTGGAGATATCTATTTCTCCCTTCACTTTTGCCAATGTTTGTCTCAGTAATTTTGGGCATTCTGGTTAGCTGGTTAGGTGCATGTACATTTATGATTATTTCTTCCTGGTGAATTGCCCCCTTTATTAATATATAATATCCTCTCGTCTATAATAGCAGCTTCACTTTTAAAGTCTTTTCCAGCCTTTCACTTTCAATCTATTTATATCGGGGTGTAAGGTGAATCTCATGTAGACAGCATATAGATGGTTCATATTTTCTTACCCATTCCCCAACTCTGTGTCTTTTGATTGGGGAGTTACTCCATTAATATTAAATGTTATTACTGTAAAGGCATTTCTTCAAACATTTTGACCTTTGAGTTTTATCTCTCATATCTTATTTTTTTCACTCTTTTCACACTTTTATTTACTTTTCCTGATATAATATTCATTTCTAGACTCTTTTCCAAGCCTCTTTCTCCCATCTTTTCTTTTCAGGCTGTAGTACGCCCATTAGTATTTCCTGCAAAGCTGGTCTCTTCTTTACAAACTCTCTCAGTTTCTGTTTATCTGTGAATATTCTAAGCTCACACTCATTATTGAAAGTCATTCTTGCCAGATATAAGATTCTGGGCTGACAATTTTTCTCTTTCAGTATCTTAAATATATCATACCACTGCCTTAATGTCTCCATGGTTTCTGATGAGAAATTAGCACCTAATCTTATTGGGCATCCTTTGCATGTGATGTATCTCTTTTATCTTGCTACTCTCAAGGTTCTCTCTTTATCTTTGGCATTTGACATTCTGATTAGTATGTGTCTTGGAGTAGGTCTATTCAGATTTATTTGGATGAAGGTACATTGTGCTTCTTGGACATGGATATCTATGTCCTTCAATCAGGTTGGGAAATTTTCTGCCATTATTTCTTCAAATATTCTTTCTGCCCCTTTTCCCTTTTCTTCTCCTTTTGGTACACCCATGACAAATGTTTGCATATCTCTTTCCACCATTTTATTTCCTGAGAACCTGTTCAATTTTTTTCATTCTTTTCTTTATCTCTTCTTTTGTATGTTTGCTTTCAGAGGCCCTGTCTTCAAGCTTACCGATCCTTTCTTCTGCCTCTTCAAATCTGCTGTTATATTACTCCAGTGTATTTTTAATTTTATTGTTGTGCTTTCATTCCCATAAGATGTGCTATTTTTCTATGCATGCTTTCAAATTCTTCTTTGTATTCACCCAGTGTCTTCTTAATATCCTTAATCTCTTTCTCATCTCTTTGAATTTATTAAGGAGATTTGTTTGATCATATATGATTAGTTGTTTCAACTCCTTTAAGTCATCTGGAGGCATAGCTTGTTCCTTTGACTGGAGTATATTGTCCTGTTTCTTGGTATGGATTGCATACCAGAGAACCTGAGGAAATACTGCTCTCCCTCCTGTCCTTTTGGGGGTGGAGATGTAGCCTCATGTGTGCCCCACTTTCTAGTCTGTTTGGGTTAAAATCAACTACAGTTGTCTGGAGAGGCTGGTGCAGTTTCCCTCAGCTTCCTCCCTCCTGGAATCAGGGCTGGAGGCTAGGCTAGAGCAGCAGTCTGACCCAGGTGGAAAGAAGACAGTCCCTACCATCACTGGGATTTTCAGTCAGCTCTACTTCTCCTCATGCCAGCAATGGAGTTAAAATGGAGTCTTAGTGGGGTAGGCCCAGCTGTGTATCATGTACCAGTAGTGGGGCATCAGCCTATTGATATTCTGTAGTTTCTATTAAACTTGAATTGAGACCTTGGGAAAAAAAAAAAAAGGAGTCTTATGGCTTCTTTCCAACTTGGATAGTTTCAAACATTAGCTGTTCTTAGGATTGGACTTTAGCCTGCTGAATTTACTAATCAGTAGCTGAAGTTGGTGCCCAACCATCTGTTCCTCCCCTGTTTTTGGGAAATGGAGCTTCCAACTCCAGCCATGGAATAGCTCCCGAAGTGTCCTTTGCTGCCAGTGGGTATGGCACCAGCCTTTGTGGTTTGGAATTCTCTACTCATGAATCTTCACTACAGACAGTTAGTCTTCTCCTTCCATTCTTCTCAGAATATTGCAGGATGCTCTTCTGGTCCCCTGGATACCCCCCAAACAGGTGATTTAGGTATCCCTGGGTGATTACTAACTGCTTTATAGGCAGAGCTGGTTCTTGGAGCTCCTTATTCTACCATCATCTTGCCCCTCTTCTTCCTCGTGTTTCAAAACCCTATTTGCACAAGTGATTCATACAAAATGATCTCTGCCCAAATATTGAAAGTTACTGTCATCCTATGCAGTACTAATGGTTGGCCACAGAGTTAGTCTTGTCCAATTCTTTTATTTTAAAAATACTTTCTTAGTGACTACTATGTGTACTGTAACAGAAATATACAAATCAATAAGACACACTCATGTAATCTAACAGAAGAGGTTAGCAAGTATATAGTCCAATTCAAAATTGTAATAATTACAAAATAGGACAATCACAGAGTACATTTGGAGCATTTCATTCCCCTCCCCTCCCACCAGGCTGTGGTAGGTATACAAGTAGGGAAAGGGTGTGGTGTGGCGAGTGGGCTTCCCCAAATGCTGAGACAAAGCAGGAGTTGGCCAGGTCAGGGAGAGTCAGTAGACTTGCGCATCTTCTCAATGGGGAGAGAATAGCATATGCTAATGCCCAGTGAGAGAGTCTAGTGTATTTAGGAATCTGTGTATCTCAGTAGTTTTGAAGGATAGTACAAGGACACTCGAATAGTGTAGTCTGTAGAAAGATAAGTTTAGAGAATAAGCAGATGCCAGTTTACGGACATTTTCAAACCAGACTATTACCTAGCAGTTTAGTTGGAACTTCCTCCATCTGTTTTTTTTAAAGTGGTTTTATTGAGATATATTCACATATCATACAATCCATCCAAAGTGTACAATCTGTGGTTTTAGTATAATCACAGAGTTATGCATTCATCACCATGGTCAATTTTAGGATATTTTCATTTCTTCAACAACAAAACCCATACCCATCAGCAGTCACCTCTCAATCCCTCTATCCTTCCTCAGCCCAACATAACCACTTATCTAATTCTGTCTCTATAAATTTATTTATATTTTTTATAAATGGAATCATGCAATTATAGTACTGTGTCTATAATTACAATTTTTAATGGTATTTTTTTTTTAATTAGAGAAGTTGTAGGTTTAAAGAAAAATGATGTAAAAATACGGCGTTCCCATATACCACCCTGTTGTTGACACTCTTTGCATTAGTGTGGTACCTTTGTTATAGCTGATGAAAGATATTAAAACATTACTGTTAACTATAGTCCATAGTTTACATTAGGTATATTTTTCCCCACATACCACCCTATTATTAACATCTTGTAATAGTGTTATTATACATGTTTTAATTCTTTAAAAAACATCTTTATATTTGTTTGTTAACCACAGTCTATCATCCACAAGAGGATTCACTGTGTTTTACAGTCATATCTCATTCATCTTAATAAGTGGAGCTTGGAAAAGATCTGCTGTGTGCAGAAGGCAAATTGGTAACATATGTGGCCCATCTGCCTGAAAGTTTCCCTACTCTAATCCTGACTTCCACTTCTCTGCCCTTGTAGGACAGAAGCTTTTCCTTGCTTCCTCTTTGCTCGCCCTCCTCCTATCCCTGGCGTGCTCTCCTAGTTTTCACATTTTTCTCCACTTGGCTGGACACTGTTTCCGAGTACTTTCTAGCATTTTCCTCTCCTGGACTTCCTTGGTCTTTACTCCTTCAAGATCATTTTGATCAGGGTTAGACTAGTGTAACCATTCTTTCATCTGTTTTGAGAAAATAGAGTTCTGTGATCACATACATTGGGATGTGCTGTGTAGCCTTGGCACCCTGACACGTTTGCACATATCCACAAAGGCCACACTGGCAATGGTTTGAATCTGAGTCTTGGCAGAATGCCTTGTAAGGAGCTGCTACAGGGCCATCTCCCACTCACCTGCCTATATCCCCAGGGGATTGTCATGAGACAGTTTTTCATCCGACCCAAGTTCTGATGAGGTATGGGGCTCTCTGCCTTGCCTCCCTCAGGATAGCGCTGCAGAATATAAAACAACTTAGGTTCCAAATTGACTCCTCAGCGGTGGAGTATCTTAATAACTTACTATAACCTGGCTGCTTTTATTTCAGTGTCATCCTTTTTTGCTGTGTGGGACAAGGCTGCAGGAACTGGCACTTTTGGCAGGTAATAAACTGTCTGAATCTAAAAGTGGCTCATTGTATCTTTGTCAGTCAAATCAGTCAGACTTTGGCCTTGCCAGCTCCTGGAAATTCATAACATATTCAAGAATCTAAGCAGTCCAGTAGTAAGGATATTTTGTTAGTTTTGTTCAACTGAATATTTTCCCAATTTATTCAAACATACAGCTTTGTTTCTCCTATCAATTCCTATTAAAACCTTATGGAACATACTCTGGAAACCACTGGCAAAACTTAATGTTTTAAATTAAGTGTTTTTTTTCTTTGGAGGGGGCTGATCTTCTGTTCCTGATATTTTCTCTAGCATCCTGCCATGGCTTATGCTCCCTCACTTCCTCCTCCCCTCGCAGAGTTTTCAATCACTTGTGCCTTACTTCCTGCCTTCTCCATTCCACCCTACACACACACACACACACACACACACACACATACCATCTAGACATAAATTTCCTGCTTTGTTTCATTGTTGGGAGACATATATACCCTCATTTTCATATCACTTTCATCAACTCAGAGCTCAATTATTTTCATCTTAGAAATTTCCTTTCTCGTTAACCATGCACATCAACTTCAGCTCATTGTCTTCACTCTCTTCAAATCCTTGTTTATTCTAGCAGGAAAATGTTTATCAGTTTTCACAGATAAATTTAAGTATTATTCTTAAGAATAATTATTATTCTTAAGAATAACAATTCTAAAAGTAGTACTAATAGTTCTTCCTCTTTGTATCCTCCCTCCTTTTCTCTCTTCCCTTCCTGAGGAAATCAGTCTTGATGCCTTTAGAGAAGGGTGATCACATTAAACATTCATTCTGGGCAGAGAGGGGTAGCCGCAGTGGCCCAGAGGGATTGTGGGAAACGAATTACGTTGATCAGAGGCTCCACATGGGAAGAAGTGTCCTGTATAAAGCCTGTGCATGATGAAGCCCATGCAGAGTGAGAGGGTGTCTGCATAAGAGGGTGGCCCAGTGTGAAGTGTCAGAGTCTGGGCAGAGTGAAAAGCAAGTCCTAGTGATTGGGTGCTGGCTGGATGCAGGGCACTGAAGTCTGCATGGAGTAAGAAGGCCATCTGTGCAGGGAGGACTACCTGAGCAGGGTTGAGAGGGAGGAGGGCATCTTGACAGAAAGGGTGGCCTGGCACAGAATGTCAGAACCTGAATAGAGTAAGGAGGGTTTTGGTGCAGGAAGGCAGCCAGGCACAGGATGTTACAGCTAAACAGACTGAGGACGGTGTTGCATAAGAGGGTCTGCTGTAGGGCATGGTGTTTAGCAGTGCAGGGTGTCAGATCCTGATTGGTTGAAGAGAAAATTCATGTAAGGAAGCAGCCTGGTTCAGAGTGTCATGGGCAATGGGAGATTTGTTATATACAGTGGGACTGATCAAATCCCTACTTACATTAGGAAAATGGATGCCAGCATTTTCATTGTTGGTTGAGAGTTACAAATATGGAAATGAAGAAAACTAGAGTGATATTTGTGATGTTGGATTGGAATTGTAGAATGGATATGAAATCATGGTTTTCAACCTCTGTACATACAGAAACATACAGATGCAAATGTGTGTTTGTATGTGTTTTATATATGTACACATACATATACACAGATGTATACACATAGATACATACACTGAGACATCCTACGAGCAATGACACCCCAATAATAGTGAGCATATCAGCATCCAGATCTTGGTTTCTGAGTATCATTTGATACTGAAAGGAACCAGGAATGATTGGAGAAATGTCTATTTCAAGACTGGGGCAGAGAGAGAAAAGATGAACATCTTGTGATGCCAGAAAGTAAGGAAGTGCTAAAATAATGATGAGGACATGTCAAAAAGACATAGAATCCATTGATGGGTGCTCACTGGCCATATTGGGGTAATTTGAGCATCAAAAATAAATGATAGGGGGACGGATGTGGCTCAAATGGTTAGGCGTCTGTCTCCCATATGGAGGAACCCGGGTTCAATCCCCAGGACCTCCCGGTAAAAAAAAAAAAGAAAGAAAGAAATGATAATCATAACAGATGATGGCTCATTGAATAAAATAGGAAACCATGAGTTCACATTGATATTCTGAGGTCTCTGATGTATCCATTTTCTCAGTGTTTCTGGATTTATATTTGTAAATAAGTCTTTTTCTGGACTTTCCTTTCCATCACTGCAGATTTCTGTTTTCTCTTGTCTTAATAACCACTACTCCATCTCTTTTCTGTTTTTCAAAATGTTATTGCAGTAGGCTCCTCTTTTGTTCTTTTTGCCCTTGTGGTTTAAAATCATTTTGGATAGGTTTGAGGAGCAAGTGAACATAAATACAGAAATCCTTTGTAAAATTTGAGAGCTACCTGGAGAACTAAGCTGCCATTTATGATATTGTTTCTATGAGGGAAGAAATACATTAAGGAATTCGAATAGTAAACATGCAAATGAACATTTGAAAACAACTAAAATCTGTCTGTATTAATCTGTCCTTTATTAACTTTAATTATAATCTTTTCAAACTGAACAATCATGGAAGCATTACTAAAAATGCTTATCTTTTGTTATTGGGAACTTAAAGTGCTGCCAAAAGTACTGCAGCTCCCAGGGGGATGGATGTGGCTCGAATGGTTGGGCGTCCATCTCCCATATGGAGGGACCCGGGTTCGATACCTGGGACCTCCCGGTAAAAAAACAAAACAAAACAAAACAAAAAATGGCTGTGGGTAACCAGGCGAAAAAAAAAAAAAGTACTGCAGCTGTGGGAAGCAGATGTGACTCAAGTGATTGGGCTCCTGCCTACCACAAGGGAGGTTTGTGGTTCAGTTCCCAGTACCTCTTAAAGAAGACAGCGAGCTGGCGTGATGGGCAGTCGTAGCAAGCTGACAAAACAAGATGACGCAACAAGAGACACAAGAGGAAAAACATAATGAGAGACACAACAAAGCAGGGAATGGAGGTGGCTTAAGCGATTAGGCACCTTTCTTTCACATTGGAGGTCCTGGGGTTTGGTTCCCAGTGCCTCCTAAGAAGATGAACAGACACAGCAAGTGCAAACAATGATGGGGGTGGGGAAAGATAAATACATAAAAATAAATCTTAAAAAAAAAAAGTACTGCAGCTGTGAGTGTGAAAGGTAAAGGTCCACTCTATTTTTGTATGTATCAAAATCCCTCTTGTATCTGTAATCAATTTTATAAATATAAATTCCATGTATTACTCATTTATAAATTAATATATGCTCTTTAATTATTCTCTCCTCACAGTCAAAGAGAGAACTCCTAATTCTCTAAAGTACATACAGTCATACCTTTGTACTCAACTGCTTTGAAACTTGTTGAATTTGGTACTCGATGCATTTTGACGCAAAAATTTTGTCCCAGTACTCATCGTTTGTTTGGTGCTCGATGTGCAAGCTAGAACTTGTCAGTGTTGGTTGCCTCATGACTCGCTATCCTTTCCAGCTGAAACCAAGAGTCATGTTTAGTCATGCGGTAGTTCTTGCCTTGTACACTTTCTATTGTGATCTTATCTTAGCTTCTGTGGTCATTATGGGTATTTTTGCGTTTCTTTTTCCTCATCATGGGTTCTAAGAAAATGAGCAGCGATAGTGCTGAGCAGAAAAGAAAATTACTTCGCACCACCATTGAGCAAAAAAAGAGAATAGGTAAATATGAGAGCAGTATTCACATTACTGATCTTGATATGGAATATGTTATGCCAAGAACAACTGTCTCCACCATCATTAAGAATAAAGAAGCAATCAAAAAGGCTGATGTTGCAAAAGGAGTTAAAGCAGTAACAAAGCAGCTTCCCCAAACATTCAAGGAAGTTGAAAAGCTGTTATTAATTTGGGTAAATGAAAAGCAGTTAGCAGCCAACAGTTTGTTGAAAGCCATGATATGTGAGAAAGCCAGTGTTGCATGCCAATCTTTTGAGAAACAAACCAGAATTGAGAGAAGAGAGTGTTGAATTTTTAAAGCCAGCCACGGCTGGTTTGATAACTTAAAAAAGAGGACCAGCATCCATAGTGTTGTGAAACATGGTGAAACAGTGAGTGCTAATAAAAAGGCTGCTGATGAATTCGTCAGTGAATTTCTAGACTAGATGGAGGCTGAGGGTTTTATTCCCGAGCAAGTTTTTAACTGTGATGAGACCAGAGTTTTTTGGAAAAAAGTGCCGCATAGAACCTTTATCACAGAAGAGTCTCCAATACCAGGGCACAAACCAATGAAGGTCAGGCTCACTCTATTGTTGTGTGGGAATGCTAATGAGGACTTAAAACTCAAGCCACCTCTAGTCTATCATAGTGAAAACCCACGAGTTTTCAAGAAGCATAATGGCATAAAAAGCAAACTCCATGTGATGTGGAGGGCAAACAGCAAAGCTTGGGTCATGTGGCAAAATGTCACTGAGTAGATAAATGAAGTGTTTGGTCCTTCAGTGAAAAAATATTTGCTGGAGAAAGATCTGCCTCTGAAAGCTCTCCTGCTTTTGGACAGTGCTCCCTCCCACCCTCCAGGCTTGGAGGATGACTTTTGGTTGAATTCAGCTTCATCACTGTAAGGTTCCTGCCCCCCAACACTATTCCTCTCATCCAGCCCATGGACCAGCATATCATTTCAAACTTCAAAAAGTTGTACACCAAGGCGCTTTTCCAGAGGTGCTTTGAGATCACCTCTGACACCCAGTTGACCCTCACAGAATTCTGGAAGGAGCAGTTCAATATCCTGCACTGCCTTAACCTTATTGATAAGACCTGGAACTAAGTCTCTTACAGGACAATGAATTTGGTGTGGAAGAGTTTGTGGCCAGAAGCTGTGACTCAGAGACTTCGAAGGGTTTGAGACTGACCTCAAGCCTACAGGTACAGAGGGTACAGTGGTGCAGGATAGTGTATCTTTGGGCCAATCCATGGGTCTGAAGTTCAATGCTGCTGATGTTGAGGAGTCAGTGAAGGAACATTGTGAAGAGCTCAGCACTGAGGAACTGCAGGAACTACAGAAGGAGCAGCAGCAAGAGGTGGCTGAAGAGATTTCTTCAGGTGAGGAGGAGATAAGGGAGGATGTCTCTGTTCCTTCCTTGATTAAAGAAATGTGTGCAAAATGGGCAGAAGTTCAAAACTTTGTGGAGAAATACCATCCGGACAAAGCTCTGACAAGCAGAAATGTGAATTTATTGAATGAACAAACAATGTCACACTTTTGAGGAATTCAGAAAGAAAATAGTAGCAGTCTTCATTGGATAAGTTTTTAGTGACGGTGACAAAGAGTGTGTCAGAGCCTGTGGTGCAAGTTGAAAAAAAGACAGAAAAGAGAAAGAACACCTGAAGTGCAAGTGCCCGATGTTCTACTGGAGGGGACTCTCCTTCCAAACAACACTCCATGTAGCCTCTCTTCCTCACCACTCTCCTCCCACCATCCCATTATGCCATGGACTCTCCTCAGTACATGTGAAGTGTATATTTTATTTAAGTGATTATTAATTTTTATGTTTATTTCTCATGTAAAGCAATGATATACAAACCTATCTTTTTACATATTGCCTTAAAAATGTGCATTTTCTTTGGTTTGGGAATGCATGAAATTTATTTACATTATTCCTTATGGGAAATATTTGTTTGGTACTCGTCATTTTTGGTACTCATTGTACCTCTCGGAACCAATTAATGACAAGTACTGAGGTACTACTGTATTTGAGTTTAATTCATTCTCTTCAGAAATTTGTAAACCGTCAACAAAAGTATCTCCTCTAGAATTAAATGGCATAGGTTTTTTTCTTCTACTTTCCTAAGTCTTAATAGAATCACAGGGCCAAACAACAATTCTTGGATAGACAGTGCTCAGTGAAATTGAGGCACTCGCTATTTATATACAAATTTTCATCTCTTAGAGATAGCCTCACCAAAGGATATTCTTTGGTGTTTCAAATATTAGGTGAGTTGAAGGAGAGTGGAGCTGTTGCTATTATGTGGGCATATCCTATATCTCATAACTTCTAAATTTTTGTCCTCTAGTTAATAAACTATCTTACCTATACATTTAAAAAACTATTTTTTGACAGGTTAGGGATCAACTGTATTTGAGCAGTTCAAGGGATAATTTTGGATGATGGAAATTATTATCCTGACAATGATGCCATAACTATCGATGATTAAAGAAAAACTATATTAGAAAATATTTTTTTAAATTAATCTATAAACATAAAATAAGTCAACTTTCAAAAAGTTCCCTCCAGAATCTGGACACAAGGAGTATTGACTACTTAGTTGTATATGTCAGGTTTATATTTTATTTTCAGTTGAAGAATAAACAGCAATAGAAGCTAAATGATCATATAATGTAGTGTGTGGGTTTCTCAGAGGCATGTTGACATTTCACTCACTGACCAGATTAGTAAAGACTTTTGGTCAATGTCTTACTGGTGTGTGGACATTAAATAATATAAAGCTATGAATACAATAATGGCTTGAAATAAAATCAGAGACACCGATTTTAATTAGTTATTAAATGCTTAAGTATTTAATCAACATTTTAGGGTTAAACTGGTTACTTATGGTTAAAAGCCTCAGGCCTTTAAAACTGATATTATGGGTTTATATGTATACATGAGATCTTTAAAAAAGTCAGGGTTTTTAGTAGTGCATCAAATTTGATTTCATAATATGAAACTTACAGAGTACTTAGAAGGCACTTCATTAATATTTGTTGAATGAATGCATGATTTTACTATTGGCAGCCGTTTCTAGTCGGAAGTTATGGAGTAGAATAAAATCATTTGAATAATGGAAGAATATACAATATTTACGACAATTAGAATTCACTCACTCTCTCCCCTCCCACCTTATACAAACACACTTTCATACAGGAACACGTAAAAACTTGCACCTGAACAAATTTTTAAGGCTGTTTTAATGAGACATACAGATAATTGAAAACCACTGTCTATTCAAACTGGTCCCATCCCTAATGAGAGGGTGCAGGTGCATATATTGGTCACTGTGTTTTCCTTAAGTTTGATGGATGTGGTAGACAAGGAAGGGAGGAAGGTTTTTTTTTTTGTTTTTTTTTTTTAAGATTTTTATTTATTTATTCATTTATCCCCCCCTTGCTGCTTGTGCTCGCTGGGTCAGCTAACCACGCCGTGCGGGCGGGCTTGCCTTCACCGAACCCGGGGCCTCCCATATGGTAAACGGGAGCCCTACTGATTGAGCCACAGCCGCTTCCCGAGAGGGAGGAAGGGTTTTTGAATGTGAAAACATAGGAACAGCAAAAAAGGTTTTTTTAAGGGAGGAAAATCAAATTATTTTTATTTGAATTGAAAACCTGTGTTGTGGAGTCATAAAATAAATAAAAATAAAATCTTAAAAAAAAAAAAAAAAAAAAAAAGAAGTTGGTTAGGCCAACGTGACTTAGTATAGAATATAATTTTAGAAATTTTAATGGTGATGTTTAATATAGGGAGAGGGGAAAAAAGCTTCCAAAAAGTAAATAAAAGTGCTTCAAGGTACTTGAGGCAGGAATTGGGGATTATGCATTGTTGAATCAATATCTGACACAGAGAATGCCCAGTACTGGCTGACTGGAATCATACTACTGATTTCTTAGAAGAGTGCTTCATAGTGGGTAAGAACAAAGTTTCAGGGGCATGGCTTCCTGGGTTTAAATTTATGTTCCACCGTTTATTTAACTGTATAATCTTGGGCAATTTTCCAACTTATAGAAGGGAATTGTAAGGATTAAATGAGTTAATAGATGTAAAGTTCTAAAAACTGAGTTGCATAATAAGTGGTATATGTTTTATATGTCACTCTTTGCAAGTTAAGGGCAGTTTCTATAAGACTTTCAATGAATGTGGTAAAACAATATTAGGAAATTGGTCCATTCTCTTTTTCTTGGCAATACAATTTAGCCACCCCTGTGTGCAACAGATTTCTCAATCCTGCAGGCACTTTTTAGAAGCCATATTGACCATTTTCTTAGAAAGAATAAATTGGAAAGCATTTACCTATTCTGATTGGTCAAGATTTTTCCACAGGGCAGGTTATATTTGATTTCCAAGCAGGTTTTCTTGGGAGCCCACTCCTTAGCATCATAGAAGACCCAGAGCAAGAAATAAGAAGTACAGGCCTGAGATAAGGCACTGTCAGTTTGCACATGTTTGAAGCTAGAAGAAGCTTGTATGAATAGGTTGTTATAGTAGTGGCTATATTATTAGGTAGGGCAAAAGCATTTGCTGTTGAAGCAGTTCAAAAAAGGTGCCCAGTATAGTACATATAATGCACCATTCATATCCATTTGTGTCCTTCATTAAGTCTAGCTCATTACACAGTGTTTTAGTCAGCCAAAGGGGTGCTAATGTGAAATACCAAAAATGGGTTGGTCTTTATAAAGGGTATTTATTTGGGGTAGAAGTCCACAAATACCAGGCCATAAAGCATTAAGATTCTTCTCTCAACTCAGTCCATTGCCACGTGTTAGAGCAAGACAGCTGCTGGCGTTTGCCAGGGTTCAGGCTTCTGGGGTTCCTCTCTTCCCGGGGCTGCATTTCTCTCCGGGCTTAGCTCCTGTTTCCTCCACAAGGTCAGCTGTAGACTATCAGGCGAACGGCTTGCTTCTCTTCTCCTGGGGCCTTCTTTCCAACATCAAAACTGCTTCTCAAAAGACTGCTTCAACTGTCCTTTGCCTTGCCTTTTATATTCAATTCCCCACCCACCAAGGGGTGGGGCTCAACACCCTAATCCTAACCTAATCATGCCCAGATTAACAGATCAGTTTACAAGCATCATTCAATTATATTTTTGGAATTCATAATTACATCAAACTGCCACACACAGAATCTCATTCCAGGTGGTAACCAGCAGCATTTGCAGATAATGCACAATTAATGAAATAAGATTAGTACAACAGGTTATAATTTAATCATTTGCCTCTTCCACAATTGATGGATTTCCCTTACCCTCACTAACACTTGAGCCAATAAAAGTTATTGGCCTGGTGTGGTGACCTAGACTTTAACCTCTGAATATTCTGAGCTCTTAGTTGACTCACCCTTCTTGTGAGTTCTGAAATAGCCCTCTAACTATTGTCTCTGTGCATGGAAACATCAAGAATTACTTTGGTGAAGCCCCTGGCAGTATATACTCCTTCCTTCCCCCATTTTTGGCAGCAATCATGAGTCTTCGTGGCAATCAGAGTTGATTATCTAACCAGTATAATAATTTATTTCCTTGCCTGTTGATACATGGTCTGAAGACCAGGATGGAGCCAGACCAAATATAACATTGCATGCTGGGACAAAAAGGACAAATATAGCAACCTGAGTCACGGGAATTGATGGTGATAGGTGTCGGTACTACTTCTGCCCCTTGTAGTTCGGAACCCATGAAATCTAACTAGTTGCTACACAGCACTATACTAGTAGATGATTCAGAGTATATACCAATCATGGAGTTTTGGGGTTCAACCCTGCCAAAGTTTGTCCCTGGGCTTTCACCTTAGCTGACCTTTAACAGGACATTCATTGTTCTATTACACAAGCTGTTTTTGAGTTAAAAGGCGTGAAGTAAGACAAGTGGATCCCATGGGCACCCACCTATTGTTACAACTACTTTGTTGTAAAATTAGTCCCTTAATCTGATAAAATATTGTGTGGTGTATCATGTCAATAAATTAGGCATTCCAGAAGCCCTTTGTTGAGAATACTGGTAGGGGCATTAGGGACAGGGAAGACAGACTCGTAATTATTTGTCATTTCTGTTATGGATAAATAGCTCCCTCATTCAAGTGGGAAGGAGTCAATGGTAATCCACACACCATCAAGTGACACGGGACTCCTGAGGAATTGTGCATCTTTCTTTGCAGTGGCAGTAACTAGGTTAGCTTTGGTGAGAGGGTACACTGCTCGTTGTTGGGTTAATGACTTGATTCCTATTACTCTGGCTACTCCATCCTTTAGTCTAAAGCATCAGCACTGGGATGACTGAAGAGATAGGCTGGCTCTTATCCAAATGACAAGTCATTCTGTCCTGCAGGTGTCAGTGATTATATTTGTGGTGGATGCTTTCTGATGAGCACTGACGTGGCACATAAAGATCACTTTGGCCTGTGTCCACTCCCACAGCTCCATCTACATGTCTCTTTTCCAGAATTCCTTGAGACCTGTCTTTTAATTTTACTTGTTTTGGAATCTTGACAATGAAATCAAGACATTTTGCCACACCCAGGATTCTTTGTCTATCTGTACCTGAGTCCATTTCTCCCTTCATAAAAAGCAAATGATCAAGTGTTTTGTTGTTCATAGCTCTTCCTTATTGGAGGATTTAACTTCACCACTTTTCTTTAGTGCTACCACCTCATGAAACTGAAATGTGACACCAGTCCATTTTGGCCTACACCAATAACTCATGCTAGCCTGTATACAAACCAGTTCCTAGTTTTTCTTCTTTTAATAGCTGGTCATAGAGAAGCCCTCAATGAAGGCATATGTTTGAATTGAATTAGAGACATTGGTATGACAGAAGTAGTTTTCATGGAAATGTGGACCACCTGTTCAGGTAATTAACATGTGCCTTCTGGATCTGTTCAGATCCGATCCCAAATGTACCTTTTCTTTTATAAAATGTATGACTTATAAAACGACTTGATTTTATGATTTTATGCATCATGTTGGGCAGCTTTAATCAAATAATTACTTGGTGTCTTGTAGCATGATCAGTGATATTATAGGAAATGTTTTGCACATAGCAAGTATGTCTATTATTCAGAAGGTTAGCTCTTGCCTCAGAATTTCAGGAGTCCATCCTGTCACTCTGAGATTTATTTCCAAATAAAATAGGGACCCAAAAAACATTGCAATCTTGATTAGTGATAGCGGACATAAGTTGCAACAATTTGTCCTTTCCTTAGAGTGGATATCTTGGCATTGTCCAGATCATTAGACACATAAAACCTTCACAGAGCTTGTATTACTCTGAATTGTTAGAGAATTTATAAGTTTCTGGAACACATGTATCTCATTTTCTGTTCTCCAAGAGTCCTTCCTCTAACTAGAGAACCATGATGGAATTTTGAGTTCCCTAGTATCAATTCAGGACCCATAACCGATAGGCTTCAACTAAATACTGAGAATTCTCCTTTCTCTAGTCTGCAGTTTCTCAAGCAAATGAGTTTAAGTCCCTTTGGGGAAAAGATAAGAGAAATATTTGCTGTTTATAGATGCAGAGGTTTTGTATTGCCCTGGTCAAGGGGGGCCTCATCTTTTTCAGTTCATTAGTTTTGGGGTGTGTGAATGACTAATATTTGGATACTGGGTGTGGAACATTGAAGCTGTATGTACAGAAAAACATATTCTTTTAAAATAATTTTCTTATTTTTTAAAAGATACTTAGACTACATAAATGTTACACAAAAAAATAAGGATTCCCATATACCCCACTCCCCACAGCTCCCACATAAACATCCTTCATTAGTATGGCACATTCATTGCAATTGATAAATGCATCCTGGGGCTTTGCCATTAAGCATGGACCATAGTTCACATTGTAGTCTGCATTCTCTCCCACGCAGTTCTGCATGTTATGTGATGATATAAAATGGCCTATATCTGTCATTACAATGTCATTCCGGACGATTCCAAAGTCCCCCAAAAGCCCCCACATTACAACTGTTTTTCCCTCTCCCTGCCCCCAGAGGCTCCAATGGCCACTGGCTCCACATCAATGTTGCAATTTCTCCCATTGCTAGAATCACAGTAAGTCTATAATAGAATACCAGTAAGTCCACTCTAGTCCATAGTTCTTTCCCCAATCCTGAGAATTCTGGGATGGTGATGTCCACTCCTCCTCTAATTGAGAGGTGGCTTATAAATCTCATGGGGGAAGATGGATGGCACTATCCTGCTTGCAGTTGCAGACTCTCTCTGTTCCTTGGTATGGTCATTGTCCATCATCATCTCCTTGTTAGTTGTCCTGGGTGAGTCCAATGAGCTGTACAGTAGGTGTTGCAACTCTGCTGAGGTTCCAGGTCCAGCTGGCACATGGACAGCCCAAAGACTCAAGTCTCTTGGATGTACACCTACAAACTCCAGCACCAAGTGTAGGTTTAAATAGAAGGGACAGATGAGCCATGTGTAAGAAAGACATAATTGAGTCCAACTCTGTATCTCTCAGGAGCACAAACTCCAAAGTAGGGCCCACTGGCAAGGCACCAAAGTCCAGAGCTATCTGCCCTGACCATAGGACCTGGGTGTCTCCAGAGCCTTCAGGAGCCCCACTATTTGGGATAGTATCCACTTTGGCAGTCTATGAGATTCTGCTGAGATGTACGTGTGTGTTACCTAAGGGGTGACTTCCCGACTCACTTTGAAGTCTCTTAGCCATATAAACTCATTTGTCTTTACCTTTTCCCCCTTTTATTTGGTCTTTTTCCAGTTGCATTGCTACTTGGTCTTTGGTAGTAATCCCTCGGTGTCAGGGAGGCTCATCCCTGGGAGTCATGTTCCACGCTGGAGAGAAGGTAATGCATTTATATGCTGAGTTTGGCTTAGAGAGAGGCCACATTTGAGCAACAAGGAGGCTCTCAGGAGGCAACCCTTAGGCACCCCACAGCACTAGGCTAAGTTTCAATTTCAAGAGCAAAGGCTCATAAGCATAGTCATCAATATCAAGGGCCCATCAGTGGATCATCCTCCTTTGCCAGTCATTGCCCCTGCACTTGGGGGACTGTTGCTGATCCATTAGAGAATGTGGTAGAGCTCTCTAGGATGAGAATTCAATATTCTCTCAGTTATTGTGCGAGTCTCCATCCACTGTGACAATGCCCTGTAAACATTTGAACATTTTTATATGCTTTATATGTATGCCCAGATGAACTTCCTCCCATATATCCCCCATCACTGACACCCCACACCAATGATCCTTCCCTGTCCCATTTGTAACCCTTGTGTGATCCAAAGCTTCTTCAAAAATGAAGCCAATAAAATAGCCAAATATAACTAATAGGAAAATGAAATAATAGTGATAAGTTTAAATATAAGAAATAAAATACGTAAAATTTTAAACAACTAAAAATAAATTTAAAAGATTGGGATATTAAAAAATAATGAAAAATATTAAAAAAAAATTTTTGGCATTTTTCCTTTTATCACTGTAATATCTGGTATCCTGTCTGTGCAGTGGCATTTTCTTCCATTTATTCCCCAGTGTCTTACTATTTTTCATTTTGTTTTCAAAGAAGTTTTAGGTCACAGTGAAGTCACATACAAAATACAGAGGACTCTCATATACCCAGCATCATCCCCTTTTCCTCCTTCCCGTATTAATAGCTTTGTATATGTGGATGGTATCTTTGTTATAACTGATATACAAATAGTGAAATATAGCTACTAAACATGGTCAATGGTTTATGTTATGATTTACATTTTAGACTGTACACTTTTATAAATTTTGGTGATATTTAACATGGCCTGTGTCCATCATTGTAAGATCAAGTAGAACACTTCCATTTCCCATTAAATACTCCCTATTTGATATATTCTATTTCTCCCTTCCCCTTTCCTCAGGGCCCACGGTGAAACCCTGGCTTCACTCCTTGGATGACAAGATTCATAGTTACATGCAACAACACTGAGGTCTTGACACATTGGTTTGTCCTCCCCTGTTAGGAACTACCCATGTTCTCAAGAGACTCCCACCTCTCTATTTGTGAACAAATTGGTCCTCCTGAGGATGGGCGACCAACTCCTTCCCACTCATTATGTGGGTCTCCACCCACTGCTACAACACATTATGACAAAATGATCACTCACTCCCTAGAAGCCTGCTCCAGGTGCACCATGTCCCAAATGCCTGCCCATCTAACACCCTAAACCAGTAACCCTTCCTTGTCATATTGCCATAAGAGCATTCCCAACTTTGTACTTTCAACCACAGACCTGCAAATCCCCAGTGTTCACCTGGTCCCTCTCCCAGCCCTCTCCCCACTTCCCTGAACCTTCCAACCCACCCTCCCCAATATACCCACCTGTCAAACCTGTACCACCCAAACCAATATCATTACCTCTGTCATATCCCTTCGATACACAACTACACACTTTCACCTTACCATAGATTACGTCCTATGGGTGTTGGCTCACAACCTTCTCCCTTTCTATTTCTTGTAGACCTATTTCCAGATAATAGCTCTCTGAGTCTGCTCAATTTGCTTAATTCATATCAGTGAGGTCATGTACTGTTCATCCTTCAATGCCTGGCTTGCTTCACTCAACATAAGGTCTTCAAGAGTCATCCATGTTATCCCGTGTGTTAGCACTGTATTCCTTCTTACAGCTGAGTAATATTCCATTGCATGTATGTACCACATTTTGTTTATCCATTCATCTATTGATGGATACCTGGGTTGATTCCAACTTTTGGCAATAGTGAATAATGCTGCTATGAACATTGGTGTGCATATATCTGTGACTTTGCTTTCAATTCCTCTGGGTATATACCCAGCAGTAGAATGGCTGGATCATATGCAAGTTCTATAGTGAGTTTTCTGAGGAACTACCAAACTGTCCTTCACAATGGCTGGACCGCATTCCCACCAGCAGTAGATGAGGGTTCCCATTCCTCCACATTCTCTCCAACATTTATAATCCTCTGTTTTTTTAATAGCTGCCAGTCTAATGGGTGTAAGATGGTATCTCATTGTAGTTTTGGTTTGTATTTCCCTAGTAACTAGTGATGTTGAGCATCTTTTCATGTGCTTTTTAGCCATTTGCATTTCTTCTTTAAAGAAGTATCTTTTCAGGTTGCTTGCCCAATTTTTAAATGGGTTGTTTGTCTTTATTTTAGAGGTGTAGGATTTCTTTATATATGCAGGATATAAGCCTTCTATCAGATTTATGGTTGCCAAATATTTTCTCCCATTGTGTAGGCTGCCTTTTTACTTTCTTGATAAGATCTTTTGAGGTGAAAGTTTTTAATTTTGAGGAGATCCCATTTATCTGTTTTTTCTTTCACTGCTTGTGCTTTGGTGTGAAGTTCATGAGCCCATTTCCTATCACAAGGTCCTGTAGATGCTTCCCTACATTATCTTCCAAGGTCTTTATTGTCTTGGCTCTTATATTTAGATATTTGATCCATCTTGAGTTGTTTTTTGTATAAGGTGTGAGATGGTGTTCCTCTCTCATTCTTTAGGATATGGATATTCAGTTCTCCAAGCACCATTTTTTTGAAGAGGCCATTCTCTCCCAGTTGATTGGGCTTGGTGGCTTTGTCAAATATCAGATGACTGTATATGTGAGGATCTGTATCAGAACTCTCAGTTTGGTTCCATTGGTCAGTATGTCTATCCTTGTGCCAATACCATGCAGTTTTGACCACTGTAGCTTTGTAGTATGTTTTAAAGTCAGGTAGTGTGATACCTCTAATTTCAATTTTCTTTTTCAATATATCTTTGGCTATTCGGGCCTCTTACCCTTCCAGATAAATTTTGTAGTTAGTTTTTCCAATTCATTAAGAAATGCTGTGTTGATTTTTATTGGGATTGCATTAAATATAATTAGTTTGAGTAGAATAGACATCTTAATGATGTTTAGTCTTCCTATCCATGAACAGGGACTATTTTTCCATTTATTTAAGTATTCTTTGTTGTGTAGTTTTCTGTATATAAGTCCTTTACATCTTTACTTAAATTTATTCCTAGGTATTTGATTCTTTTAGTTACTATTGTAAATGATCATTTTTCCTTGATTTTCTCCTCAGATTGCTCGTTATTGGTGTACAGAAATGTTACTGATTTTTGAGCATTGATCTTATAGCCTGAGACTTGACTTTACCCCTTTAATTAAAATATAGTGACTTTCTTTGTCTCTTATAGTAATTTTGCAATTAAAGTCTATTTTGTCCAATATTAGTATTTAGTTACTCCCACCCTTTTTTGATTACTGCTTGCATGTAAAATTGTTTTCCAACCATTCACTTTCAGCCTCCTTGCGTCCCTGGGTCTAAAGGGAGTTTCTTGTAGACAGCATATAGATGGGTCATATTTCCTTATCCATTCCATCATTCTGTGTCTCTTGAGTGGAGATTTAATCCATTAACATTCCACTGTTATTACTGTCAAGGAATTACTTACATTAACCATATTTTCTTTAGCTTTATGTAGGCCATATATTGTTTTTATTTCTCTGTTTATCTTTTTAGTTATTTTTACACTGTCCTCCGACGTTCTCCTGTTTTTTCCTTTCAATATGCAGAACTACCTTTAGTATTTCTTGAAAGACTGGTTTCTTATTGATAAACTCTCTTAATTTCTGTTATCTGTGAATATTTTGAACTCGTCATTTTTGAATGCCAGCTTTACTGGATAGAGAATTCTTGGCTGGAAGTTTTTTTTCTTTTAGCACTTTAATGATGTTATACCATTGCCTTCTTCCCTCAATGGTTTCAGATGAGAAATTAGCACTTAATCTTATCAAGCTTCCCTTGTACGCAATGGATCTCTTTTCTCTTGCTGCTTTCAGTATTATCTCTTTCTCTTGAGCATTGGACAATTTGACAAGTATATGCCTTGGGGTAGGCCTCTTAAGATCTATATTGTTTGGGGTGTGTTGCACTTCCTGATCATGTGTGTCCATGTCCCTCAATAGAGTTGGGAAATTTTCAGCCCTTTTTTCCTCCAATACTCCTTCTGCCCTCTTTCCCTTCTCTTCTCCCTCTGGGATGCCTATAATGTATATGTTTCTGTGTTTCATATTGTCATTCAAATCCCTAAGTACCTGCTGGATTTTTAAAATCTTTTTATCTATATGTTCTACTCTCTGATTTCAGCTGTACTTTCTTCCACATCACTGATTCTTTTCTCTGCTGTTTTGTGCTTCCAGTGTATTTTTGATTTCTTGCATTGTGCCATTTATCACTATCATATCTGGTATTGTTTTGTATGTTTACAATTCCTTCAGTGTGTTCTCTCAGTGTCGTTTTAATATCCTTAATCTCTTCCTTTACTTCATTAAGTTGATTCATGATATTTGTTTGGACATCTCTGATTAGTTGTTCCATGTTCTGCATCTCCACCTGTTTTTTATTTTGTTTATTAGACTGGGCCATGGCTTCCTGTTTCTTATTATGGCTTGTAATTTTTTGTTGGCATCTGTTTATTTTGATGGGTTTGTTCAATTGATTAACTTCTCTTTCTACTGTAGGGTTTTATTTTATTGTTGTTTTTGTATGTATGGTAAAGTTTTACTTTGGCACTTTGTTTCTCTTATTCTATTCCCTTGCTGTTGTCTATGTACCCTTAGAAGAAGGAAAAAGGACCAGAGAAAAGAAAAGAGATAAGAAGAGAAAAAGAATAATAGTAATAATATTTTAAAAAAAGGTAGAAGAGGAAGCATACAAGACCAAGAATAATAAGTGATTAACATGAGTAAAATATCATAAGTACAGAGGAGTGAGAATAAAAAAGTGGAATAGAAAAATTGAAATGAGAAACAAAATAGAGAAAAATATAGAATGAATTAAAAGGCCTGAATGATGATAAGAGAGGAAAAGAATAAAGAAAAACAAAGGAAAAGTGAAAAAAGAGAGAGAAATAAAAACAAAAAAAATTGAAGAACAGGAAAAAAGAGGTAGAATCAAAGAAAAACAACAGAAAACAGAAGATAGGGGAAAAAATAATGTAGGTAGAAAAAAGGAAAAAAAAAAGGAAATAAAGAGGAAATATAACAAGCAAGAAACAAAACAGCTGTAACTAAAAAAACAAAAATAATAACAAAAAACCAATCCAGGAAAACAGCCTTCCCTCTTAGGCCCCTAAGGAGCTTCTCAGGCTGCTGGTGTTTATCAATCACCCTGCAGCCTGCCCTCTGCAGGTTATACACCGGGTTTTAGTGATTAGAATAAGAAAAAAAAAAAAAAACAACAACAACAACAACAAAAACCTTTTAAAAAGAATAACAGATCTAAGAAAACTTGAAACAAAAAGAATGTTTATATATTCCCTGTCATAAGCTATCAGCTGGATGCCTGATAACCCCATGGTTCACTCTTTATATCATTTCTCTATGGAGACCCAGGAATTGAAACAGGGATCACATATTTGCAAGGCAGAAATTCTTCCTCTGAGCTAGACTGTCTCCTTAGGTTAATTCAGTTTCAGGAAGCTATCTGCCCACTTTCTTCCAGTCATTTTAGACTTCAACAGTTTGCTAGAATTCTGCTGATTAGGCACCTGTCCCTGGCCCCTCTCTAATGTAGTTCCTCTCTCTCCCAGGGCTAGTATATTTGGTTAATATTTTAAACATCTCTGTATTATTTAGATGTTTAATACCATCTTATTTAACTTGACCTAAATACGTAATTCAAATTTTTCTTCATAGATTTTTGTGAAACTGTATGAAAGCTGTTAATGTTTCAAACTTAAAATGTTAATTGTTTATTTCAGTTTCACATTTAACTTGCTAATTATTTTAATAGACCAAAAGATCCAAGAAATAAACGAAGAACATTTATCACTAAAGCATTTGGAAATTATTTTTTGATATTAGTATTATTTTATACCTCAGTAGTTTACTGGCACCTTATGAGAAAAATCACAAAATTTAAGCATGTATAGTAAGTAATCTTCATAAAAATTAGGACTAGAAAGTAAATTTTAGTTACTGATTGATAAAATAAAGTGATCAGTTACAGAATGTATCTATATCCATCCATCCATCCATCCATCCATCCATCCATCCATCCATCCATCCATCTATCCATCCATCCATCTGCGTATTTATATATTTATATGTAATCATCTAGCAGATATCTATATCTATTAGTTATTAACATTTCTATTGAGGTAAAATTAACACAACCAACGATATAAAATGGGTATAATTTGTTAAGTTTTGGCCTATGTATATACACCTGTGTGATGGTTAGGCTAATGTGTCAACTCAGCCAGGTAATTGTGCCTAGTTGTTTGGTCAGGCCAGTACTGGGCTAATTGTAATACAAGGACAATTATGGTCTTTAGTCACCAATGAGTTTACTGCATAGATGGCTGATTACATCTGCATCAACCAGGAAGATTGCTGTCAGCAATGAGTGACTTTTTATCCAATAATTTGAATGCCTTCAAAGGAGAAGTGATTTCAGCATTCAGAATTTTTCAGCTTGTCTTTGGACAGCCAGCGTCGCCTGGAAACTCATCAAGGGCTTTCACTGGACTTTCATTGGAGCCCTTGGTTTGCAGCCTACCTACGGAGCCTGGACTTTTACATCCCCACGGTCACACGAGAGACATATAAAATCTCATACTATTTACAGATATCTCCTGTTGATTCTGTTTCCCAAGAGAACCATGACTGTACAACTTGTAAGACCATCACTACAGTCAAAATAATAAGTGAATCCTTCATGCTCACAAGCTTCCTGGGGCCTCTTGGTGATCTTTCTTTCCTCTCCCCATCTCCAGGAAATCACTGCTCTGCTTTATGTTACTAGTTTGCTTTTCCTAGAATTTAATATAAATATATTCATCTATTTATTGTTTCTTCCTGGCTTCTTTCACTCATCATAATTATATTGAGATTTATATCTATGTTGTTGGGTGTATGAATAATTCATTTATTTCTGAGTAATATTCCATTATATGGATATACCATAGTTTGTTTATCCATTCACATGTTCATGGATATTTGGATTGTTTTCAGTGTTTGGCTATTACAAATAAAACTGCTGTGAATATTCAAGTGCAAGTCTTTGTGTGGACCAATGCTTTTCTAGTAGTGGAATGCCTATGTCATTTGTTAGGTGTATGTTTTACTTTTTAGGAAACTACCAAACTTTTTTCCAAAATATACCATTTTATATTCCCATCTGCATATGAGTCCGTGTGAGTTCCATTTCCTCCACATCTTTGCCAACATTTGGTGTGATTGACTTTTTTAGTTTTAGACACCATAGTTTTAATTTGCATTTGCCTAAAGACCGAGTCATGGAGCATCTTTTCATGTGCTTATTTGCCACCCATCTGTCTTCCTTGGTGAAGTGCTTCTTCAAATCTTTTGGCCACTCTTTGGTCAGGGAGTTGTTTTCTTCCTATTGTAATTGTTTTAGTAAATATGTTAATATGTCTTTCTTAAAAAAAAAAAAAAAACAGCTTTAAGGTATAATTGACATACATTAACCTACTTATGTTTAAAGTGTACAATTTGAAAAGCTTTGAAAGTTGTCTTTCTTTTAAAAGTATCTTTTAAAAAGCAGTTCTTAATTTTGAGTAAGTCCAATTTATCAACTTTTTTTCTTTATGGACTGTGCTTTTCAAGTGGCATCTAAGAAATATTTGAAAAACCTTTGGAAAGTAAGAATTTCTCCTATGTTTTCTTTGAGAAATTTCATAGTTCTAGGTTTTACATTTAGAACTCAATGTATTTTGAGTTTTTTTTTTTTTTTTTTTTTTTAATATGGTGTAAGGTAAAGTCAAGTTTTCCTTTGTTTTGTTTTGTTTTACATATGGCTACCCAATTGTTCCAACACCAATGAAAGCCTAATATGTGTGTGTTTATATCTAGACTCTCTATTTTATTGATCTTATTGTGTATCTTTATACCAGTATTCCACTGTCTTGATTATTGTAGCTTTGTAATAATCCCGGAAATGAAGCAATGTAAATCATCCAACATTGTTTTTATTTTTCAAAGGTGTTTTGGCTATTCTATGTACTTTACATTTACATATAAATTTTTGAAAGGTATTGTGAACTTCTACAATAAAGTCTGCTCAAATTTTGTCAATCATTGTGTTGAATCTATAGATAAATCTGGGGAGAGTTGTCCTCAAGAACATGCTATATATCTATATTTATTTTTAATTTTACTTAGCAATTGTTTTATAGTTTTTTAAAAATTCATATTTTTGTCACATGTAGACCTAGGAATTCCATCTATATTTGTATGTGATTATAATTGTCATTATTTTTAAGTTTCAATTTCCAGTTGTAGTTGTTAATATGTGAAAATCCAATTGAATTTTTATGTTAAGTTTGTATATTGCAACTTTACTAATCTCATTTATTGGTTTTTTTTTTTTTTTGTAGATTTCATAGGTTTTTGTAAATTGATGATCATTTCATTTATAAATAAAGGCAGTTTTATGTCTTCCTTGCTGATCTGGATACATTTATTATTATTATTATTATTATTATTATTATTATTATCCATTTTGCAAAGCTAGAACCTTCAGCTAATGTTGAATAGAAGTGGTGATCGCAGACAGCCTTAACTTGATTCACTTAGTAGGGTGTAAGTATTTATCTTTTACCATTAAATATGATGTTAAATGTATGTTTTTCAAGATGCCCTTTATAATTTGAGAGCATTCTCTTCTATTTCTAGTTTGCTGAGAATATCTATCAGGAATAGGCATTAAATTTTATGAAATGCTTTTTCCATCTTTTTTGAGATGATCATTTTTGTTTGCTTGTTTGTTTTTAGTTTGTTAATTTGTTGTTACATGGATTGAGTTTTTAACTATTAAATCAAATTTGCATTCCTTGGATAACCCTCAGCTTGATCATGATATATTAACTTGGTTACACATTGTTAATATTTTTTGTATATATTTTTATGAGGGATATTGGTCAGTAGTCGTCATCTTCTTTGATAATGTCTTTGCTTTGTGTGGCCTTGTTATTAATTTAATGCTTGCCTCATAAAATGTCTGAGAATTATACTATCCTTTTCAATTTTTTGGAGGAGTTTATAAAAAAGTGGATTGTATTTTACATAAATAACTGGTAAATTTTACCACTGAAGCTATCTGGGCCTGCATGTTTCTTTTTTGGTAAACTACAAATTCAATTCTTTTAATAAATATAAAACTATTCAGGTTATCTGTCTTTTCTTGGGTTATCTTTTATAGTTTGCCTTTTATTATAGATATATCCATTTCATTTATGTTGTTGAATTTACTGGCATAGAATTGTTAATGTTTTCTCACTACACTTTTTATATCTGCAGAATCTATAGTTATGTTACTTTATCATTCCTAATATTGGCAAATTGTATCTTTTTCTTGAGCATTGGCTAGAGGTTATTTTTATAGATTTTCTTGGAAATATGGCTTTTTATTTCATTGACTTATTGTATTCTCCTGTTGTTGTTGTTTTTTTTTAATTGATTTCTGCTCTAAAATATTAAATTTCTTCTTCTGCTTACATTGGGTTTAATTCTCTCTTCTGTTTCTTTTTCCCTAACTTGGAAGCAGAAGTCTTTGAGTTGAGACGTTTCTTTTTATCTAACATAGGCTTGTGGTACTAATGAGTTACCTCTAAATAACAATTTAGCTTCATCACACCAAATTAGCTATGGTTTATTTCATTCAGTTCAATTTAGTTTCTCATTTCTCTTTTGGTTTCTTCTTTGATGCATGTATTACTTAGTATTTGGAATTTTGCAGATCTCTTTCTCTACATATACCTAGCAGTTGCATTGCCAGTTCACATGGCAAGTCTATATTCAACTTCCTTAGGAACTGCCAAACAGTCCTCCACAGTGGCTGTACCATTCTACATTCCCATCAACAGTGAATAAATGTTCCCATCTGTCTACATCCTCCCCAACATTTCCAGTTTTCTGACTTTTTAATAGTGGCCAGTCTAATAGATGTGAAATGATATCTCATTGTAGTTTTGATTTGCATTTCTCTAATTGCTCTTGATGTTGAACATTTTTTCATGTGTTTCTTTGCCATTTATATTTCTTCTTCGATAATTGTGTTTTCAAGTCTTTTGCCCACTCTTTAATCAGGTAGTTTGTCTTTTTATTGAATTGTATGATCTCTTTATATATCATGGATATTAAACCCTTACAGGTTATGTGATTGCCAAATATTTTCTCCCATTGAGTTGGCTGCCTTTTCACCCTTTTGATAAAATCCTTTGATGTGCAAAAGTGTTTAATTTTGAGGAGGTCACATTTATCTATTTTTTCTTTTCTTGCTCGTGCTTTGGGTATAAGGTTTAAGAAACTCTGCTTACCACAAGATTTGAAGATGTTTTCCTACATTTTCTTCTAGGAGTTTTGTGGTTGTCACTTTCATATTTAAGTCCTTGATCCATTGTGAGTTAATTTTTTTGTGTAAGGTGTGAGATAGGGGTCCTCTTTATTTCTTTTGGGTATGGATATCCAGTTCTCCCAGCACTATTTTTTCAATAGACTCTTCTGGCCCTGCACTTGACTGTAAATGTGAGGGTCTATTTCTGAGGTCTCGATTCAGTTCCATGGGTCAATCTGTCGTTATGCCATGAACATGCTGTTTTTACCACTGTAGCTAACTAATACACTGTAAAGACAGGAAGTGAGAGTCCTCCCACTTTGTTCTTCTTTTCTAGAAGACATTTTTGGCTATTCAGGGACCCTTACCCTTTTAAATAAATTTGATTATTGGCTTTTCTATTTCTGCAAAAGACACTGTTGGGATTTTTATTGGGATTGCATTGAGTAGGTAAATCCATTTGGGTAGATTTGAAATCTTAACAATATTTAGTCTTCCCAGTTCAGGAACATGGAATTTCTTTCCATTTATTTAAGTCTTTGGTTTCTTTTAGCAATGTCTTGTTGTTTTCTGAATACAGGCCATTTATGTACTTAGTTAAGACTATTCTTAAATATTTGATTATTTTAGTCGCTATTATAAACAGAATTTTTTTTTCTGATTTCCTCCTCAGATTGCACATCAGTAGTGTAAAGAAACATTATTAATTTTTGCATATTAATTTTGTATACCACTGTTTTGCTGATCTCATCTATTAATTCTGGTAGCTTTGTTGTGGAATTTTCAGGATTAGTGAATTTTCAGCAAATAGTGAAAGTTTTACCTCTTCCTTTCCTATTTGGGTGCCTTTTATTTCTTTATCTAGCCTAATGGCCCTAGCCAGAACCTCTAGCACAATATTTAATAACAGTCGGGACAGTGGGCATCTTTGTCTTGTTCCTGATCTCAGTGGGAAAGTTTTCAGTCCTTCACTATTGAGTACAATGCTAACTGTAGGTTTTTCATTTATGCACTTTACTATATTGAAAAGCTTCCTTCTATTCCTATCTTTTGGAGTATTTTTATCAAGAAAGGGTGCTCCAAAAGATAGGAATAGAAGGAAGCTTTCTCCATATGGTAAAGTGCATATATGAAAAACCTATAGCTAGCATTGTACTCTACAGTGTAAGACTATGAGCAAGTAAATTCCCACTGTTTAAGCCTAATCATTTCATGGTATTTGCGTTGAGCATCCTAGAAATCTAAAACATTCTCCCTGTGCTTAACACTTTGCATTAGTATTGTACTTCTGTTAACAGTTGATGAAAGAATATTATAATTGTATTACTAAGTCCATATTATAGCCCATAGTTTATATTAGCTCTCTTTGTTTGTTCTGACAGTTCTATGGTGCTTTAAAAAATTTTTTTCTAGTAATAATTATAAAATCAAAAATTGTCCCTTTTACGCTTTTAGCCACATTCAACCATGTAATTCAGTCATGTTAATTACCTTCACAATGTTGTGCTACCATTACCACAATCTATTACCAAAACTTTTTCATCACCCAACAGAAACTCTCTACCAATAAAGAATTAATTCTACATTTGCTACCCTCAACTAGGACCCTGGTCTGCATTCTAGATTGACTTTATGAATTTGCTTATTCTAATGATTTCATATCAGTGAGATCATCTAATATTTCTCCTTTTTTGTCTGTCTAATTTCATGCGACATGATGTCTTCAAGGTTCATCCATGTTACTGCATGTATCAGAACTTCATTCGTTTTTTATGGCCGAAAAATATTCAATTGTATGTATAAACCTGTATTAGTCTGCCAAAGGCATGCCGATGCAAATTACCAGAAATCTGTTGGCTTTTATAAAGGGAATTTATTTGGGATAAAAGCTTATAGTTTACAGGCCATGAAAAAGTCCCGTCTGAGGCACCATTAGATTTGTTTCTCACCAAAATATGCTGTTGATCCTGGCATATTTCCACGCGGTGAAACAAGATAGCTGTCGATCTCTGCCCAGGTTTCTTCTTTCCCTTCAGGCTTTCTCTCTCTTGTGTGGCTCTCCGCTTTCTTTCTGATTTCAGCAGCAGGCTGACATAGGGCTTATCTCTCAGGGCTTCCCATATCAGTCTAAGGTGTGTTCTGCTCTCTTCCCAAGGTCAGCTGTATACTGTTAGGCAAATGGCTCATCTCTCCCCTGGGTCTTAGCCATTTGAAACTTCCTCTTTTTTTCCCACATGGCAGGATAAAAAATGACAGATCTCACTATTCCCATTTCTGTCTGCATGAGTGTCTGGTTATATCAGACCCAACAAGGGGGCAGGGAATCAACCTGAGTCACACGCACTGACATTCAAATCAGAAGCCCAAAGCAATCTTACTAAATAATCTAATCAAAGGCTCCTCATATGAATTTAATGCAATTTAGAGGAATAAATTAGTTTACAAACATAATCTTTTTTGGGGATTCATAAAATAATCTCATACTACCACAATACCACATTTTGTGTATCCTTTCTATGGTTGTTGGGCACTTGGCTTGCTTTCATCATTTGACAATTGTGAATAAAACTGAAATTAACACTGATGTGAAAAATTATGTTCAAATCCCTGCTTTCAATTCTTTTGGGTATGCACCTAGTAGAGCGATTTCCAGGTCATATAGTAATTCTATACTTAGCTTTTTGAGTAACTGCCAAACTCACTGCCACAGGGCCTAGACAATTTTACATTCCCACCAGCAATGAATGAGAGTTCCTATTTATCTATATCCTCTCCAAAACTTGTAATTTTCTGTTTTGTTTTATAGTCCTGGTTCTTATATTTAGGACTCTGATCTTTTTTGAGTTGAGTTTTATATATGATATGAAGTAGGGATCTACATTCATTCTTTTGCATATGGATATCCAGTTATCCCAGAACAATTTTTTGAAGAGATTTTTCTTTCTCCATTGAGTAGACTTGGCACCCTTTTAAAAAATCAATTGGCCTTAGATGTGAGTGAGGGCTTATTTCTGAACAGTCAGATTCCATTGGACTATATGTCACATATATGACTATATGTGACAATGCAATGCAGTTTTGATTACTGTAGTTTTGTAGAACGTTTTAAGATCAGGAAGTGTGAGTCCTACAAATTTGTTCTTTTTCAAGTTGATTTTGGCTATTCGGGACTCCTTATGTTTACTACACTTGATCTTAGCCAAAAGATGATATGCTTTTCCATTTTGGCAAAGAATGCTGTTGGGATTTAGATTATGACTGTGTTGAATCTGTAAATCACTTTGGGTAGGATTGTTATCTTAACAATAGTTAATCTTCCAATAAGTGAAAATTGAATGTTCTTCCATTTATTTACCTCCTTTTTGGTTTCTTTCAGCAATGTTTTATAGTTTTCCATGTAGAAGTCCTTTACAACCTTCTTAATTTTTCCCCTAGATTTTTTATTCTTTTAGTTGCTATTGTAAATGAATTTTTTTCTTGATTTCCTCTTCAGATTGTTATTACTAGTGTATAGAATTGCTATTGACTTTTAAATTATTTTTCTTTATTTTTAATGGAGTTTTAGATTACATAAATATTATATCAAAATACAGGGGATTCCCATATACCCCACACCCTCCTTCTCCCACACTTTCCCCCATTAACAACATCTTTCATTAGAGTGGTACATTTGTTACAGTTGATGAACACATATTGAAGCATTGCTGCTAGCCCTGTTCTATAGTTTACATTATGGTTTACATTTTGCACTGCATAATTTTATAGGTTTTGACAAAATGTACAATGGCCTGTATCCATCATTACAATATCATGCAGAACAATTCCATTGTCCCCCAAATACCCCTTGTTACACCTATTCTTCCCTCTCCCTCCCCTCAGAACCTCTGGTGACCACTGTCTTTGTATCAGTATTAAAAGTTCTTTTCATTACTATAATAATAATTCTACTTTAGTCCAAATTTCATTCTCCCTTAATGTTTGTTCATTCTTCTGTCTTGAGGATTTTGGGGTAGTGATGCCCACTCTTCTTCCAGTTGAGAGGAGGTTGAGATCCCATGGGCAAGATGATGGAACTGTCATGCTTGCAGTTTGTAAATACCCTGTTTTTTTTGGGATGGGTGCCGTCATCATCATCCTTTTCCTAGTTGTCCTGTGTCAGTCCAATGAACTGGAGAGTAGGTGTTGGATGCAACTCTGCTGAGATTCAGGGCTCAACTGGCATATGAACAGCCAGAAGATTTAAGTCTCTGGGACATATATTTAATGGGTATAGTGCTAATTATAGGTTCAAAGAATGGGGCAGAAGAACCATGTGTAGGAAAATTATAGATGAGTTATGATGTGATAACTACTGATTTTTGAGTGTTGATCTTGTAACCTGCCACTTTGCTGAGTTCATTTATTAGGTCTAGTCCCTTTGCTGTGGATTTTTCTGGATTTGCTACCAATAGGATCATGTCATATGTGGATAGGGAAAGATTTTGCCTCTTTCTTTCCAATTTGGATGTTTTTTATTTTTTTTAATTGCCTGTTTGCTCTGGCTATAATTTCCAGTACAATATTGAATAACTGTGGTTAACAGTGGGCACCCTTGTCTTGCTCCACATCTTAGAAGGAAAGCTTTCCATCTTTCTCCTTTGAGTATGATGTTTGTTGTAGGTTTCTGACATTTGCCTTTTATCATGTAGAGAAAATTTTTAAATTCTAGATTTCTAAGTGTTTTTTATCAAGAAAGGATGCTGGGTTTTGTCAAATGCCTTCTCTGCATCAATTGAGATGATCAGGTGGTTTTTCCCTTTTGTTCTATGAATGTAGTGTTTTACATTAATTGATTTTCTTATGATGAACCACCTTTGCATACCTGGGATACACCCAACTTCATCATGGTGTATTATTTCTTTTAATGTGCTGTTGGAATCTGTTTGCTAGTACTTTTTGAGGACTTTTGATCTATATTTAAAAGGAATTTTGGTCGACTCATAATTTTCTTTTCCTGTGGTATCTTTATCTGGTTTTCACATGAGGGTGATGATGGTCTTATAGAATGAGTTAGGGAATGTTCCCTCCTCTTCAATTTTATGGAATAATTTGCACCTGATTGGTATTAATTCTTCTTGGAATGCTTGGTAAAATTCACTTGTGAAACCTGATTCTGATCTTTCCTTTGTTGGGAGATTTTTTCAAAACTGATTCAATATCCTATCACTGGTCTGTTAATATATTCTATTTCTTCTTGAGTCAGTGTATGTAGTTTGTGTGTTTCTAGGAATTTTTTCATTTCATCTGTGTTATTGAATTTGTTGTTTTACAGTTGTTCATAGTATTCTTTTTTTTTTTTTCCTCTCTCCCCCATCCTCGAAATGGCTCCCTCATCTGTCTGCTTGTTGTCTGCATCTTCCTCAGGAGGCACCGGGAACCGAACCCAGGACCTCCCATGTGGGAAGTGAATGCCCAGCTGCTTGAACCACTTCCACTCGTGGCTTACTGGGCTTGTCTTCTTTAGGAAACACCGGGAACCAAACCTGGGACTTCCCATGTGGGAAGCTTGAGCCTGAGCCACATCTGCTCCCCATAGTATTCTCTTAAAATCCTTTAATCCTTTTAATTTCTGTGGGGTTGATAGTAATGTCCTTCTTTTGTTTCTGTTTTTACTTATCTGTGACCTCATTCTCACTCTCTTTTTTGTCAGTCTGGCTAAAGATTTGTTGATATTTTTTATCTTTTCTAAGAATCAACATTTGGTTTTTTTGAATCTCTCCTTTTATTTTATTCTCCAGTTAATTTATCTCCACTCTAATCTTTGTCATTTCCTTCTTCTGTCTTTGGATTTAGTTTGCTTTTCTTTTTTCTAGATCCTCCCGTTGTGAAGTTAGGTCTCTGATTTGAGACCTTTCTCTTTTTTTTTAGTGTAAGCATTTAGAACTCTAAATTGGCACCACCTTTGCTGCATGCCATGTGTTTTTGTGTGTTGTGTCCTTATTTTCATTCACCTCATTATATTTCCTAATTTCTCATGTGATTTCTTCTTTGACCTGTTGGTTGTTTAAGAGTGCATTGTTTAATTTGCACATATTTGTGAATTTTCCATTTTTCCCTCTGTTATTGATTTCTTGCTTTATTTCATTGTGGCTGAAGAAGAAACAGAGTATAATTTCAATAGTTTTGGATTTATTGAGACTTGTTTTGTGACCTAACGTATGATCTGTTGTGGAGAATGATATGTACAGTAGAAAAGAATGTACATTTTGTTGCTGTTGGTTTATAGTGTTGTTCAAGTCTTCTATTTTCCTTATTCCTGTTCTATCTAGATGTTCCATCCAATTTTGAAAGTGGTGTATTGAAGTCTTGTACTATCAGTGTAGAGCTGTCTCTTTCTCCCTTCAACTATATTAATATTTGCTTCATCTATTTTGGTGCTCTGCTATTATGTACATATATATATATATATATTTAATTGTTATGTCTTCTTGTTGATTTGAACCATTTATAAGTACAGAATCACATTCTTTGTTCCTCATAACCATTTCCACTGAAAGTCTATTTCTCTTACATTAGCATAGCTACCCAGATCTCTTTTGGTAACTATTTGCACTGTGTGTGTTTGTGTGTGTGTATTTACATCCTTTCACTTTCAACGTATACTTGTTTCTTTGAATTTAAGGTGAGAGTTTTATAAATAGCATATAATTGGTTCATGCTTTAAAAAAAATCAGTTTGATAATCTTTGTCTTTTGACTGGACAGTTTACTCCATTTACATTTAAAGTAACTACTGATTATGTAGAACTTTATTCTGTCATTTTGCTATTTGGTCTTACTTAGTCTTATATCTTATATGTCCCTTAATTCTTCCATTAATTCCTACTTTCACATTTATTTGATTTTTTGTATTGTTCTATTTTAAGTGCCTTCTCAAATATATGTATTTTTCATATATATATGATATATATATGTATTTTTCATATATTTACATTGTGGTTACCATTGAGCTTAAATTTACATCCTTTTTCAATAACAATTGTGCTTGATGTGATACCAACTTAAATAGCATACACATTTACCGTTCCTTTAATCCTCCATTCCCTCACCTTTTTGTTGTTCTTATTATAAGTTATATCTTTATACATTGTATGTCCAAAACCAGAGATTATCATACTTTTTATGCATATGCATTTTAGAACCTGTATGAATTAAAAATGGATCTACATAACAACAAATATAATAATAACGGCTTTTATAATTACCCATAGGTTACCTTTTCTGGAGGTCTTTATTCCTTTATGCATCTTTGATCCATTGTCTTCCTGTCCTTTCAGCCTGAAGAACTCCTTTTTATCATTGCTTCTAGTGCAGGTTTAGTGGTGATGAACTTCCTCTCCTTTTGTTTATCTGTGAATGTCTTAATCTCTTTCTCACTTTTGAAAGACTCTCTCACCGGATATAAAATTCTTATTAGGCAATTATTTTTATTTTCAGCATTTTAAATACTTATTCCCATTGCCTTCTTGCCTCCATTGTTTTTGAAGAGAAATTGGCACTCAATCTTATTGGGACCCCCTTATACATAACCCATTGTTTTTCTCTTTCAGTTATCAGAACTCTCTTCTTGCCCTTGGCATTCAACAGTTTAAATGCTATGTTTCTGAAAATAATAGCTATTCTGTGCCAGTTATTTAAACTTCCTATCTACATTATAACCATCAGGAAACGAAGCCATTTAGACTTTATAAGCCTTTCAATCCAAAGCAGAAAAATATATTTAGTAGGTATACACTTATGTGTCTCAGATGAAGTTAGGAGAAGGTTGAACAAGATTTAAGGTAGTTTTACCAATAGAAAAGACAGTTATTAATTTATAAATTATTCATTCTTTAGTTCTTCTTGGCTTTGACATGAGCATCTTAGAAACATATACTGTTTCTGTGTAAGCCAGTTGGGTAAGCGATGATAAAACCTGAAGGTTCAAGATATATGTGAGAAAAATTCCCTGCTTTGAATAAGCAATTGCCTACTTGAATATTCAAACACTATCCTTAAGCTTATACAAGTTTTATGACCATAGCTTAAGTAACAACCTTAAAAAGCCTAGGCTGATGTTTTAAAAATAATTCCATTCATAAATTGTGGTAAAAAGCTATAGTAATAATTATACTGTTTTTCATATGCAGGACCTATCAAACTTTGTCTTTCTGTATATTAGTGCTGGGAACTCAATGAACCATATTACTTTCATTTATCTTTAGGAAAAAACCCTCAATATTACATTTCATTAGTTTGCAATGTGTATTTTTGTGTGTATCTACGTTCAACCTTTCAGTTTATTTGAATCAGAAAACATTTTCTAATCAATCATAGTTTTTGAATTTCAATAACTTGCATTCCTGTTTAGAAGCCTTACTCTTCATAGATTTTTCTTCCATTTAAAATTATTTTGAAAAATTTTAATATACTTTTTTTTTTTTTTTTAAAGATACTTAGATTACATAAATGTTACATAAAAAATGTAGGGGATTCCCACATGCCCCATCTCCCTACCCCTCCTGCACTTTCCCAAATTAACAACATCCTTCATTAGTGTGGTACATTTGTTACCATTGATGAAAACATATTGGAGCATTGCTACTAAGCATGGATTATAGTTTACATTACAATTTAAACTCTCACACACACAATTTTCTAAGTTATGACAAGATATATAATAGCCTGTGTTTGTCATTCATCATTATTCAGGAAAATTCCAAAGTCCCCAAAATGGCCCCATATTACACCTATTTTTCACTCTCCCTCCCCTCAGAACCTTTGGTGGCCACTGCTTTCACATCAATGGTAAAAGTTCTTCTGATCCTAGAATCACAATAAGTCTATAGTAGAATAACAGCAGGTCTACTCTAGTCCATCGTTCATTCCCCAATCCTGAGGATTCTGAGATCGTGATGTCCACTCCACCTCTAATTGCGAGAGTTCTTAGATTCCATGGGGCAGATGGATGGGACTATTTTGCCTGTAGTTGCAGGCTTTCTGTGTTCCTTGGGATGGTTGTTGTCCATCATCATCTCCTTGTTAGTTGTCCTGGGTGAGTCCAGTGAACTGGAGAGTAGGTATTGCAACTCTTGTGATTCAGGGTCCAACTGGCACATGGAAAGCCCAAAGATTTAAGTATCTTGGACATAAACCTATCAACTCTAGTACTAACACTAGGTTCAGATAGAAGGAGCCGAAGAGCCATGTGTTGGGAAATGACAACTAAATTCAATTCTGTCACACTGGGGAGCATAAATTCCAAAGTAAGGCCCACTGGCAGAGCTCCAAACTCCTGAGCTGTCTGCTCTGCCTGTAGTGTTTAGATGTCTCCAGAATGCTCAGGATCCCCACTATTTGAGGCAATATTTACTTTGGCAGTCAATGAGATCCTGCTGAGATGTGCATAAACATAACTTCTGTAATGACCTCCCTACCCACTTTGAAATCTGTTAACACTATAAACTCATTTGTTTTTACCCCTTTCCCCTTCTGGTCAAGGTCTTTTTCCAGTTGCATTGCTAGTTGGTGCTTGGTAGTGATCCCTGTGTGCCAGGAAGGCTCATCCCCAGTAGTCATGTCCCACACTGGAGGGAAGGTAATGCATTTATATGTTGAGTTTGGCTTAGAGAGAAGCCACATTTGAGCAACAAGGTAGCTCTCAGGAGGTAATTCTAAGGCAACCTATAATACTAGGCTAAGTTTCAATTTCAAAAGGAAAGGCTATAAGTACAGTCATCACTATCAAGGGCCCATAAATGGTCATCCTCCTTCACTAGTCACTGCCCCTGTGCCTGGGGGATTCTTGCTGTACCATTAGAGAATGTGGCAGAACTCCCCAGGATGGGAATTCAATCTTAAACTTACT
The DNA here is from genome assembly GCA_026826555.1 of Tolypeutes matacus. Taxonomy (NCBI): domain Eukaryota; kingdom Metazoa; phylum Chordata; class Mammalia; order Cingulata; family Chlamyphoridae; genus Tolypeutes; species Tolypeutes matacus. The sequence goes on along the minus strand of JAKSZT010054474.1, from coordinate 5,367,524 downwards.
TTTTTAATGTTTTGTGGATGCCTTTAAAAAGAAGTTTATAGTAGATATATTGGAAACCTACTAACAGCCACTTTCCTGTTCACTTTTTTGACAATAATATGGCAGTTGACTAGCTGCCTCCTGTTTACCCCATCAGGGGTAATGAGAAACAAGATGACTACCTGCATTCTGCAAAAGACACTTACCATCTACTCTGTTCAACTCCTAGGAAATGATGCTCTCTACTCTCTAGATCAGCGATTCTTAATCTTCAATATGCATTAGAATTACCCATTATGGTCAGATGACAGATATGTTCAATAAACACAGATTATATAGCCACATCCTTGGCTGGATGGAGTCTTATGATACTGCTTTTCTAATAAGTTATAAATTGTTGATATTGATACTGTGAGTCCAAGAACTGATGCTCTAGATTGGTAGTTCTTAACTCTGGTAGAACTTCAGAGGCGGTACCTAGGGCAACAGGTGGCTTATAAATGCAGGTAGTTCTTGCTTTGCATGGTGCAGGACAATAAAAATGATCATGCAATCTAAAACTGTGTAAAGTGATCTTAATAATCAGTAGGAAAATTATAATTGTTTCATGATCTTTGAATATTTTTGTCAAAATATTTAAATCTTTGTTTAACGTCAGGTAAAACATTTTAAATAAATGAAAAATAGTTAAACTAGTATATTTTTGCTACTGTATAATTTAACATGTTATAAATTCTGAGAATTAAAATGTTTTCTTTGTAGAAAACTTATCAAATGTAGTTTGAGCACTGCTTGTGTTCTCTTTGTATAACTTAAGATACGAGTGAGCCTATTTCCTGTGATTTTTAACAAATTGTCATCTCCTGAGTTTGGATCAGCTTTCAGTGTTGTGAACTCTCTCTAAGAGTTCCTTTAATGTGAAGCTTTTCCTGGGACATCTTTATCCTTTACATCACAACACTTTCTTCACTTATAGGGCCTCTTTCACTAAGTTCCTCTGGCTGCATGGCCAGAGCCTACCTATGGAACAACTGCAGTGTCAATAATCCTATGGTCAGTTATTTCTTATACAACTCTGTTTATTCTAAATTTGCATTTCACTTCCCGCATTATCACTTTTTGTTCCTTTGCTACACTTTTAAAGAGCTAGCAGTGAAGTTGAGCTTTATATCTTTACAGCTAATATACCATGTTGTTGGCAAACGGTTATTATTTAACTAAACTGTAATAACTAAAGTCTGCATATTTGAACCATGCAAACAAAGATTAACAAGGTTACCTGTAAGAGCAATGCCTAGTACCCCCTTCAGACCAATAAAATTAGAATGTCTGGTGTGGGAGTCAGACAATGATATTATTCTAAGATTAGGTACTACTAATGTGCAAGCAAATTTGAAACCACTGCTCTGGAACAATGCTTTCTCAAAATGTAGTATGCATAAAAATTATTTGGATATGGCTTATTAAAGTATCAGTTCCTGGTACCCATTCCAGAACTTCTTATTCAGAGATTGAATGAATTTTACCTTATGTATTAGTCAGCCAAAGGGGTGCTAATGTAAAATACCAAAAATGGGTTGGTCTTTATAAAGGGTATTTATTTGGGGTAGAAGTCCACAGATACCAGGCCATAAAGCATTGAGTTTCTTCTCTCACCACAGTCCATTGCCACGTGTTAGAGCAAGACAGCTGCTGGCGTTTGCCAGGGTTCAGGCTTCTGGGGTTCCTCTCTTCCCGGGGCTGCATTTCTCTCCGGGCTTAGCTCCTGTTTCCTCCACAAGGTCAGCTGTAGACTATCAGGCGAACGGCTTGCTTCTCTTCTCCTGGGGCCTTCTTTCCAACATCAAAACTGCTTCTCAAAAGACTGCTTCAACTCTGTTCTTTGCCTTGCCTTTTATATTTGATTCCCCCACCCACCAAGGGGTGTAGCTCAAAGCCCTACTGATGTGGCCCAGTCAACGCCCTAATCATGCCCAGATTAACAGATCAGTTTACAAGCATGAGCCAATTATATTTTTGGAATTCATAATTACATCAAATTCCCCAACGGTTACACCTTATCAAATTACCTGACAAATATTTACCTAGAATTTGAATTCTTCACAACATCTCAGGTGCTGCTGATGCTGCTGATCCACGGACCACACTTTGAATTTTCCATGGTAAAGATTGTATGTCATCTGATGTGAATACTGTCACTGCACCAACTACTTTTGTTGCTGTGTGGGAAGCCATCTTTGGATGTATTTGGCACATCAAGGAGTGCAGGGCTGAAAAAACTATTGTGAACTCATGATGGAAATATGTTGTTTTAATGATACTCAAGATCAAACTGCACTTAAGTTCATCCCTCCTTAGACTTTTTAGTTACATAAACAAATAAATCTTCTGGAATATTTAGCATTTTTCATTTAGGTCTTCTCTTATTTACAACTTCAAGAATTCATCTTCATAAAAGGTTTGATTCACTGTTGTGTAAACTTTCCCTTCAAGTCATCAGTTCTGTGTTATTTTTCTTCACATGTTTAAGGAAAGGGCAATGTATAAAAAGGTCTTGATGCTTTCTCAGGTCAGGTGTAAGTAAGAACTGAGGAGACTCCATACAGTTTTTTCGTATGATAAATCCCTCTCTCAGTTCAGGATTTCGATGTCAGGGGTAAAAAGTTGTTCATAAATTTATTCAGTGATACTACTTGAATATTTGATTGATTTTTGAATGGCAATTTAATATTTTGTTATTAAAGTTGATATGAATTATTTCATTATTTAAAATTACGAATTTTTTAGTTTAAGATATTATATTTAATTAATAGTCAATTTAGCAAAATGACTAGAGCACAATTATTTGTCCTTCCCATTTCATCTAATTATGTACCCCCAAGTAACTGAATAAAAACTATCCACTTAATAACTCATACTTAAACATACCTGTTAAATTGATGCTCAATATTCTTTCCTTTGCCCAGGTAAATTTTTATCTCCTAATCTGTCTTTTGTTTTGATTTTCTCTTTTCTTACTTCCCTCATTCTTTCCCCCTTCCCTTCTCTTCTATCTCTACTTCCTCCCTTCCCTTCTTCTTTCCTTCCTCCCTTCTCTCCTTTTCTTTCATTAAGTTGTGTTCAGTTTCTAGCTTCCATATGTTGGATATGATAATTTAATGCCCCAGTGATGGAGGTTGTGCTTTCAAATTATAAGAAACCTTTACTTCTACACAAATGGCACTGTGATTGGTGAGGTCCCAGTAAAGGTTAAAAATGTATCATAGCATATAATCAAACTTCCAAAAACAATTTTCTTTTTCCTAAGAGGAATGACAAATTACCTGTTCAGAAAATAAAGGTAAATTTAAACCAGCCCTTGCTACAAAGTTTCCAAAGGTGATGTGGGAATACATGCTTTGACCTTGGCTGAATGTGAAACTTGAAATGAGTAATATAGCAGGTGTGTTGTGGTAGACATGGGATGACTTATTTCTGTTCTTGGCAAACAAGCATTTCCTGTACTTGCTACTTTACTCCACTCTAAAAATAAAGTTCTTAAAAATGTGGCTATATTATATCACTAAATGATAACTTGGATCGTGTTTGCTAGATGACACTATTAAAAGCTTTATGTCAGTTAACATTATATGAATAATCTGAAAGGTAATGCATATTAGATTAAATTATTGCATGTGTCTGTATATATATATACATATATACACACACATTGAAATCTATTTTAAGCATGCCAGTGACCGTTATTCTCCTCATGTGAAAAATTACAATTAAGACAATAGCAAAATGTAATTCTCCCAATTTTATTGAAATGTAAGAGAAAAAAAGTTTTTATTTACATGCTTTGCATTTTAAACAAATAAGTTCACGCTTTTTAAACATTTCTCTTATAAAGGGCATTACAACTTCTCTTCCTAACTTTTAATCTGTTCATTGTAACTTCATTTCTTCTTCTTTTTCCTCTATTTTACCATTGCAAAAATTTGCATTTCTTTATTCTAAATGATCCTTACAGTATCAACAATAAAATATTTTGTTTGATATATTCTCTGATATTGAGCAAGGAATATGCCTGTAAAAGATAACTTCAAAGCAGTTTGTAATTTTTTGTGAAGGAATATAGCTTATTGGGTACCATATGTTCCCTGGAGTCAGTGCTTTTAAAGCTTTTAAAAATAACATAATGCTTATATGTACTCCAAAATGTAATGTAAATTAAAGGTACTTTTAATTTATATTACGTTGTTGTTGAAGCAGTGTTGAGTTCATACTGACCCCAAGAAAACCGAGAAACCTTGATTTCCTGGTGATATGAATTTTAGGCCTTTAGTTAAATAGTGTCATATATCCTATAATATTTTCCTCTCCTCAGATGAAGAGGTTGAAATTCCCAGGAGATGCTGACTATCAGGGGATTCTCTCCCTGAATGCTGAAATCACTTCTCATTTTAAGGCAGGGGTTCTTAACATGGGATCCATGAGCTTGAATTGAAATTCAAAAAACCCGTTAGTCTTGTGGGGACGTGTTGGTGCGGGTGTTGTATATTTATTAAATAATACACAGTATAGTGTGGACTTAGTAAGGGGTCCATGGTTTTTACCTGACTGGCAAAGGGATCTGTGGAACAAAAATGGTTAAGAACCCCTGCTCTAAGCCAAACTCAACGTATAAACTCACTAGCTTCTCCTCAACCCTCTGGGATAGGACATGATTCCCAGGGATTGAGTCTCCCTGGCACTGAGGGATTATTACCAAGTGTCACCTAGCTATGCATTTGGAAAAAGACCTAGACCAAAAGGGGGAAATATTAAATACAAATGAGTTTTTTTGGCTAAGAGATTTCAAAGTGATTTGGGAGGTACATTAAGTTTATATACGTCTCAGGAGTATCTCACTGACTGCCACAGTAAACAGTGCCTCAAGCAGGGGTGCTCCTGAGGGCTCTAGAGACAGCTGGACATTATAGGCAGGGCAGACAACCCCAGGAAATAGTACCCCACCAGTGGGCCTTACCTTAGAATATATGATAACCTATCTACCCAATGTATCAGAGTTAGACTCGTTTATAATTTCCCATGCATGGTTCTTCTGCCCCTTTTATATGAACCTAAAATTTGCATTATACCTGTTAAATATATGTTCCAGAGGCTTAAATCTTCCAGCTGTTTATGTGCTGGTGGAGCCCTGAATCTCAGCAGAATTGTAGCCAACTCCTACTCTCCAGTTCATCAGACTCACTCAGGGCAACTAAGAAAAGGATGATGATGGACAATGCCCATCCCAGAAAAACTTAAGAGTATTTACAACTGCAAGCAAGACATTTCCATCCATCTGCCTCATAGGATCTAAGCACCCTCTCAATTGGAAGCAGAGTGGGCATCCTCAAGATCCAAAATCCTCAAGATTGAGGAATGAACAAACAAAAGGGGGAATGCAACTATGGACTAAAGTAGACTTATTATTATTCTAGTAATGGAAGAATTTATAATACTAGTATAAAGACAGTGGTCACCAGAAGTTCTGAGGGGAGGGAGGGGAAAGAATAGATGTAACATGGGGCATTTTTGGGACATTGGAATTGTCCTGCATGATATTGTAATGACAGATACAAGCCATTATACATTTTGCTAAAACCTATAAAATTGTGCAGTGCAAAGTGTAAACCATAATGTAAACTCTAGACCATGGTTAATAGCAATGCTTCAATATGTGGTCATCAATTGTAACAAATGTACCACACTAATGAAAGATGTTGTTAGGGGGAAAAGTGTGGGAGGGGGAGGGGGTGAAATATATGGGACTCTCCTATATTTTCAATGTAATATTTATGTAATCTAAAGCTTCCTTAAAAATAAAGAAAAGGGGAATGTTTGTAGCTCAAGTCTTTGAGCTCCTGCTTCCCATTTAAGAGGTCCCGGGTTCAATCCCTGGTAGAAAGAAGAAAGAAAGGAAGGAAGGAAGGAAGGAAGGAAGGAAGGAAGGAAGGAAGGAAGGAAGGAAGGAAGGAAGGAAGGAAGGAGAAAGAGAGATGGGGGGAAGGAGGGAGAGAGGGAGAGGGAAAAGGAGAAAGAGGGAGAGAGAGAGGGAGGAAGTAGAAAATATTAAAAAACATTATTTACTTAAAATTTAACAGATAATACAGCAGCTTAGTCTTTTTTTTTTAAATCTCACCATTTGGATGTTTTGAGGTATATTCAATTAAACAGTGACCCATTTCTGTAAATCTTATTCATAACAACTATGGCTGAATATTTTAAGAAAGGACAAATAATAGTCACTTAAATGAACATAGGATATCTCACCCTTCTATTCAATAAATCTCATAGTGAATGTTTTTTTTTCCACGTAAATATTTGTAAATAGGTTGTAAATAGTTTATTCAGTTGACAGTTGAGTTAATGTAAGAGATTATGCCATTAAAAGGTAAATATCTATTCAGAGGTAGTAACTAGGGACAGTTAATCTTATAGAGCATTTATTTACTGATACACTGAGATTCCAGGCTAGTTCATCTTTGTGTCAGGGAAAAAAGATTATAGAATTTTTAGCTATTTGGAGGTAAATCATTACATAATAGTAGTCATAGAATTAGAAAAAAAAACATCTTTTTTTGAACAAATCAATTTTATTGATAAAATATTAACAAAGCATACAGTTCATCCAAAGTGTACAATCAATGGTATTTGGTATAATCACCTAGTTGTGCACTCATCAATTCCGTCATCATTACAGCATTTTCATTATTTCAATAATAATAATAATAAACAAGAAAATTCTTTACCTCTCAATCACTTTGTGCTTCTCCTCCTGTACATAGCTGCTATTTATGGCTATTCTTGCACAGTAACTTATTTATTTAGCAGTTTTACTGAAATATATTCATATACCATATGATCTATCCTAAGTTTATAATCAATATCTTTTAGTATAATCAGTGTTGTGTATTTATCACCACAAAAAATTTTAAAACAATTTCATTACTCCAAAAAGAAAAACTCCTCACCCTTTAGCAACCTTACGTAACCACTAATCTAACTTCATCTTTATAAATTGATTTATATTTACATTTTATATAAATGGAATCATATAATATGTAGTACTTTGTGTCTGGTTTCTTTCAGTATAATTTTTTTGTCTGATATTAACATCTTGTAATGTTAACATACATTTGTTCAATTTCAGAGAAAAAAGTCTTGTATACAATTTTACCTATGTTCTTAAACATCTAATTTTAGTAAACTCAGAGAAAGTTGACCAGTTCTTAGCAAAGCTAGGGTGGAAATGTTGTCTTCATGTACTGGACAAATGTTCTATCCATATTTTAAGAATTAAAAATTTAATTAACAAAGTATTCACAGTGATAAATACAACAAATCTTATATATTCAAGATCTTTGACCAATCTACCAGGTAGTTATTATTCTCCATTTTAATGTTGAAGAATCTGAGTCCTGGTGATATTTATGTTGCTCAGGGTCACCCAGACAGAAAGTGGTGAAGTCGGATTTTGGCTTATCCTGTATGCACCCAGATCCTGCATTCTCTTCATAACACCACATTGTGTTTTGTTATTGTTTTGTTTTGTTTTGGTTTTTGAGGTATCAGGTCCAGGGGTTGAACCCAGGACCTCGTATATGGGAAGCTGGTGCTTAACCACTGAGCCACATCAGCTTCCCTGAGTTGTTTTTTTCGGTTGTTTTGCTTGTTGTTTGTTTGTTTTTTGATGTTGTTGTTTGTTTGTTTAGGAGGCACTGGGCACCGAACCTGGCACCTCCCATGTGGGAAATATGCCACTCAACCACTTGAGACATCCGCTTCCTACCACATTGTTTTTATCTCTGAGATAAGGGAAATACCACTGAGTTTACATTTTAAATAGACTGTTAAGACAATCATGATAATTTAGATTTATTCAAGACCTATTACCACAACTTGTTCGCAGAAGCCAACACTTAAGCACTGAATTACTGTGCAAAGCTTTTGTGAGCAGGATTCTCAGGGATCTGAATCAGATCACAGAACTTCATGCACAACTGGCTAGATGAACTTTCAGTTCTAATTTTCTCTGTCGATATAATACTGGATTAGGGGCAAGAGTTCAAATTCAGTGGCTATTTCTACAATCTGGTTTCTACTAAAATCTGCAAACAGTTCAGATGAACTCTTCTCTTTGAGTGAAATATCTGATTGACTTTTAGTGCAGTTCAAATATGTCTACTATTTATTATTTGCTCCATATCTTTATATGTAACTAAAGTTACAACCAGGAATTTAACAGATTGGACCAGACTATTCCAAATTATCACCTCTGTATAGTTAACAGTGGTAACCACCAGAGGCTGGTACAGGGTAGATAGTAGTACTCTGAGTGAGAAGGCCTGGGTCCTTGTTTTTGGCTATATCATACTGTAGCCATATCATACCTTGGGTTAATCATTTCTTAACCTTTGAATGTTTGTATGCATATGAAATGGGGACAATAATTTTGTCTACCTTGTAATGTTGTAAAAATAAATGAAATCCTGTATTTTATAATATGCTATGTAAATAGAAGGGATTATTATTAACACTTACCATCCACTATGGCTTCATTTAGAGATTAATGCAGGGACTTGGCAAAAGTACCTTATGGTAAGCACAGTGTTTAGAGAGCTAAATTTATAATTTTCTATTAGGAAAAATGACTTTTAATGTGTCCTAGTGGAATAAAGAGAGTGATTATTATTTTTACAGGCTTTAAGAAAGGAAAACCCACTCAGGGCAAATTCCTATGACATAATTGGCTTCTGATAAATATTATATTGAAACAATAATTTAGAGATGAGAAGGTGGGAATACTAATTATCAAACTTAGAGGAAGGAAAATGCAATACAGTGGGAATTAGAAAAATAAATTTTGAGTACTTTAACCAATTCCATGCAAATTTTTAAAAATCCAAAAAATGCATACTAAGTTTATGAAGAAAGCAAATTCCCTATGTTTGTGTCCCTTAGGAGTTAAAATTTACTGATACTTTAAACCTGAGTTTGGTATCACTTAAAATTTTTTATGGAACTACTTAAACCTTATTTGGAGAGAGGATATAAGTTAGAAACTTTGGATAAAGAGAATAAAAATTCTCTTTTCTATATCTAAGCAGCTTAATGAATTTTAAAATGGACTCTTGGGAAAAAGACACTAAAAATATTGAGGTTGGAAAATGAATATGGTCTAATAGCTACAATCTTAGGCTGTTAAGATGATGAAAAAGAAAACTGACACTTCACTGCATACAAGGCAGTTATTGCATGGCTTCAGCTGTGCAGAAAGCATTAAAACTATTTAATATACAGTGTTATTAAGAACACATTTCAGGGTCCTCCTCGAATTCCAATATTTGCTAGGTATCCTGTTTTACCTCCTCAGCATTCAACATGCACTGCTTATTGACGCAGTGCTATTTTCTACAGTCTTCATGTTCACTTTTTAAAACATTTTAAAAAGTTATTTTTCATGCTTTTCTGCTAGATAGGATTTGAAGTGGACATATTCATTTGGCTCTGTGAAATAGCAGACATATACTACCTAATTGGTAGAAAAAATATATACTATGGTGTTTCATTAGTCAACTCTTATGAAAAGGCTGGATTAATTGTTTGTAAGCATCAGGTACATAAATGACAGGTGAGAGCTTGTTAACCTGCAGATTCCTATCCCCTGTTTTCAAAGATTGATTCCATAATTGGAGCTCAGGAATCTGTTTTTTTTCACCAGCACAGTTGTTCTGAAGCAAGTGATCTCTGGATACATTAAGAGGCTATGAACTTGATATATGTGAACATAGCTGTGAGGAATTTGTAATACACTATTTCTGAGAAGTATAAAAATCTGTCTCAAGGGAAAGAGAAAAGGATTAATATTAATTGGGCCTCGAAAGTCATTGTGCCAAGTGCTTTACACATGATGTCTCATTCTTACCAATACCTTCTGAGGGCTGGGCATTATCATTACCAGTTTTATCATCGTAAGTTGTAGAACTGAAATTAAATTTATCTTTTTAGCACCAATGCCCAGTGGAATTTGGCTTTTTAATATCTTCTACTAAAAAATCTTCACACTTTGAAAGAACTCACAATGTTAAGTATATCAACACATGAATCTGTGGGTATTCAGTGTGACAGGGGGCAAAAATGAAAGACTTTTACAGGAAGTACTTTTTAGAGCTATTGTGATTTAAATGTCCAAAGGACTAGTAAGATGGACTATGACTGAAGGGCAAAGTAGTTTAGTCATTGGAATAGACAAATAAAGATAGTAAATTCATATAGTAATTTCCTAATTTTTCACAGGAGTGAATACCATCTTCCAAATGTAATAGGGATAAGGCATGTACAAATAATTGAAATTTATTAGGTTTATGAAAGGGAAACAATTGAGGTACTATTGCACGTTGGAAGCTGGATCCTGAAAATGACCATGCATATTTGTTTGAGTGGTTTATTTTGTGGTGTGTATTTGTGTGAGTGATGGGAGAGGGATAAAGACAAAACTATATTTATGTATCAGGAACATTTTTATGCACAGTCTCCAGCATCAAATTCCCTCCTCTCATTGATCTTAACTACTTTGCCCAATGTAATCTTTTTTTTTTTAATTATTTTTTATTTTTAAGGAAGCTTTAGATTATATGAATGTTACATAAAAAATATAGGGGATTCCCATATATCCCACACCCTCCCCTTTCCCCATTTTCCCACATTAAAACATCCTTCATTAGTGTGATACATTTGTTACAATTGATCAACACATATTGAAGCATTGCTACTAACTCTGTTCTGTAGTTTACATTATGGTTTACACTTTGTACCACATGATTTTATAGGTTTTGACAAAATTTATGATGGCCTGTATGCATCATTGCAATGTCATGCAGGACAATTCCAGTGTCCCAGAAATGTCCCATGGATCATATCCTAGCTTTCCACTGCTTCTCACTCCCAGAGTTCCAGAGTTTCTAGACTATCTCCATAGCTTGTCTTCATATTCCAGCTAAAGCCCTCTGCAAGTCTGAGGTCAAGCTTTCACAAGTTTTCTACCCTCACTTCTCCCTTTCAGGCCTTTGGGTCACGTTCAACCTCCTCCAAATCACCTTCCAGAATTAACCTGAGAGAAGAAATTGCTCCTGTAGCACGCATTTTTGAATAGTTCACTCCCATGACTGTTCAACCTGAAGACTATCCTTATCATGCACTTGGCTTTACCCTTCTTCCGTAATTAATAGTGCAAGCAAAACTTGTAAATGAAATAAAACTTCAAAGGAAAACAGTGCTTTGAATATAATCTTACAGGTTTAATTTATCAAATAATTGGGTACACAACTAGTGACATGATTTTATTTATGATACTGAGTTCAAAAGAAGTTAGTGTTTTAATTTTCAAGAAATAACCAGCAGTTACATGTAAAATTTGCATCTCTGAATCAGCATATTAATTACATGAGAATATTACACATTTAACAAGGTAGAATTTTGTAAAATGGTTTTGTGATGGTATATTTGCCCTTAAGTCATATAAATATATAGAGATACATATTCGTTTCCTAACCAATTTTTTCTAGTATATATACTAATCACAGTGTGCTTTTTAAAACTCATGTGATCCAGTTTGCATTTAATCTTGTATTAGTCAGGAAAATAAAGGCCTCTATAGGCATTTTGAGTAGAAAGAGGCTTAATAAAGGAATTAGAGGCTTAATGTAGAGAATAACCATTGGAAGACTGGGGTAAGGCTGCTATAAGGAAATTCAGAAGTGAAGGAATCAAAGGTGAGGGACACTGCCACCAGTGGAATCAGCGGCCGGCAGCCTGGCAGTGTGGGATTCTCCACAGGGTAGCCTAGATCATCTGGCAGCAGCAGGAAGTTGCTACCAATGACTCTGGCTACCTGCAGTAGGGAAAGTGCAGGCAAAATTCTGTCTGCTATCTGTGCCCTTACATCCACCCAGAGCCTTTGTTGGAGGCTAATAGTTCCTCCTCTCCTGCCTTCTAAATACAGCACGAAGGACTCCCATTGCTTTCATCTAACCAGAATCCATCAGGAAAGGAGATCTTTGAAGGATGGGGATTACTCTGCATGTAAACAAACCCAATCTGAAACAATGGAACATCCCTAATATGTGTGATTCACATTTTTCTTGAGTGTTTTTGGTAATGACCAATTCACAAACTCTCAAAGGAAGCTGCTTTTTTCTTTTTGGATAACTTCAATTGCTAGAAAATTTGCCTTATTTTGAACAAAGCAGCACTTTTCTTTAACTTGCATCCTTTCTCTAGGACTTTTCTTTGGCACGGATCATATTATGTCTTATTCCTTGTTCACAAAATGAGGCTAATTATTCTAGTTGCTGTCTTATTTTCTTCATATCAAGAAAATTTAAACTGTACTATAGTTCAATATTTTGAATGCCCATTACAGAATGTACCTTAGTTATCTAATGGTGGTCTTAGAGCGTTAATGGACTGACCCATTTAGATTACAGAGGAAATAACAACTCTGTTGCTACTAATTTAGTCCAATATTGTTACATATATATTTCTGATACTCACCTGAACCTTGCAGATTAAAAAAAGCAAAAATGAACACTAAGTTTTTGTTCTTTTGTTTTTCATAAACGATTGTCCCTTGCTCATAATTTCAAATGCTATTTTGAATCTAAATGGAAGCTGTTTTATGGATCTTTATTAAATTTTATCATGGTTGTTTTTTATTGTTGCTCCAATACATCAAGATTTTCTTGAATGAAAATTTTGCTTAGTTTTTTTTTTAGACTCTGAATAAACTTGGAATGAGCTAATTAAATGAATGTATAGAATAAATTTTTGTAAGAGTCAGGATATATTAATTTTATACATATATGCACATACTCATATTTTTGTCTGGTGATGTCTTTCCCTAGAAATCTTTTCTCTTGGGTAAATTCTTGCAGTTGTATTTTTTCCTTATTCTTATTTCACCCTTTTCCATTTCCTTTGCCTATCCCTCTCATTGCCTCCACCCAATTTGAATATTGGTCTTTGCAATCACTTCAACTCCAAATCCTTCACTGTCATGGTTAAAAGGTTAGCAGGGAAGATGGGGATACTAATGGGCTATTTATCAAAATGTAGCAGAGAATAAATGAGGATAAAAGCAAAGCCAAAGAGTAAAATAGGAAATTGGAGATGCATTTTTTAAAATTTGCTCTCTACCGTTATTTTCTTAGCTACCCCACTGTAAATAAGAAAGTTTAAGTTAAAATTTGGTGAAAATAGGCTGCATCTTTTTAAAGTCTGAAGAGCTAAAAAAAAAAAATTAAATAAATAAAGAACAGGTATACCTAACTTGATTCTTCACTATATAAAAAGCAATAAGTTTTTTTTTTTTCATTATGTAGGAAGTGGATTTATTTCGAGCACTTAGATTATGATTGAAATCAGGCATGGGGAAAAAAGAATAAATATTCTAAAAGGTGACAATTTATTCTATTATGGCATTATTTATCTTACTTAATTGCAAGAAAAATACCTTTCTATTCTTATCATCTGAAGATTAAAATATCCTTGAAGTCCCTGAGACCAAGGACTGTTCATTTCTTTTTCATGGAACATTCTAATATCCCTGCAAGATCTAAACATTCGTATTTGTACATTATGTATTTTTGATGTGAAGAACTCTAGGGCAGTCAGTTGAAAATCTTTTTTCCTGTGTGTTGCAGTATTTCCTTTCTAGGTAAAATTGATTATTTATAACAAAAGCATTTAATAAAGCAAAATATCTCATGTCCCGTACAATTTGCTTGGTTAGAATTTGGCTCGGTTATTGGACCCTGAAAGTGGAGAAAAGTTAAATTGTATGAGAGTGACGACGATGAGTTAATGTTGGGAGTAAAGAGTACTTCCAGCTTTAGCCACAGTCCTTGATGAGTAGAATTACTTTGGCATTTATTTGGTTTTTCAGATTGAGTTTCTGGTTATAGCTTTGTTAGTTATAAAAGTCTTAACAAAAACAATTACAATTGATACACATATTTAATTCTTGTGATGGTTATACCTGAAAACTTACTAAAATAATTGACAGGAGAAAAGACTAATTTTTCTCGAGCAGTTATTAGATGAGTGGCTACCTTATTTTATGTATATTATTTCATTTCAGCCCTCATTGGATTAGAAGGGCAGATATTGTTATTCCACTCTTACAGATGAATAAACTGCAACTTAGACTGGTTAAATAACATTCCCAAAGTCATGCAACTAATAAATGTCATAGTCCAAATTTAAACCTGGCTTCCTCTGCCATAGAGTCCCATGCTCTTTCCTTTAAAACCATAGTGCTTCAGGAAGGGAAAGAGTATCCTCTGTTTAACTTAAATAACATCCAAATAATACATCTTCCCCTGGAAACCTTTGCACTCAAGCCCTGCCACACAAAAGCAGTTTTTTTTTTCTTTTACAAAAACTATAATTGTCAAGAGAAGGGTTTCTAACCTCTTTCCTGAAATACTGGGTAAGGATTAATGAGACAGGTTAATGTTCATGAACGTAAATAATGCTTTGTGAGTTTAATAGAAGAATTTAGAGAAAAGGTTTTTAACTCTGAATTTCTTTGTGGTAAACACTGTATTAGTAGTTTTCACAGATTTTACATCTCTAAAATCCAGAAGTAGCATTTCAGGGATAGCCCGCCTCTCCATCCCCTAAAATCTATAAGTAGCAACTAAGGATAAGAAAAGTTATATGAATTTCCACTGGCCAAACATTAAGAAATGAGGAGGATTAAAGTCGTCACTCTAATATCCAAACTGTGGTGTTTGTTTCTTGGTTTGTGTGTGTGTGTATGTGTATATATGTATAATATTTTAGTTCAAAATTATGCTTATGAGAGATTGGATCAGGTCGTTAAACTGATATTTATTTATTACTATATGCCAAACCATGTATAGTGCTTTATCTAAATTAGGTTTAGTCCTAAGAAAAATCTTTTCTTATTCTCCAATTTTATAGATGTGGTAATTTAGAGAGATAAATGATGATGTGGCACATGGAAGAGTGCTTGTTTAAATCCAGATCAGTCTAACTCCAAATTGATGCTCTTGAATGTTATATTACAGTACATTTGAGTAGGTTTTTTTAAAAAAACAGAACAAAACAATAGGAGCCAATGCAATACTGGACTTCTAATGCAAACATTTGAATGATCACTATGAAAAAAACAAATAGAAATTTGGGGATATATTTTATTGTTTATTCTTAAAAAAATAACAAATTATGCTCTACCTGATAATCAGTGAAACTATATGAAAAATAAACATAGTTGTGGACAAGTACTAGAAAGTAATAAATAAAAATGAGTTATTTGATAGGATGATGGTATTATAGAATAGTTTTGTGCAAAATTTTACTTTGTTAGGTTATACTACCTTTTGAATGTTTAAAGATAACAGAAGAAAAGTAAAGAATAACTTTAAAAATTTTCATGCAGTTTATACCAAATTAAAAATACATATCTGAGTTTGGGATGGAAATTAAGCCCTCAGTTCATCATACCTGTGCTTTGTTGGAATTATTATTGGCATGTGAGGCATCTATTTTGAGTGTATAAATTAGCCTGCCCAGTATTAGTTTCAGGTAAGAAGAAAATTTGAAAAATACATATCTGTAAATTTATTTTTGTTGCAGAGGAAAATAAATTTTGTATGTGAGCATGAGAACTTAAAAAATCTTATAGTTTATACTAGTCTCTTTGTCCTTCATGTGTATTCAACTTAAAGCCTTTGCATAACTTTTATATCATTTTCTTACCTTAATCTGTTTTATGTACAAGTTGATGCTATATATAAGAAGGAAATGAAGGATTTTTGAGTGTAATTAACCACAATTTTCATAAGAATCTTCTTTTTCCAGTTCTGAAGCTGCATGTAGAATTTGAAAGCTGAGTAACTCAAGATTTCTAAAACTGACAAATGTCTATCCAGTGTTTTTATTTCTCCAATGGCTATGGATATGTTGGTTAGAATTTATTTTCATATGTCTTCAGCAATAAATTTATGGATAGATTTAAGGTTTTAGTCATGACCAGTTGGGAAATTTTGACTAACTCTCCTCCTTAAAATGATTAGAAATTTTGAGGAACATGAAAAACAATAAGGCAAAAACTAGAAAGGCAAAGGTCTGGAAGAAGAGAGGTGTACTCAATATTTAGAGGTATTTTTGTCCTATGGGGTTCTGTAAAAGGTACTGAGATGTGGAAAAACTGACAGGGACCTTTGAAACCTTATGAAGCTGATGGAACATAAATATTCAAGTCTGAGTCCTTCAAGAGAGGGCCCATTAACTCCCCCATATTTGGTTGGGATTCTAAATGGTAGTCCCAGAGCATAAGGGTGTAATCAAATAGATCAGCTGTCATACAAATTGAAGCCCAGCTTTGAATCATATCAATTCCTAATACTGGATGAAGATGCTTCCAGAGTGCTAATGCCCTTAGCAGTCTACCAGAAGCAGATATAAATCTTCTTTTGAGGACTATATCATCTGAAGCCCCATATTATTTTTCCAATTTTATGTTTACAATGCCTGGCACTCATTAAAAAATGCCAGCACACAAGTAGTTAAGACAGCAAACAAGAATAAAGAAAAAGCAATATTCTATACAATCACACTTATGGAGTTCCTGATAAAAAGAATTATCAGATATAGACTTTAAAGAATTACTTGACATAGACTTGAAAATAACCATGGTAATATGTTCAGGAGGATAAAAGATGATATTGGCAGTTCCAGCATAGAATTGAAAACTATTAAAAAAAATCAAATGAAAGTTATAAAAATAAAAAAATAAAATATTTAAAATTAAGAAATCAATGGATGATTTTAACAGTGGATTGGAAATAGCTGAAAAGAGAATTAGCTGAGATAGGATTTTGCAACAGAATCAATGGAAGTTAGAAGGCAAAGGAATGGTATCTTTAAGATGACAAAATAACTGTCAGTGATGATGTTAAACCCAAGAAATTATCGGTTTAGATTGAGGATGAAGACAATTTTGGAATAACAACAACCAGAACAACAAAATCTCTAAATTTATCACTACAATTGAGATAAAGGAAATGAGAAAGAATTTTCTTCTGGCATAAAGAAACAAATGCTAAATGGGAGATCAATGATCCTGAAAGGAATGAAAAACAGGAAAATTATAATTATGTGGGGAAAGAATAAAAAACAAACAGACATAACAACGGTAACCCAATATGAACTTTCAAAGGGAAGGAGGTGAGTCCAGGAACTTAAATTTGTTTCAGTGCCTTGCAAGTTTGAAAGCAGAGTAAATGTACCAATTAAACACACCTGTACACAGACTACCTCATCCTTTTCCCTCCTTTTTTTCTTAGCACCATCAGCACATGACTCATATTTATTGTCACTGTAGTTCTTCTTGAATGTAAGCTCCATGAGAAAGAACTATTTTATTCGTTGTGTTAGAGACAGTTGGCATCAGCAGCTGGAAAGGTATGTGGCCCACAAATAAGGGTTGAATTGATTAATAAGAAACATAATGGTAAATATTTGCAAATTTACTTTATATAATGCAGGAATATACAAATAATTACTCATATGTAATAAGTACTGTTAAACATAAGTCTTAAAAGGGTCATTTGTAAAAGATGTGTCTGTCTTTTAGCTTTAACTTATCAAATTCAGTCAGGTTGGTAATGTGATATACTGACATAATCTAAGTAATTTTAATAATAAGCAAAGCTTGAAAATTTAAGGAAAAACTGGATCATAATATCATGGCAAAGATGAATAATGATCATCTTTATAAATGTTAATGTATTTTATGCTGTATAGTAGAACTATCCATGTCACTTCCTATATATATTTACTTGCAAATTAATGTAACTGTCAGGAAATAGACTATCATCTTATTTTTATGTATGAAAATTTTTTTATTTTAAAATAATCATACAGATTTCTTGAATAGATTTGAAACTTTTCTGTCCATAAATACTTAGAAATGTGACAAAAATGTGTTGAATTAAGATATTTGATCATATTAAGTTCTCTATGCCAACAGTTTATTTTTCAATGGACAAATCTATGTCAGTGGATATAAATATTTTTGGGATAGACAGTAAGGAAACAACATTTCCAAGTGAATTATCTGGAAGAAGTAAAAAAAAAAAAAAAGCTTAAAAATATGAATGGCCTGATAAAATGCATTGTATCAGTTCCTAGCAGAAGAGAAATAGATAAATGACACACTTAAATGGGTTTAATTTAAGAGACTTTAATCAAAGGACTATTTACAGAGCTGTAGGTAGGATAAAGGACACTAATAAGGGATGGTGGTGCACCTAGAGATAACAACATCCGGGGGCTGTTTCCATTCTTAGTCCTGAAGGAACACAGAAGAGATCAATTTTTAGAACTGCAGAGGTCGGTAGCTGGGGCTGTTTTTCTAGAGGAGAGTCACCAATCAGGGAATGAGACCTTTTGTAAAGATACACAACCTCTGCCAGTTTCAGCCCGGCAGACAGAGAGTTGGAGGAGTAAGTGTCCCACCTCATTCTCCTTCTGCATCCCAGCATCTCCTTGTGTCTCCCACTGTCCAAAAACACCTCAAAAGCCAGAGAATAAAGGAGCCCAGGGGGTTCAGTCATAGAGTTCAGTTTCTGAGGGGATGGAGCAGAATAGAAGAGAACAGAGAGTACATCTGGAGAGGCAAAGGAACAATACTCAGCATATGTCCCAAATAACTCAAAGAGATAAAGGTGAAATAAGAAGTTATAAATGTTGCATTTTATTTTCAACTGGTGCAGCGAGATTCTCAAATTATTCTCTGTAGTCATATAAAAAGGTGTCATAAAATTTAAAGTGAATAAATTTATCATGATAAAAAAAAATATTTAAAATAAAACATGTTCCAAAAACTTGAAGTCAGTGTATTTGTTCCCATAACCATATTGAAACACATGTAAATGAATCCTAGTAATACAAATGCTAATCACACAAGTTAAGATTATAGGAGATTCTATAGCAAAGAACAGAACATGGTAAATGCATATAGCATCAGTTCAGTAATCTATCCTTTAAAAATAGTTTTTTTTCCCCTTAGATTAAAACTCTTTATAATTTAATGTGTTGAAGATATATCATGCCAGAAATTCAGTTATATAAATATTTGATGAGCATCTACATTGTGACAGGGATAAAATTAGACTCTTAGGTTGCAGATCAGTCAAAAGTGGACATAATTTTGTCAAAAATGAGCACTGTCCTTCTTGAGCTCACATTTTTTGTAAAAGATACTAGATAACTGAAATATTTTGTTATAGTTTTTCATATTAGAAACATCACTTATTGCTGGCATTTACTAAATATTAATATTGGAGGTGATATGTTGAGAGGTGCTCATGATTCTGTCACAAAATTTTACTCTACTTAATGGTGTATTAATTGACTCATTTCTTCTATGGAAAAATTTTTACCAAGATTTAATAAAAACTGTGTGCTATAAGACAAGAAAATAAAGATTTTCTATAAATTTTATTGACTTGCAATCAACTTCAAAATCAATGTGGAATATCATAAAATCACTATAAGTAATGGAAATTCAGGATATATTAAAATACTAACACTAAGATAAGTTTAGTGAACCCAAGCAGGATTTTATGTACGAAATTATTATTTCTGAAATCAGAATCATTCCAACACATTGATTACTAAGTTTCATGATTATGGATATACATAAGGAATAAAGTTGATTTTAATTACTAAAATATTCAAGGGTCGCATCATTTTCTTAATGTTATATTACCTTAAAACGACTTAAAGACTAATGTGCTATGGAATTCTTATACAATATTGCTTCCATTTGTTATGAGACAAACCTAGTGAAGAAAGGATATTTTCCTTGAAGATACATAGAGTAGGAGGTTTCTTGCCTCAAGAAAAATTGCATACCATGTAAAATTCTCAATATGCTGAATTTTATCCCTAAGTTGCTTCTGTCCTCATGGAGTAACCTATGGTAATAGTACAGAAATTATTAGTCCACAATTACAAAACAGACTAATTATATGTTTTGACACTATTTGAATTAGTGTCTTAGCATAAAACAGAATCCATTGAGATGGCTTACCCAAAGAGCCTTTAATGGAGGTATATATACAGATACAAGGGCACAAACAAGGAGGGTTGTAGTATCTAAAGTCTAGCAGCAGTAGGAACTATTTATTTTACTGGAGTCCAATTAAAGAGCTGTAAAGGGAGGGATACAGTTGCTGCCAGAGTAGGAGCACTGAAGTAAAGAGGAAAGCAGAAAGAAATATTCCAACTTTTTTCTCTCTGCACCCTGTGATCCCCTGCTGTTCCTTCCTGTTGGCAGACAGCTTTCAGAGCCAGAGGGCATGGAACTCCAAGTGATGTCTCCTGGTCTTCTGGGGGTACATCTAAGGCACAAAAGGATCAAAAGTCTGGGGTGGGAGCAAATGAAGAATAACCAACAGAAAAAGTAACAAGGTTCATTGCAGCCATCTTTATAAAAGTGCTAAATAAGTTTATAGGAAGTTTCTCTATTTTTGACTGAATATTCAAGACATTGTTTTCTTTGTTGATTTTCTTGTTCTTTTTCCATATGTTGGGTTGAAGGAAACCACATTGGGAAAGGCAAAATACATTCATCCATTCCTTTTGGAATAATTTTCTGATTTCACAAATATAAGAGGAAGAAAAGGTTATTAATGATTTCAATTTCAAAGTACTGCCAAGAACATAGAGAGGGAAACTGCTTTCTATTAATGATTCTTTTAATTGTTTCTATAATAAAATTTCTATAATTGACAGCACATATTTTCCAAACAGCCTGTATTATTAGATTAGAAACCTGGCACTGTTCACATCTGGATACATGAGCAAAAATAATTAAATTTAATAATAATGAAAAGAACCCACAGTAATCCATCATGACACTACTGTAGCGTGAGCAATGAAATTGAATGGGTGCCAAATTAGAAAATGAATCCATAAAAGCATGCCAATTACTGTAACCTTAATAAAATTCCTGTCCCAGTTCGAGGGAATGTGAATCATGATCATCAACTCAAATGGAGACCCTTAGGACTGTATTGTTTCTAAATTTTAGTTGCTTTCATAATGTACATTATATATAGAAATTTTATGAAAGCTTTAATGGTATACATTTTTTTTCTTTTTTCTTTTTTGTTTTTTATTTATTTTTATTTACTTATTTTTTATTGTCGGTAAAAATCAATTTTTTCACAATACAAACCAATATTTGTAAGATGATATATAGATATATATGTGTATATGTGCATTTGCTTACATAAATGTTATTTTTTTTCATATATATTTCAAAAGATACTTAGATTACATAAATGTTGCACAAAAATTACAGGGATTCCCACGATCTCCACCTCCCATACCTCCTATAACATCTCACATAAACATCTTTCATTAGTGTGGCACATCACCTGCAATGGATATACATATCCTGGGGCTTTGCCACTAACAATTTATTGAAGTATATTATTCATACATGAACATACATAAAATATTAGTGTTCAGTAAACATCGTGACCTTAGAAAACAAACATACATAACATTATACAGGGCTCCCACACATCATCCCCCAGACACCCTGCATTGTTATGAAACAATTGTTAACAACTCATGAAAGAGCATCGTCCAAGTATTATTACTAACTATAGTCCATATCTTCCTCCCCTATACATTTTTTAAAGGATTTATTTACTTTTATCCATTAATGGTATACATTTTAAAAACAATTATAATCATTGGAATTAATTCAACTATTGAAACTTACTCCTATATCTAAATATTCAGTAACATTCTGCTTAGCACTATGATACAGTGAAACAGCCCTGGGCTTAGATTCAGAATAATATGTACGTGACTGACACATATTGGAGCTACTTTATATGTGATTCAGTAAAATCTTGCCAAGTCTCTGTTGGACAAATAGGGGAATAAACACCATCATAGAATTTACTATATATTTCACAACATTGGATTCCTATCTAGATATGAGGTTATTACCATTTAAGTAAAATGTTGGAACTATCTTTAAATTAATAACCACCTTCACAATAAATCTTATATTTTGTGAAAAGAAGTCCTCTCCTCCCGCCAATTCCTGAATTACATGAATTTGTTGAGATTATTCAGAAAGAATTAAGAATTTAACTCTCGTATATTTTCAACTATATTTCTAAATATGGTATGAATATGATTTATAGTTAAGTTTTATTTATGGACAGGGATAATAGAAAATGGGCAATAAAGGAGAATCTAATTATTCTTTGCCTAATGTGAAAAAAAATATATAGGTGAGGGACTGAACTAGGGCTTATTTAATTTGTGGAGGGAGAATTTGTTACTGGGCTTGTATTCCTTAGAAGAAGGACTCAGAGGTAGTACATTGGTTCAAGAGGCCTGAGAGTCTAGAAATACTTGTTCATCTCCAATATAACTTCCTTACTTATTGAACTACACTCTGAGTATTTTAATAACGTTTTGTTAGATCCTCTCCAGAGAAAGTTTTGGGAAGAAAGTGGGGAAGAGAACATAAATCAGGCATATAACTCTTAAAAAAAGAAGAATGTCCCAATTCTTGCCCCATCCAGCCAAGAAATGTCTCAAATCTTTGGTAGCAATTGTTCATCAAATAGGACAATTGAGAAACAGCAGATTACTGTTGAGGTTTTTTTAAAAACATCTCTTGCATCTTCATGCTAAATACAATGTGAGAAGACTTTCATAAATGCATATATATTCCTCCTTTTTTGTTAATATCAAATTGAAGGAGTAAACAATCTGGATTATAAATACTCATTTTACATGACATATAGGTGTTTTCTGTTACACTTGGTCTGACTGGGTAATAGTTATGATATTAACTTAATGTTTTCTTACTTGTACTCATCCTGTTTCCCTTTCCTTTTAAGCTGGAGTATTTTTTGCCTTCTTTTTCCAAAACTAAGCCTGAGAGTGGGAGAGGATACATAGGAACAGTAGGGTGAGCTAGACCTGACCATAAAGCCTGATGTGGGTTCTAAGTGGGGAGAATGATGACTTATCTTCGCTCCTCTTAAATTTGATTTACTATGAAACCAGAAAATAGTAGTGCAAAGGACAAAATCAATATTA
Organism: Tolypeutes matacus; assembly: GCA_026826555.1. Taxonomy (NCBI): domain Eukaryota; kingdom Metazoa; phylum Chordata; class Mammalia; order Cingulata; family Chlamyphoridae; genus Tolypeutes; species Tolypeutes matacus. The sequence goes on along the minus strand of JAKSZT010054474.1, from coordinate 5,344,343 downwards.
GTATATATGAGTAGATGTGACTAATAAAGGATGCTTACTTCCACACAAGGGTATGCCTTTGAAGTTCAGAGGTATATTAGTAGCCCACACAAAGAGATGAATATACCAGATCAGAGGAACCTCTGCACTGTGAACTCTCTTCCTCTATTCTGTTCCTGGCCATGGGTGGTGCAGCAGGGTTCATTGTGCCACTCTACTGCTCATGCAGGGTTATCATATAAGAGAATTCTTGCTCAGCCACAGTCACATGCTTCCAAGTTCTATTTCTTACTATGTCATCAGACCTAGTTGAAATTTTCACTCAGTAGGTCTTTCCATGTTCTATGCAATACTGAAAAAAATATTTTTCCCAGGAGAGAAAGAGATAAAGAGATAGAAATCTGTGATTTCTAGGCTTATACCCAGCACTGTTTATCAGGAAACCAACAAGACCTAGATAAATTGGCTATTTTGAGAAAGCAGCAGAGAAATAAAGATCTGTGTCCAAAAGAGCACTTGTAGACACAAGCTGGCTACGTGATTGAAGTCTACATCTAGATGATGTGTAAATACCCTTGATATGGGTATTAGAGATTAGAGTCATGGGATTAGATCTCAGAGTCATGGCACAGAAGTCATTGGACAGGGGTGGAAAGAATGCCTGAGAAAGGTGGATTATAATTTATTTTTTCACCTGTCCAACAGAATAGAAGCTTAAAATCCAAAATTAAGTTGCAGAAAATAAAGTAATATTTATTTCACAGATGAGTTTGTGAACTGAGTTCCATATCCTTATTCTCATTTATTATTTTCCTTATTACATTTTTGGATTTTAAGTTTTTGACCATGAGAATCAGCTTGCCCTCGAACTTAATCCTCTTAATTTTCTCATTTACTCTTCAAGGTGCCTTATATTTTATCTTACTTTCCAAAGTCCATGCTGCCATACCAGATTTGTTGCTGCCATTCATGTTATTAGGCATAGCTCTTATTCTATCATTCAGTCACATAATGGTAGAAGCACACACATGGCTGTGTTCATTTCTTACAATGTATAAAATTCAAAACATTGTGTGAAATTTACTTTTTCTTTTGTAAAATCACATTTGATCATCTGTATGCTAAATGCCTTCAGATAAACATTTTAGTGCTATACATATAAAGTCATTTCTTATATCTACATTATGGTAGTAATCATTTGTCATCTTCAGAGAATGAGTGGATAGATAAAGTGGGGAAGAGGGAGTATTAGGCCTTTTCAGTCATATTGTACCATACTGTAGAAAATCTTTCTTGTTTTGCAAGAGAAAATGGCTTGTTACCTTTTACTGGCAAGAACAGTGTTGTAGAAATGTCATTGTAAAATACATTGATACATCAATGTCAAGACTGTGTTGTTTTATTCTGTTTGGAAGGAAATAAGATCCTATGAGTTAACTCCACTATAGATTCTGCAAGACCACTTGCAGCCATCCTCATGGGCCCTTAAAATCTTTCTACAACTGAACTTGAATCATTTGAAATAATTTTAGTGGCAATTATGTTGTGAAATACTTGACTTCTTGAATGCAACAATTGCTTTCTAACCACCTTGAAATGCTTATTTCTTGATAGCAGTACAAACATTGATCTACAGTTTTAAAGACACACAGACATATATATTTATTTGTATTTAAAGGATGTATAATGCCAGAATAATGTCAGAGAATTAAATACTTTTATATTAAATATATTGTCAGATTATATTTTATGATCCATTTTATATCCCTTTCATTTTCAAAATAATGTTTTCTCTACTGTCCAGTTGAACACAATCCAATAATCTAGACTAAACATATAATTTGAGTGTTTGAGGATCAAAAAATAAATGCAACATTCTGATGATGAATTATTAAATTTAATAATTTAAATTTGTTTTAATTATAAAATTAGTAATGTGCTATATATATTTAAAGATATGGACTCACTGAATTACTAGGGAAATAAACTCTGTTCATATCAGATGTGGGTTAATTCACATGATCTTAATATTTGACCTCATTCTAGAGATGAATACAAAAAAAACTGTGAAGGAACCTGGCTGAAATGGAGGATTTATATAGTATATCAATACTTCTATACTGAATAAACTTGGAAAAATTACCAAAGTCAGTAGCAACTTCCATTGAGGTAAAATGAAATGGCTATGCTTTTAACTAAGAAAGTGTGTGTGTTTGCTGGATTTTTCTAGAATTGTTCTATTTTAAAATAGCTCTCTTTCTGCCCACAAGTATATTAACACTTGTCCACACATTTGTCTCAATTTTTGATTTAGAAAAATGTTCACTGCAGGCATATAACCTCTGGGTAAAATTTGAGCCATTTTCTCTGCTATTATTGCACATCTGGTTAACACCTAGCGTACAAATTAGATATCAACCACTCCTAAAGTGATGACTGTCACAGAATAGACACATAAGGTCAAATAAACATTTGATACTGGGGTCATGAACACATGCTGTGCACCAGAGAGCAGAGAATCAATCATCGTGAATCTGGATCTAATCCAAACCTGGGTGAACAATAGGATGTCACCTTCTTAGGAAGATTTTGAGCATTTGTAGATAAGCATACAATTTGTGTTTTGATTTTTAAAGAGAACATTTGTAGCAACAGATTTTGAAGTAGCACAATGGCAATACAGTGTTTTTGTCACTTTGAAAAACAGCCTTATTTAACAATGAACACAATTTTCCAGGTAAACAAAGCCCACTTAAGATAAAACTAATGAAGATTTAGTGAAGAAGAAAATATATGAAAATTATAAAGAGCTGGGAAAGAAAGGTCCTTTATTCTTATTATGGATTAGGAAACATAGAGTGATATGTAATGCTGTAAGGATTAGCTTCCAAAGTACCTTCCATTATCATCATCTCCTATTGTTTGTGTGGCCTCAGACACTTATCATGCATTGCAGAGTAAATTATTGATGGAAGAATAGAAACAAACAAATGAGATATAATATTCTACTTTGGAAAATGATATCCAAAATTCATACACAAACTCTGAGAAAATAGGTTCCATTCAAATATGAAAGGTGTGCTGAATTCCTATGAAATGTTCATAGTCATTAAGAATCTTTCAGCTCCTATAAAGTATTCCAGAGCATGTACAGAATTTAAGATCCACAGATCTTTAGTTATTACAGTGCTTTGTTTTATTTTGCAAAACATCTTCCTAAAATGCAGAATGATGCTATCAAGGCAATTACAAGTTCTGAGTAAAAGTTAGAATTGTCTTTATTTAAATATTGTGTGCAGGAAAAAAATTGCTTATTGCACACATATAACTGAACAAAAATGCCTTAAAAAGTATAACTGAACAAAAATACCTTAAAAATTGAAGATGGTAAAAATAAAATTTCAAACTCACAGTGTCCTGCACCCCATGGCCAAGCTCTGGTGCTGAGTTGGCAATATAGAATAATAAAAAAAATAAACTTACTGTGATAGAAAATGGTCTGAAATAATAGAAAGTCACAATCCTTCTTTCGGAGCCAGAGTCACTAAAACAGTGAAACCCTTAGTTATTTAGCAGAAGGTGTAGTGAATGGTCAGTACTCACTTTGAGTTCATTGTATAAAAACTGACAAAATTTCCCAATTTGGAAAAACAAAACGTTCTTGTAGCTATAAATATCAATAGGACTAAAAATGATGTTTCTTTAGATTTTAAATAAATGTGCTATATACATCTAAAGGCCAGATCTGTAAATATTAATGTTCTTGTCATTAGATTGGTGAGAAAAGAGCAAAGGGGGTGGCTCTATTGTTTTTATGTTTATTCCTCTTATTCATTTATATTTTTAATGTAACAGGTAGAGTGTCTTTTATTTGTTTATAGTATATTATGATGAGTGTCCCAATAATATAAGGATAAAGGGATGTCATTCTTAATGTTTTGAAGTAGAGTCCACATGCAGGACTATCAAGGCTTACTGATGTGGAATTAATTGTTCTTAATATATAAAACAGTTTTAGTACTTAAGTAACTAAAATGTACTGGAGAACCTCCTTATTACTAAATTCTGTTTTATAAGGTTCATTGTTACTGGAAAATTATGGGTACAAATCAAATGAAATTGATTTAAATATCAGTGTGGCTTCCAATAATGATCGATTATAGAATGATGTGAGAAATACTCAGACAAATATTGTTTGTAATAAAATAATCATTGGTGATGTTATAGGTTGCAAAAGGGCTGCCAATGCAAAATACCAGAAATGTGTTGGTTTGTATAAAGGGCATTTATTTGGAGTAAAAGCTTACAGTTCCAAAGCCATGAGAAGTCCAAATTCAGGCACCGTAGAATTGCTTTCTCACCAAAGTCAGCTGCCACATGTTGAGGCAAGATGGCCACCAGTCTCTGCCGAGGTTGAGATGTCTGCTGAGGTTTGAGCTCAGCTGAGGGCAGCCAGACATTGAACTTGTCTTTTCTTGAACTGCTCCATAGACCCAGCATCTTGGAGGCTTCGTGCTTAAGCAATCCTTTAGTCCTCTCTCACACGGCAGAATCAAAAATGGCAGCTTCCTTTTCATATATCTGTGTGACTCTCTCTGTGTCTCCATTTTCATAAGACCCAATAAGGGGATGGAGACTCAACCTGAGTCAAGTCTCCTGACTTAGTCCAACCTAAAGCGCTAAAGCGATCTAATCAAATAATCTATTCAAAGGACCTTCAACTGAATTTAATGCAATCAAAGGGCTTCACATCCACAGGAATAGATTAGTTTAAAAACATAATCTTTCTCTTTTTGGCATTCAAAAAATAATCTCAAACTGCGGTAGGTGATAAACTGTGTCAGTGAAAACAGAGTTTTCCACCACTGCTTGTTTTCTGAAGGATGGATTACAGCACCCCATATTTACATATTGAGTATAATTTTCTCAATTATTCCTTACAAAAATCCTTTGAAGTATATATTATAATTTCTGTCTTATAGTTCATAAGTTATACATTTCTCAAAACTCATAGAATCTCTTGCAGCATAAGCAGGAGGAAAGGGATGTACAAAATGGTAGGAAGAGACATCAGGCTTTAGGATAGTAACACAGATTCATGGAGGAGAATGGCTATTTCCAATTGATTTATTTATTAATAAGTGGTATAAGTAGTCTATATATCACTGAAAACTTAATAAAAGTTTCAAGTAAAGATAACTTACTTATTTCTCTTTATTGACTCTGGTCTTTTCCAGCCAACTACTTTTATGCTGCTTTAATATCTTAAACTGATCCTATGTCCTATAGCAGTGGGTTCAGTTTGGGAACATTTTTCTCCTGGCAATTATTTGAATGTGGCAAGCCGTAATACCTCTGCCACTGCTGTTTCATCTGCCTGGGACACTCTTTCCCAAGATACACACAGGGCTTACTCCATGATTGTTTCATGTGTCTCTTCACTTCTGTGACTACCAGTATAACAGAGAATCCTACCTATCCCTGATGCTCTAGATTCTCCTTACTCTACCTTTTTTATTTTCCATTTTACTAGTACTTCACACCTTCTCCTCCCAGAACATAAATGTATATTTGTTTATATCTTCACAGTCTGCTTCCCTCCCTCAAAAATACTGTTTTTGCTACTGTATTCCCTGAGACTAGAAGAGCGTCTGAGACTAGATTTATTGGAAGCGCAATAATATTTTTAAATAAATGAAATGACATTCAGTGGCTATTACTAATTTTCATGCCGATATATGATGATGGTGATTAGGAAGCCTCTTTAAATTCTGCACTTTTGGGGGAATTTTTGTTTATCCCAAGAGAGTAGTGAAAGATTGCCATATAATAATATAACAAAGGTGCATAAGGCACTTTCATGCATTCAGGAAAACAAACCTTCCTTTTGTTGTCAGAAATTGTCCCTCTTAATAATTTTAGCTGAAGTGTTAATTTGCTAACTTCTTTTATTTTTTTTTATATCTGTTCTTTTTCTAGACAATATATGAGTAGGAAACTATGAGAGGTTTATTAGTTAGGCCACTGATAAAAACTATCCCCTTAAAACAAAAAGTAGATTAAATGGACTAGCTTCTACTTTTGAAAGTTAAGCATTGCTACTCATTCATGAATATGTAGTGATAAACTCATGTTCCTTATCTATAAAATGAAAAGGACGATAGTAAAACATGTTCTAACTCAACAAGATCTTTTTGTGGATTACAAATATCTGAAACAGTTCATTTTTACATTTTTTAAAATTTTATTTTAAAAGAAGCTTTAGATTACATAAATGTTACATTGAAAATATAGGGGGATCCTCAAATACCTCCCTCCCCTCCCCCACTTTTCCCCATTAACAACATCTTTCATTAATGTGGTGCATTTGTTACAATTGATGAACACATATTGAAGCATTGCTACTAACCATGGTCTAGTTTACATTATAGTTTATACTTTGTCCTGCACAATTTTATTGTTTTGAAAAATGTATACAGGCCTGTATCCATCATTGCAGTGCCATTCAGGACAATTCCAATGTCCCCAAAATGTCCATGTCACACCTATTCTTCCCTCTCCCTCCCCTCAGAACCTTTGGTGGCCACTGCATTTATATCAATGATACAAGTTCTTCCATTGATAGAATAATAATAAGTCTACCTAAGTCCATAGTTGCACTCCCCCCTTATGTTTGTACATTCCTCAGTGTTGAGGATTTGGGGATGGTGATGCCCACTCTCTTTCTGTGGCCTCTCTCTAAGCCAAACTCAGCATATAAACACACTTCCTTCTTCCCCAACCTGGCATGGGACATCACTCCTGGGGATGACCCTCCTTGGCACTGAGGGATTATTACCAATTGCCAACTAGTGATGCATTTGGAAAAGGACCTTGGACAAAAGGTGGAAACATTAAACACAAATAAGTTTTATGGCTAATAGATTTCAAAATGAGTCGGGAGGTCATTCCAGAGGTTACACTGGAGGATTTCATTGACTATCACAGTAAACAATGCCTCAATCAGAGGGTCTCCTGAGGGCTCTAAAGAAATCTAGACATTATAGGCAGGGCAGATAATCTCAGGAATTTGGCACCTTGTTGGTGAGTCACAGTTTGGAATATATGCTCCCCAATGTAACAGAGTTAAATGCATTTATAATTTCCTTACAATGGCTCTTCTACCCCTTTTATTTGAGCAGATAATTAGCACTATATTCACTAAATATATGTCTCAGAAACTTAAATATTCAGTCTGTTCATATGCCTGTTGATCCCTGAATCTCAGCAAAGTTGCAGAACCTACTCTGAAGTTCACTGGACTCATCCAGGACAACTAACAAAAGAATGATTATGGACAACATCCATCCCCCAAAATAGAAAGTATTTACAACTGCAAGCAAGCCAGTTTCATCCAACAGTTGATTTTTTAAAATGATAATTCAGTTACATAAATGTTACATAAAAAATGTAGGGGATACCCATATGCCCTGCTCCCCACACCTCCCAAATTTTCCCACATTAACAACATCCTTCATTAGTGAGTTCATTCATTGCAATTGATGAACACATTTTGGAGCATTGCCAATAAGCATGGATTAAAGTTTACATTGTAGTTTACATTCTCTCCCACCCAATTCTGTAGGTTATGGCAAGATATTTAATGGCCTGCATCTGTCATTGCGATGTCATTCAGGACAATTCCCAAGTCCCGAAAATGCCCCTATATTATCCCTGTTTTTCCCTTTCCCTGTCCTCAGAACCTCAGTGGCCATTGCCTCCACATCAATGATATAATTTCTTCCATTGCTAGAATCACAATAAGTCTATAGTAGAACACTAAGTCAGCTTTATTCCATAGTTCATTCCCCAATCCTGAGGATTCTGGGTTGGTGATGTCCACTCCACCTCTTATTGAGAGGGTGTTGTGATCCCATAGGACCAATGGATGGGACTCTCTTGCTTGCAGTTGTAGACTCTCTCGGTTCCTTGGTATGGTAGTTATCCATCATCACCTCCTTTTTGTCTTGGGTGAGACCAATGCACTGGAGAGTAGATGTTGCAGTTCTGATGAGATTCAGGGCCCAGCTGGCATGTGGACAGCCCAAAGATTCCAGTCATTTGGACGTACACTTACCAACTCTAGTACTAATTTTTGGCAGTTTTGTCAAAATACCCCATTTAACTACATAAATTCACTATATTAAGTGAGAAGCAAACATTTTTTCTATCTTATTTTTCTATTTGAATTTTTTACTTTGGCTTTTATAACATTATATTATTTTCAGTCTGTTCTAACTTGACAACTAGCCTAACAATAAAGGTAATTCAAAATCTGCCCCCAGGAAGAAAAATAATGACACTCCTTTGTTCTTCTCTGGATTGCCAATATCTTGAACCATGTCTGGCACTTAGGTATACTGAAAGAATAAATGATGGAATGAGTGAGTGAAGACATGAAAGTGATCCATTCTGTAGCCTAGTTGTTGGATTGTATGATTTACTTCGATGTTACACTCACATGTGCTTAGCAAAAACAGCTCTAAGGGGAAAATGGATGTTATAGCATAGCTTCCTAAACAATGAAGAAGTTTATTGAGCACAGTATTTCTTAGTGACTACAGATTATACCATGGAGAATATTTAGTTGAATAGAGTGTATGTTAGTCTTGCCTATGACAACTATAATATTTAAAACTAGATTATTATTCTAATTCAGATATTGTCAACACAGAAATGTATTTCCTAAATAGATTTATTTTCAGATGACAGATTTACTCCTCCCCTCTTAATTTACTATGCAAAAGATATGAACCCATCTTCATTAACATTTAATTTTTACCCATTTGGGGGAAATAACACAAGGTGCAAAAGTAATATAATTCATCTACAGAATGTGTTTAATGGGATAGGAATTTAAAAGGAAAAAAATTAGCTGGAGAACCAATTTAAATTACAAAATATTAACTTTTTTTATTTTTTATTTTTATTAACAGTGTTACATTTAGGAGTATCAGATAATGGTCAAGGGCATGAGCTCTGCAATAGACTTCTGATCATATTGCAAATTAGAATCCTGGCTTTGCTACTAATTAAACATATGAATTCAAGCAAGTTATTTTCCCATAGCCTCTTCACCTGTCATTTGGGTTTATAGTCAAATGATTTATTCTAAAAGATAATCTTTGTTAAGCATTCAGAGTATTACCTGGCATATAATTACACAGTCAATAATGATTATTATTAATACAATTATTATTATCCATTAGTGGAAATCTCTAACCTTTGGTTGAAGAAGAGGTGCATATTTTTAACTGAGCAACAATGATTGGGTTTTAAGTTATGGCCACGTTGTAATGGCAAGAGGACATAAAAGGTAGATGTTGCACTACTGGTGACTTTAATGTGAGGATGATGCTCTTAAAATGCTAGTTCATGAGTGAAAATATTAAATAAGTTAGAACCCATTGTATCAGTTTTCTGCACCCACAAATCTAGTGCACTTTTGGTGGTGCTTCTTGACAATTATTTCTATTTTGTATGTTATTTTCTAATCCCACTGGCCCAACTCCAGCTACAGCCTGTAATCATTCTCCCCTAGATTGTGAAAATTTCCTTTGATATAGTCTCCTACCTCCAGAATCTTCTCCGCAAATCTATTATGTTCATCACTTGCAGATTAATTTTCAGAAAGCACAGATTTGATAGAGTCACTCTCGGGTTCCAAAATCTTAATTGGTTGTCTATTGCCTGTAGAAAAAGGTTAAAATTTTAAACTGTAAGTCAACAAGCCCTATACTTAGTTCCAACTAAATTGTTCCTTCCTTTACTATGCTACACAAAATCTAATCTATAGTCAATATGAGCTTCTGTAGATATTTCCTCATTGCACTTCCTCATATACCATACTACATACTGCCTTATATATCTAGTAATTTAGATTTGTGTTCCATAAACTCCTTGAGTTGTGTAACATATTTGATAAAACTTGAAACTCATAAAACTCCTAATAGGATGTTTTGTGTAAAGTACATGTTCAAGCAATATATGTTTTTAAATAAAATGGTGAAACCTATATTCAACTCCATGTTGGAAGGACTCTGCAGAAACTATCACCAGTATAGACAAAAATAAGTCATCTTATATTCTTTCCTCTTGCTCATTTTCAGTGTCCATGGTAATCCATTTCCTTAATTATCTAATTTTGTCTTATTTCTCTTTCTTTCCATCCCCTTGTCATTAACCAAAGTCCCCATCCTCTGTTATCTTTTATTGAACTATTTTTATTCTCCTATTATTGCAAAAGCTGTCTAACTGGTCTCCTTACTTCCAAACTAAGTTTGCTGTCATTCATTTTGCTCACTGCTTCCAGAATGATTGTCCTCTATGTCTTATTTCTACAATGGTGTCTCACTATCGGATCTTTATCTAACCTCTCACAGGACACTTCAAGTCCTTAGATTCTGACTTTTATCTACCTTTACCCATGTTTTAACTCATATATTTCTATATGGAATTATAGTGCTTGCAGGTTTTCAGTACATATATTATTTCACAATGTACTTGTCTGTACATTGTGGCATTCAGACCCTAGGGTAACCTCAATAATTCTGAATTCCTGGTGTCTGGGCCTCTGTGTAATCCCTTAAGTATGAGTGGGACATGTGATTTCTTTCTAACCATAGAATATGGCAAAGGTAATGCAAGTCACTCCTGTGAAAAGGCTATGTTGTTGGCAAAGGTGAAGGGATATTGAAGATATAATTAAGGTCCCAGATCTGTTTATTTTGAGTTAATAAAAAGGAAGATTATTCTCAGTGGGTCTTATTTTAATCAGGTAAAAGTCCATAAAAGTGAGCAAAGTCCTGCTATCCTTGCAGAAACAAACATCTACATTTGAAGCACCTATGGAGAGGGTCAAGTTGGAGGGAAATAAAGGGGACCTCTAGAACCTGAGTGAGGCATCCAGTTGAGAGCCAGTTAAGATTCTTGGGCCTTCAATCATAAAACTGAAAGGAAATTAAATCTCTTAACAACCTGAATGAGCTTCAAAGCAGATTCTTCCCTAGTCTAGAATGTGGCCAGGCCAGCACCTTGACTGTAGCCTTGTGAGACCCTAGCAAAAGAACCAGCTAAGCCATGCCCAGAATCCTGAGGCATAAAAATGGTGAGATAAAAAATTTGTGTTGTGGTGGGAAGACGGTGATGGACTAACAGGCAGAGCTGAAATGCTCTCGCAAAAACAATGGAAAAAGAGCCAAAAGCTGTCCGAGGAACCTGCTTTGGGGGTCAGCAGACCAGGACAGTGCTATACAACTCACAGGTGGGTGAGTGACAAAAAGGCCAAACGATAAACGTGAGTTACCAAGCCCCCATGATGGCCAGAAAGGGCTTCCCTCCCTATCCCCAAGATATTAATCTGGGGGTAAAATCCTTGGCTCACTGTAGCCAGCTGAGAGGGGAACAAACATCTTCCTCCCTGTCAGCTGTTTCAAGTGAAAGAGGTTGGGAGGTCGGGGTGCTTTTCTTCAGTGAATTCGGCCAGCAAAACCTGCTTTGAATCTCCAATCTGGATTTTCAACACAGGAACACAGGAAAGCCAAGACTGAAACACCTTCATGGTAAGGTGTGCTGATCATTGCCATCTGCTGGCCGGTCTGGAAACTGTGTGGGCAAAAACTTCATACTCTCTGTGTCCAACCCTTGGGAGAAAATCTGCACTCCACTAGTGAGTTCCTGGCCTGATTTTGAAAACTTAAGCTGGACAATTTTAAAGACTGAGATACGTTGAACTAGATGTTAAAGAGCTGTGGAAAAAAAAACGCAAGAGAGAAATTAGCTATCAGAGTAAATACACCAACATATTCAGATGCCTAGACATCAGCAAAAAGTTACAAGCCATGCTGGGAGGCAGGAAGAGATGGCCAAAAGAACAAACCAAATATCCTGAAGAGATACAAGATTTAAGACAATTAGTGATAATGAAACAACTCTTCTAAATCACTTCAAAGAATTTAAAGAAAATATGACTAAGGAAATAAAGGATATTAAGAAGACACTGGGAGAGCATAAAGAACAATTTGAAAGCCTGCAAGGAAAAGTGACAGACCTTGTGGGAATGAAAGACCCTATGGATGAGATTGAAAATACATAAGAGGCACATAAGAGTAGATTTGAATTGCTTGGAGATAGTATTAGTGACTTCAAAGACAGAGCATCTGAACTGGAAAAGAAAGGAGAACAGAAAGAGAAGAGAATGGAAAAGATGGAGCAGGCTCTCAGGGAATTGAATAACAATGTGAAACACACAAACATTTGAATTATTTGGTGTCCCAGAAGGAGAGGAAAGTGGAAAAGGGGCAGAAAGAATATTTGGGGAGTTGATGACTGAAAACTACCCAACCCTTATGAGGGACATAAATGTCAATATCTAGGAAGGACAAACAAATCTGAGCAGACCTGCCCCGAGACACCTGCTATTCTAGAATGACAAATATCAAAGATAAGGAGAGGATTCTGAAACCAGCAGGAGAAAAAGCAAAGCATCACATACAAGGGAAGCGCCATAAGATTAAGTGCTGACCTCTCAGCAGAAACCATGGAGGAGAGGACAGAGTGGTATGATGTATATAAGGTACTGAAGGAAAGGAATTGCCAGCTAAGAATTCTGTATCCAGCAAGGCTGTCCATCAGAAATGGGGGTGAGTTCGAAGCCTTCACTGACAAACAAAAATTGATAGAATATGTTACCAAAAGACCAGATTTGCAAGGGATACTAAGGGGGGTGCTGCAGTCTGAAAGGAAAAAACTAGAGTGAGAGTTTTGGAGAGGAGTTTAGAAATGAAGATTATTAGGAAAGTTAAACTAAAGGATAAGAAGACAGACTGTAGAACAATATGAAAACAGAGAGCTGAAGGATAAAATGAAGGAAGCAATTTTAAATTTTCAAGTAGCCCTTAACATCAATCCAGTGAACCCTGAAATATGGAAAGAAGACCTTTCTTGGGCAAGAACACTCCAGGAGCAGCAGAAAGTGTGGCACAGAGGATGAAAAAGAGTGACTCATCAGCAGAAGTAACAGATTTCTCACCAAAGTCAATTCCTGACTATGACTTTGAAAGTGATGAGATTGTTACTGTTTGTGCAGCTATTGCTGAGAAACAGAAGACAGCTTCAACAAGTAAAACAATGGTTATTGTGTCTGCTTCTGGGACTGTAGAGACTGTAACTGAGAAGGAAGATGGTGCTCCATCACCAGATGGCTCAGTTTTTATCAAAGCCCGATAAAGAAGAATGCATAGCATGAAAATTTTGAATTTGTCGTTTTTGATTATCATTTAAAGTTTTAGACATAGAGACATTTATTCTGGAGAAAGAGGGCAAAACTCCTGTTTGTAAGATACACTCTTCAGATGAAGCATATAAATCTAAATGGTAGCATTATTGTATAGACTGTATATAGTCTTTACATTGTAAAGACTATGCTTTGATGAGTTATAGTTTATACTTAAGATTAGCATTCTGAGCAAAATGTTTTTGATGTATAAATTTAATTTAATCCAAATATGTGTATGGATGCATTTTAAAGACAAAACTTGGAATGCAAATTCTTGAATAGTAAATAACTTGGTCAGTGTTATTAAAATGTTGACTCATTGACTTTTGTTTTATGATAAAGGAAGTAAGTAATTACTTTCTCTCCTAGAAATATAGTGCTGTTACTATTCACTGTTTCCTTGCTTCTGTAGAGTATGTTTGTCATAAGGCTTAAAGGTTTTTAATATTCATTTTGATTCAAAGTTGTGGTTTTGTCATATGTGGAATCTTTGAAAGTTTGTCAAAAATGCATGCAAATGTGACCATTCTGAAGTTTCTCTTAATTCTTAGTTGTGCTTAAGTTTTTGCCTTTAAAGAAGTTATAACAATGGTAGTTGCCTCCTTCAGTATTTGTTAGATGTGTGAAATACTGATAAATGTCACAATGATGGTTTTATTTTTTTAGATTATTACTGTAGGTAGGTTAGTCCTTACCACAAGTGAGTCAGTTTTTTAAATATGCATTTTTAATGAGTCGTTTTCACAGATACATCATAATAAATTGTAATGCTACATTTTTTTAAAAATAGGGAATGATGTGGGAGGGGAGGTGGGTACATGGGAATTCCTCATACTTTCAATGTAACTTTTCTGTAATCTAAAACCTCTTTAAAAATAAAGATTATTATATTAAAAATGCTTTGTTTTAAGCTAAGTTTATAATATTTTGTTATGAAGCAATAGAAAACTAATAAATCATACTATCGACTTTCCCTGCTATATGTTTTCACCCTACTCTCTATTCAGTTCTACATCCTACTAAATTTAATCCTTTAATAATCAAGTTAAATATCACCTTATCCATGAATTGTTTTATTTCCTACCATTGGTTATTTATACCTGTTCCTGTCCTCCCACATTATCTTCTACATATCCTTATTAATACTAATCATGCCATATTGAAATTTGATTTTACATGTTCACTTCTCTCTATGAACAATGAATTCCTTGAGAGGAGAGCTCATGTCTAAGCAAACATTCAATATATGCATTTGAGTATACAAAATAATGAATAAATATCAATCCACACAATCTAATGTTATTTCATATGTTTATCAGCAAAATGTGATGGCTTCTTATTGTACTTTGAACCATCCTCTAGGACCTTAGAGCTCCCTGCTTTAAGAAAATGGAAATAGAAATCTGGCAAAAGAACAGACCACTGAAATTGGGAAAGTAGTAAAATTCAGACAGCAGAGACAAGGAGGTCATCTTAAAAGAAGGTTATTTTAAAATGTTAGTTGGAAGTGAAAGACACTAGTTTAAAGAACTAGATTCTGATGAGAATAACTTCAGAACTTTACAGTTACTTTGTCTAAATGAAAAAAGAAGAAAATAGTTACTTGTACTTTGAGTCCTGATACAATATGAATGATGATGGTTTCATAGTGTCTGGTCTATGACATGTGAAACAAAGCCTCAAAACCTGCCTAACAGATGGTTACATTAAATGGGATATAATATATGCTGACATCCTAAGCTAAATGTAAAGATTTTGATACACATATGCTGAAAAGAGAATTTACACATATTCCAGAGTAAGAAGGCAAATATTTGGCCTGTTACACTGCTAGCAAAGCAGTCATAGATGGTAATGAGTCTTGATAACCCACAAAATGTCATCATAATACAAAAGAGTTCTCTCTAATTGAAGCATTGTGTTCTATCTCTCAATATAGTCAGCCATGTATGTTGTTGTGGGATATCCCCAATCCATGTTGTGGATTGGTAGAGTTATCCACCATAGCAATTTCATACAACCTTTGAAGAGAATTTTCCGCAACTCAAGAATTTTATTTCTATTAATAGAGAATGCAAAAGCACCTTCAGCAATGGCATATTTAGGAACTTCAAATTGTATTTTACCTCTGGTTATAGAAGCTCACTTTAACATAGACTATCTTGATAGTGACAAAACAAGTAAATCAAATGAGATATCAATATATGTATTTTTCAGATTATTTATGATTATTTTTTGCCCAGGATTGTACAGCTAACAAGTGGAAAGCCAAATCCACCTCTCCAGCATGGGTTATGGGATCTTTTACCTCATTGTCAATGGCCACACACTAATCTACCAACATACCAGTCTGCCCACATTTCTTCATATGAGATATGGAGAATAAATATATAAGCATTTTCTGTAATTTCTGCCTGTTTACATATTGTTGTGAGAGTGCTGTGTAAAATCAGGAAGAGAATGTGACAGAAATAGAGTACTCTTATTGCATTCCTGATGCCCCTAAAGTCTAATCAAAGTGGCAAAACCAGACTTAGTGGTGATTTCATCAACATAGCGGCGTGAACATCCCTTGAAAAATCCTCCCCAGAGAATTAGCAAATAAAATCACAAATTCCATGTGCTTTGAATTCTGGAGGATGTTAGAGACTGGAGAATTATTCCACAAATGTTAAATTGAAGAAACAGAAAACTTTGGAAGATGTCCATCCCAGACTACCAGGGAGTTCCCATTTCCCCTCCCCCTCATTCAGTCCAGCATAGCTTGGGAGCCATGCACAGGCAGCATGGACCTGGGTCCCTCTCATCACAGACAGAGACTGTAGACCAAATCACAACAGTGAGTTAGACTCCACGTATATCTAGGCACAGGGATCTAAATCTGCAGAGACCTGGGGTAGAACATGAGCCTCTGAAAAATGCTGCATACAAAAGGGCCAGAGTGGAAGAGGGAGATCACCATAGAAAGACTGCTAAGAACTGGTGCGACCAATCCAGTTTCAGTTGGCTGGACCACCTAAAAGCAAAACAGACTTTTCTGAAGTGCCCCATTTTTCTGGATTGATACCATTTGGCTCTTCAAGGCAGGACACCCTAACAGGGAAGAAACCAGAGGGAGGAGAGCCTCACAGAGAAAAAAATGGGGCATGGGTGGTGGTGGTGTTAAATTTAACTGCTGTAAGATAGGGCAGATCACAGAACTGAAAAGTGTGAGGAAAACAGGGCACTGAGTAAGGGAGAGAATTTAAACAAACATAGGAACTAAGGAGAAAAGTCTGCACAAAAACAAATAGAACAGATCAAGATTCCCAGAGAAGGAACAGAAAATAGGAAGCTGTCTCCTAGAAGTGAAACAATTACACTAAAACCCAGGGTGCAAGAATGAAGAAGAGCTGAGAATATCAAAACAGTTAAACATAGGCTATTCTAAAGGTCTACCAAGCATCAAAGAAGAGCCTTAACACAAAGCCAATCAACAATAAACCCCAGGCAAGAAGGAGAAATGGACCGTCAGAGGTAACCCATCAAGAGAATCAGATGCTTAAACATCAGCAAAAAATCACAGGCTGTACTAAGAAACAGGAAGATATGGCTCAGTTAAGGGAAGAAATTAAAACTTCAGAGAAGACTCAGAAGTTGGAACAACTAATCAAAGTTGTTCAAACAAATATCCTAAATCAATTCACAGAGATGAAGGAAAATATGCATAAGGAGATAAAAATTAAGAAGACAATGTTTGAGTGTAAAAAAAATTTGAAAGTATAAAAGGGAACATAATAAATGATGGTGATGAAAGGCAAAATAGTAGGGATTAAAAATACCCTAAAGGCATAAAACAGTAGATTTGAACAGGCAGAAGAAGGGATCAGTGAGCTAGAAGGCAGGATAATCAATATTGAACAGTCAGAAGAACAGAGATAAAAAAGAATAGAAAAAAATGAGCACTATCTCAAAAATTTGAGTAACAGCATGAGGCACACATATTCTTGATGGGTGTCCCAGAAGGAGAAGAGAAGGGAAAAGGGGCAGAAAGAATATTTGAGGAAATAATGGCCAAAACTTCCCAACTTTTATGAAAGAATAAATATACATATCCAAGGAGCACAATGTACATCAAATGGAATAATCCTTATAGACCTACTCCAAAACACATACTAATCAGAATGTCAAATGCTAAGGATATAGAGAGAATTCTGAAAGTAGCAAGAGCAAGATGAGTCATCACATATAACGGATCCTCAATAAGACTAAGTGCTGATTTCTCATCAGAAACTATGGAGGCAGGAAGGCAGGAGTATGATACATTTTAAGGTATTCAAAGAGAAAAATTGCCAGCCAAAAATTCTTTATCTGGGAAAACTGTCCTTCAAAAATGAGGGTGAGTTTAAAATCTTCACAGATAAACAGAAATTGAGGGAGTTTTTCAACAAGAGTCTTGTCCTACAAGAATTACTAAAAGGATTTATGCAGGTTGAAAGGAAAAGACAGGAGTAGTGTGAAGAAATGAAGATCATCAGTAAGGCTAACTAAAAGGGTAAATGCAAAACCCAGTAGTGCTGTATCCTCAATATACAACACTACCCTTTAATTCCTCTAAGAATCAGAATACAATTGTCTTAGTTTGCCAGAGGCTGCCTATACAAAAATACCATAAATGGCATTTATAAAAGGGATTTTTGGGAGAAAAACTTATAGTTCTGAGGCTGTGAAAATTTCCAAATCAGGCATCACCAGAGATGTGTTTCTCATCAAATGTCTGCTGCTAGCAGATCCTGGAGTCCTGCCACATGGTGAAGCAAGATGGCAGGGTTCACTGGTCTGTCTTTACTTTCTCCTATTTTGGATGGTTAGGTAACTCTCTATGTGCCTTATTTTCTTGAGCCTCTCAGGGCCTCTCTGTCTCATAGCCAGATCAAAATGCCTCATAACCAGATTAAAATGGCAGAGATCCTTTTTCTGTGTCTCTTCTTTCTCTCTGTATGTTCTCATTCTATATAAGACCCGGCAAGAGGTTGGAAACCCAACCTAAGTCTCACTGCCATAGTCCAAATCAAAAGTGCTAAAGCCTTCTTAATTGAGCGATCTAATTAAAGCCACCTTAACCAAATTTAATGCAATCAAAGGGCTGCACACCAATAGGAAAGGATTAGTTCAAGAACAATCTTTTCTGGGATTCACAAAATTCAAGCTGTCACAACTATTGAACAGAAAAAGGCATATTTCCAAATAATAAATATGCAAAATATAAAGTGGTAAAGTGGGACAAAAACAACCTAAAGAGGGGAAAGAGAGGGATATGGGAGGTGAGATCATGAATGTTATTGAAGCTAAGTTGGTATCTTCTCACATTGGTAGATTATAGATATAGGTTGTATAATATAAATCCCAAGGTTACCAAAAGGAAAATATTTTAAAAATATGCAGAAACAGAAATGATAAAGGGATCAGCCAGATATATCACCAAATATCAAATCTACAGAAAAGGAATGTACAATAAAAGAAAATATAGACAAAAAATCCCAATATGGCATAAAAACCAATGGGCAAAATGGTTGAAGTATTGCCTTTATAGTAATAACACTGAATATTAATGGATTAAACTCTCCAATCAAAAGACACACGTTGGAAGAATGGATAAAAAGCATGATACAACTATATGTTGTTTATAAAAGACTCACCTTAGACATAAAGACACAAACAGATTGAAAGTGAAAGGATGAAAAAATATATCCCATGCAAATTGTAGCCAAAAAAAAAAAAAAAAAAAAAAAATGGCTGAAGTGCCTATACTAATATGGGGCAAAATAGACTTTAAGTCAAAAGTTGTTGCAAGAAACAAAGAACGACACATAATATAAAGGTCAATCCACCAAGGAGAAATAACAATCATACATATTTAATCACCTAACCACAATACCCCAAAATACACGAGGCAAACACTGGCAAAACTGAAGGGAGAAATATACAGCCATACAATAATAATTGGAGATTTTAATACACCACTCTTATCAATAGATAGAACAACTAAATGGAAGGTCAAAAACGAAACAGGAAACTTGAATAATGTGATAAATGACATATACAGACATATACAGAACATTGCACCCCCAAACAGCAGGATATACATACTTCTCAAGCGCACATGGATCATTCTCTAGGATAGACCACATATTGGATCAAAAAACAAGTATCAATAAATTTAGAAAGATTGAAATTATGCAAAGCATCTTTTCTGATCATAATGGAGTGAAGCTGGAATTCAGTAACAGGCAGAGAACTGTAAAATCCACAAATATATGGAAGTTAAATAACACTTTGTTAAACAGTCAGTGGGTCAAAGAAGAAATTGCAAGGGAAATCAGAAAATATCTTAACACTAATGAAAAGGAGAAGACAACATATCAAAATTATGGGATGCAACAAAGGCAGTGATGAGAGGAAATTTATAGCCTAACTGCTTACATTAAAATAGAAGAGAGAGCTAAAATCAAACTAAACTGGAGAAACTAAAAAAGAATAGTATATTAACCATAGGATGAAATATCAAAGATTATAGCAGAAATAAATGAAATCAAGAATTTAAAAAATTGAATTAATAAAAGCAAAATTTGTTTCTTTGAAAAGATCAATAAATTTGATAAACTCATAGTAAGACTGACAAAGGAAAAAGGAGAGAAGATGCAAATAAATAAAATCTGATTTGAGAGGGGGGACATTACTACTGACCCCTCAGTAATGAAAAAGATCGTAAGAGGAAACTATGAATAACTGTATGCTAAAAATTTAGACAACTTAGATGAAATTGACAAATTCCTAGAAACACATGAATAACCTATGCTGACTCTACAGAAAGCAAAGTCCTCAACAGACTAATTACTAGCAAGGAGATTGAATCAGTCATCAATAACCTTCCAACAAAGAAAAGTCCAGGAACAGATGGATTCACAGGTGAATTTTACCAATCATTCCAAAAAAGTAAAATCAATTCTGCTCAAACACTTCCAAAAAAATTAAAGAGAAGAGAACACTACCTAACTCATTAATTGAGGCCAACATCACTCTAATACCAAAGCCAGATAAAAATACTACAAGGCAAGAAAATTACAGACCAATTTCTCATGAGTATAGATGCAAAAATTCTCAACAAAATACTTGCAAATTCAATCCAACAGCACATCAAAAGAATTATACTCATGATCAAGTCAGTTTTATTCCAGGTATGCAAGAGTGGTTCAACATAACAAAATCAATTAATGAAATATATCGCATCAACAAAATGAAGGGAAACAAGTCGCATACATTATCATTTCAGTTGACACAGAAAATGAAAAATTCATCATCCTTTCTTGATAAAAGCATTTAGAAAAAGAGTAATAGGAGGAAATTTCCACAACATGATAAAGGGCCTATATGAAAATCCCACATGTAACATCATACTCAATGATGATAGACTGAAAGATTTCCCTCTAAGGTACAGAACAACAAACGATGCCCATTGTTACCACTGTCATTCAACATAATACTGGAAGTTCTATCCAGAGCAATTAGGTAAGAAAAAGAAATAAAAGACATCCAAATTGGAAGGGAAGAAGTAAAACTTTCACATTTTGCAGATGACATGATCGTATACATTGAAAATCCTGAAAAAAATAAATGGCAAAGCTACTAGAGCCAATAAACAGATTCAGCAAATGGCAGGTACAAAATCAACATGCAAAATTGAGTACTGTTTCTATAAACTACTAAAAAGCAAGCTGAGGATGAAACCAAGAATAAATCCAGTTAAAATAGCATCTAAAAATCAAATATCTAGGAATAAATTTAACCAAGGATATAAAGGTTTTGTACACAGAAAACTACAAAACATTACTATAAGAAATATAAAAGATCTAAATAAATGGAAAGACATTCCAAGCCCATCGATTCAAAGACTAAATATGGTTAAGACGTCAGTCTACCCAAAATGATTTACAGATTCCACACAATACCATTCAAAATTCCAACAGTCTACTTCGCAGAAATGGAAAAGCCAATTGTAAAATTTATTTGGAAGAATAAATAAATAAGAAGAATGAAGTTGGAAGCCTCATACTTCCTGACTTTCTTACATATTTCAAAGTTACAGTGGTAACAGGCACAAGGATAGCCATATTGACCAATGGAATCAAATAGATAGTTCAGAAATAGACTCTTACACCTATGGCCAACTGAGATTTTACAAGGCTGCCAAGCCCACATAATTGGGAAAGAATAGCTTTTTCAATAAATGGTACTGGGAGAACTGGATATCTATATGCAAAAGAATAAAAGAGGACCCATATACAAAAGTTAACTCAAAATCAATCAAAGACCTTAATATTATAAGCTACAGGACTATAAAACTCCTAGAAGAAATGTAGGGAAGCATCTTCAGGGTCTTGTGTTAGGCTATGGTTTCTTACACTTTATACCCAAAGCACAAGCAATGAAAGAAAGAGTAGATAAATGGGACCTCCTAAAATTAAAAACTTTTGTGCATCAAATGAGTTTGTCATGAAGGTGAACACACAACATACTCCATGGGATAAAATATTTGGCAACCACATATCCAATAAGATTTTAATATCCAGAATATATAAAGAAATTGTACAATTCAACAATAAAAAGGCAACCCAATTAAAAAACAGAAAATAGACGTTTCTCCAAAGAGAATATACAAATGGCCAAAAAGTACATGAAAAGATGCCCAACATCGTTAGCTGTTAGGGAAGTAAAAATCAAAACCTCAATGAGATATCATTTCACATCTACTAGCATGGCTATGATATTTTAAAAATTACATGTTTTGGAGAGGACATGGAGAAATAGGAACACTCATTCATTGCTTGTGGGATTATAAAATAATTCAGCCATAGTGGAAGACAATTCAGCAGTTCCGCAGAAAGCTAAGTATAGAATTAACATATGACCTGTTAATCCCACTACTAGGTATATACCCCAAAGAATTGAAAGCAGGGACTTGGATAGATATTTGCACGCTGATGTTCATAGTGGCATTATTCAAAATTGTCAAGAGATGGAAGCAACTCAACTTCCCATTACCTGATGAATGTATTAACAAAATCTCGTATATATATATTTTACAGCTGTAAAAAAGAATGAAGATCTGATGCAAGCAACAACATGAAAAAACCTTGAGGACATTAGTTTGAGTGAAGTAAGCCAGTTGCAAAAAGGATATGATTATCTCACTGATATGAACTAATTATAATAAGCAAACTCATGAGACAGAATCTAGAATATAAGGTACAAAGGGATAGACTGAGGAAGAGAATGGGGATCTGATGCTTCATTTGTATAGAATATCTGTTTAGGTTGATCGTAAATATTTGGAAATGGATGATGGTGATATTAGCACATTGTTGTGAATGTAGTTAATAGAACTGAACTATGTATGTGGATTTGGTTGAAAAGGAAAGTTTTGGGTTATGTATGTTGCTAGAATGAAAGTTGAAGATAAATATAGGACTTTATAATACAGTGAACCTTGTTGTGGATGATGGACTAGCATTAAAAGTACAAGTATAAAAATGTTCTTTCATGAACTATGTCAAATGTAAGACACTATTACAGGGTGTTAATAATAGGGTGGTATATGGGGAAAAATACACTCAATGTAAACTATAGACTATGGTTAATTGTAATGTTTTAATATTCTTTCATCAATTGCAGCAAAGGTACCGCACTAATGCAAAGTGTAAACAATAGAGGTTTATATGGGAACATTGTGCTTTTTACATGACTTTTCTATAAACCTGTAACTTCTCTAATTAAAAAATATTAATTAAAAAATTATGCTAAGTGAAAGAAACCAGATGCAAAATACTACATATTGTACTATTCTATTTTTATTTTGGGGCAGGGAGGGGATGAGTATTTTTATAAAATGTATATAAAATAGAAATAAACATATTTATTTTTTATTTATCTAGACAGAACTAGATTAGTGGTAAAGTAGGGCTGGGGAAGGATAGAGATATTGAGAGGTGACTGCTGATGGGTATGGGGTTTTTCTTTCTGGAGTAATGAAAGTGTTTTAAAATTGATTGCGGTGATGAATGCACAATTCTTTTTATACTAAAAGCCATTGATCAGTTTTGATTGCTTGTATGTATATGAATATATCTCAATAAAACTACTTTTCAAGAAAACACCTTCTTGGCAAAACCTTAATGGCTGTATCTGAAGTCTTTTAGGCTAAATGACCACTTTCCTGGTCTCTGGGAGGCAGGGCATACAGCTGGGTGATTCTTTGAAGCAATGGTGTAAAGAGCTTTTGGAATCTATGGGAGAATTATTAGTCCTTCAACCCTTAATGTCTAGAAGGGTGTCTTCTAAGGAGAGCTAAGGAAGAAATGGTAGTGGAATGTGAACAATGTCAAGGAATTTGTGATTGACTTGCCACAGCTCTAAAGCTCAACAACTGTGGACTGATTTCCTACTTCTGACTCTCAATTTCCTTATTTGTAAAATTGGACTAATTATTCCTGCCCTCCTTATATCACAGAGTGACTTTGAAAATAGAATGGAATTTTATGAGTGAAAATTATTAAAAGCTACAATATTTCTTCTAAATATATCCTGCCCCTTCCCACTATATGTAGAAATCATCCCTAAATATTTGAGTTGATCGCTCAGCTCAGGAAAACTCCTTGAATTATGCAAAAAAAGAATATTGTTGAAACTCATTCTTGTTCCACTAACATAGACCATTCTATTTAATACTTCATAAAATATTAATTTCATTTATCCTTGAAAGGATCAGGATTTATCAATAACAAAGAAAAGAAGGAAGAAGTGCATGTCTGTGGTAGTATTTCTCCATATGTAGGACTAGATGGCCCTCACTCAGCTGATTGATCAAACAGTAGTATCTTTTTAAAAATTCTTTTGATATTTTAAAATTATATATGCCCATTCAGATCATGGTTGGCTGCCATATTTGTACCTTTAAAACTAGACACAAGAGAACCACTTGTCTATTCTTGCTATAATAACATTTACAATTAGTACCTATATCTATCGAGACTCTAGTTCTCCCATTATTTAAGTTATACTAATATGGATTAGAAGTCTCTTAATTTGACTGAATAGAACTTGCTGGAATAAAGGCATAGAATTTGTCATATTTAAAATTAAAAAAACATGTTGGCTTTCCTTCTCTTTAACCAGAGATTGAAACATTTGCAAAAAAAAAAGTACTGATAGAGAAAAATAAACAACCAGTAAGCTAATTGGCGATTTCAAGAAATAATGGACAACTGAGTTTGGCTATAGATTATTTGCCTATATTTAATTAAATAATTAAAAGAGATTTAGATTTTTTTCTTTCTTAAAGAAATATATGTATTCCTCTATCACTAATATCATCAAGATGTCTATTCTCAGGACGAACTGGAGTCAGAGTGATGTAAAAGATAGGCCACTGGATGTATGATTTTACACAAAAATTTGTAAAATGTTTTGAGTCTTAATTTTCACACCCATACAATGAGGTATTTGAACATTAGTCCCTTCCGCTTCTAAATTAAAATGAAAATAAGTTAATTCTATATTTACACTCTTTTTAAAAAAAATCCAGAAATAATTATAATTAAAAACTTACTCTGAATCTATAATTCTGATGTCAAATATTAAGTTTTTGGATTTGAAAGCAAGTTTTGAATTAGTAATAATGCCATTCCTTAATTATGTCTCAAGAAATATTTTTTAGTGATAGCTAGGTACACTGCCCATCCATTGAGAGATTTCATCTAAAATGGATTTTAATGCTGACTTTCAAGAGGTTATTGCCAACAGGGGAAATTATATATGTACAGTAACAACAACATCACAAATTAAAAAGAAGTATGTGGGGGAGTTCCAGGAAGATGGCATCTGAGTAGGCAGGCAGGGCTCAACTCTCTCACATAAAAATGGAAAAAGAGCCAAATGCTGTCCAAGGGAGCTGCTTTGGGGGTCAGCAGACCAGGACAATGCTAAACAACTCCCACGTGGTTGAGGGACAGAGACAAAAAGCAAACCCTGTAGTGGCCCAGAAGAGCTCCCCTCCCACACCCCAAGATATTAAGCCAAGGCAAAACCCTGATTCATTGCAGCCTACATATTCCTCCCAGGCAGCTGTTACAAGGGAAAAGGGAGGGAGAGCTGGGGGGCTTTAATTCAGTGAATTCAGCCAGCAGAGCCTCCTTTGAATCTTAGCTCTGCCCAGACCAAAACACAGGAAAGTGGAAAAGTGAACCAATGAGTGCAATCTGCTGGCCAGCCCAGAAATTGCACAGACAAAAACTGCTTTTGGGTCTCTCTGTAACCTAACTCCTTGGAGAAAACCTGGGCCCTATTAGTGAGTCTCTGACATGATTTTGATAACTTAAGCTGGGAAATTTTAAAGACCTAGAATAAGTTGAACCAAATATCAAAAAAGAGATTAAAAAATATATATAATAGGCAAGAGAGAGAAATTGGCCATCAGAGTAAATTCACCAACATGTTAAGATACCTGGACATGAGCAAAAAACTACAAGCCATACTAGGAAACAGGAAAAGTTGTCCTAGCCAAAGGAACAAACCAAATATCGTAAAGAAATACAGGATTTAAGACAAACAATGATAATCACACAACTATCTTAAATCAATTCAAATAATTGAAAGAAAGTATGACTAAAGTGATAAAGGCTATTAAGAAGTCAAGAAGGAATAACTAATGTCAGGTTTGATAAGGCAAACAAAAATGTTGTAATTTCTCAGTTAATATCTGAAAGAATATTAAAATAGTGCATCTCATCCAAATTAAAAGACGAGAAAAATTGAACAGAAATAATCAGTCCAAAGGAAAGTATTCAGGAAGAAAAAAAGAACATAGAACAGAGAGCACAAATAGTGTATGAAAAAAAAGGCAAATTTAAATAAGTATTTATATGGAATTATATGATTTATATTTAATTATATTTAATATAATTATTAACATTTATAATCAATGAATATAAATGTTCCTCTTAATCAAAATTGTCATGTGGATTAAAAACAAATATATCTATACAGATACAAGAAAGTCATCTAAGACATACAGCAAAGTGTAAAATGTGGAAAATAATATACCATGTAAAACTTTAAAACTAGTAAATTTTATTTCACTTTGACAGTATTAAATAAAACATACTAAGGAAACTACTAAAAGAAAAAAAAAAGATACTGGGTAAGCATAAAGGACAATTTGAAAGCCTGGAAAGAAAAGTATCAGTATATGGGAATGACAGCCACAAAGCATGAGATTAAAAATATATTAGAGGCACATAAGAGCAGATTTGAATTGCTTTAAGACAGAATTGGTGATTTTGGAGGTAGAATGTCAAACCGGAAAAGGCAGGAGAACAGAAAGAGAAGAAAATGGAAAAAAATGGAACAGAGTTTCAAGGAATAGAATGACAATGCAAAACACACAAACATGCATATTATAAGTGTCTCAAAAGGAGAAGAGAATGCAAAAGAGGCAGAAATAATATTTGAGGAAATAATGACCGAAAACTTCCCAACCCTTATGAAGATATCAATATCCAACAAGGACAACACACCCCAAACAGAATAAATCCAAATAGAGTTACCATGAGACACTTACTATTCAGAATGACAAATATCACAGATAAAGAGAGGATTCTGAAAGCAGCAAGAGAAAAGCAAAGCATCACATACAAGGGAACCTCGATAAGATTAAGTGCTGACCTCTCATCAGAAATCATGGAGGCAAGAATAAAGTGGTATGATGTATATAAGGTACTGAAAGAAAAATCTGTCAGCCAAGAATTCTGTATCCAGCAAAACTGTCCTTGAAAAATGAGGGTAAGTTCAGAGTCTTCACAGAAAAACAAAAAGTTATAGAATAAATGACCAAAAGACAAGAATTACAAGATATTAAAGGGAGTGCTGCAGCCTGAAAGGAAAAAAAAAAAAAAAAAAAGAATGAGAAACTTGGAGAAGAGTGTAGAAATGAAGATTATTAGGAAGGGTAAACTAAAGGGTAAAAACACAGACAATACTATTATATGACTACAGAAAGCCAAAGGACAAAATGGATGAAGTACATTGAATGTTAATGGCTTGAACTCCCCAATCAAAAGACATAGACTGATAGATAAAAATGTATGAGCCATCTATATGTTGTCTACAAAAGACTCATCTCAGATGTAAGGACACAACCAGGTTAAAAATGAAAGGTTGGAAAAAGATATTCCATGCAAATATTAACCAAAAAGCTGGAGTGGTGATAATAATATCGGGCAAAATATATTTTAAATGAAAAACTGTTATAAGGGATGAAGAAGGTCATTTATAAAAGGGGCAATTTACCAAGAAGAAATAACTATACTAAATATCTATGCACTTAATCTGAGTGTCCCAAGATACATGAAACACTCACTGGCAAAACTAAAGGGAGAAATAGATGTCTCTACAATAATAGTTGGAATCTTAAATACAGCACTCTCAGTATTGGATAGAACAACTCGACAGAGGATAAATAAAGAAATAGAGAGCTTGAATACTATGATAAATGAACTAGACCTAACAGACATCTATAGAGCATTTCACCCCAAAACAGCAGTATATACATTCTTTTCAAGCACTCAAATCCTTCTCCAAGATAGACCATACGTTGCATCATAACACAAGTCTCAATAAATTTAAAAAGATTGAAATTATAAAAAACACTTTCTCTGATCATAACAGATTGAAGCTGGAAATCAACAGTGGATGAAAAAAGGGAAAATTCATAATTATATGGAGATTAAATAACACACTCTTAAATAATTAGTGGATCAAAGAAGAAATTGCAAGAGAATTCAGCAAATATCTTGAGATGCATGAAAATGAGAATACAATATATCAAAACTTATGGGACACTGCAAAGGCAGTACTGAGAGGCAAATTTATAGCCCTCAATGCTTACATTAAAAAAGAAGAAAGAGCTAACATTGAAGATCTAACTGCATACCTGGAGGAACTTTAGAAAAAGAACAGCAAACTAAACCCAAACCAAGTGAAAGAAAAGAAATAGTAAAAATCAAAGCAGAAATAAATGAAATCAAGAACAGAAAACCAATAGGGAGAATCAACAAAACCAAAACTTGGCTCTTTGAGAAGATCAATAAAATTGACAAACTCTTAGACTGCAAAGAGAAAAAGAATATTCAGAGAGAATATAAATAAAATCAGAAATGAGAGGGGGACATTACCACTGACCTCACAGAAATAAGAGAGATCATACAAACAGCTCTATGCCAAAAAACTAGACAATGTAGAGGAGATGGACAAATTCCTAGAAACATACAAACCACCAACACTGACCATAGAAGAAAGAGACGCCATCAACAAACCAATCAAATGTGAAGAGATTGAACCAGTCACAAAACCTTCCCAAAGATGAAAAGCCTGGGACCAGATGGCTTCACAGGTAAATTCTACAAGTCATTCAAAGTTGATCTAATACAGTCTTGCTCAAGCTCTTCCAAAAAATTGAACCAAACTCATTCAATGAAGCCAATATCACCCTAATTCAAAAGCCAGATAAAGACACTATGAAAAAAGAAAATTACAGACCAATATCTCTAATGAATATAGATGCAAAAATCCTCAAAATACTTCAAATGGGTTTCATCCCAGGTATGCAAGGGTGGTTCAATAGAAGAAAATCATTTAGTATAATAAACCACATTGATAAACTGAAGAAGAAAAACCACATAATCCTCTCAATTGATGCATAAATGGCATCTGACAAAATACAGCACTCTTTCCTGTAAAAAACACTCCAAAAGACAGGAATAGAAGAAAGTTTTCTCACTATGGTAAAGTGCAGATATGAAAAAACTACCACTAATATTGTAGTCAACAGTGAAAAACTGAAAGCTTTCCTGCTGAAATAAGGAAAAGACAAGGATGCCCACTGTCACCCCAGTTATTTAATATTCTGCTAGAAGTTCTAGCTACAGCAATTAGGCTAGATAAAGGAATAAAGGGCACCCAAATAGGAGAGGGAGAAGTAAAACTTGCACTATTCCCTGATGATATGATCACATATCTAGATAATCCTGAGAAATCCATAACAAAGATATGAGAACAGACAATTTCAACAAATTGGCTGAAATTTGAATACATGATTAATATGTAAAAATCAATAGTGTTTCTATACACTACTGATGTGCAGTCTGAGGAGGTAATCAGAAAAAAATTCCATTCATAATAGTGACTAAATCAAATATTTAGGAGAAAACTTAACCAACGACTTAAAGGACCTATATTCAGAAAACAAGAAAACATTGCTAAAAGAAACCGAAGAAGACTTAAATAAATGGAAGAACTTTCTGTGTGCATAGATTGGAAGACAAAATATTAAGATGTCAGGTCTACCCAAACTGAGATTCAATGGAATCCTAATAAAAATCCCAACAGCCTTTTTTTTTTTCCTTTTTGCAGAAATGGAAAAACCAATTACCTAATTTATTTGGAAGGGTAAGGTGCCCTGGATAGGCAAAAATATCTTTAAAAAGAAGAACAAAGTTGGAGGACTTTCATTTCTTGACTTCAGAGCATATTACTTAGCACCAGTAGTAAAAGCATCATGGTACTGGCATAAAGACAGATTGACCAATGGAACTGAATCAGGTACTAAGAAATAGACCCTCACATCTACAGTCAAGTGATTTTTGACAAGGTGGTCAAAAACTCCCAGCTGGGTCAGAACAGTCTATTCAACAAATGGTGCTGGGAGAACAGAATATACATATCCAAAAGAAAGAAAGAGGACCCCTATCTGACACCTTATACAAAAATTAACTCAAAATGGATCAAGGACCTAAATATAAATGTGTTAACCATAAAACTCCTAGAAGAAAATATAGGAAAACATCTTTACCTTCTTGTGGTAGGCAGTAGTTTCTTAAACCTTACACACATAGCAAGAAAAAAAAAATAGATAAATGGGACCTTACCAAAACTAAACACTTTTCCACTTCAAAAGACTTTGTCAAAAGGGTGAAAAGACAGCTGACTCAGTGGAAGAAAATATTTGGCAATCACATATCCAATAAGGGTTTAATATCCATGATATATAAAGAAATCACACAACTCAAGAATAAAAAGGCAAACTACCCTATTAAAAATGGGCAGAAGAGTTGAAAAGACAATTGTCCAGAAAAGAAATACAAATGGTGAAGAAACACATGAAAAAATGTTCAACATCATCAGTAATTAGAGAAATGCAAATCAAAACTACAATGAGATATCATTTCACACCTATTAGACTGGCCACTATTAAAACGTCAGAAACTGTAAACGTTGGAGAGGTTGTGGTGAGATAGGAATGCTTATTCACTGTTGGTGGGAATGTATAATGGTATGGCTACTGTGAAGGTCTGTTTGGCAGTTCCTAAGGAAGTTGAATATAGACTTGCCATGGGACCTGGCAATTCCATTACCAGGTATATACCCAGAACAACTGAGAGCAGTGACATGAAGACATCTGCATGGCAATGTCATAGTGGCATTATTCACGATTGCCAAAAGTTGGAAACAGCCCAGGTGTCCATCAACCAATGAAGGGATAAACAATTATGGTGTATACACACAATGGAATATTATGCAGTTGTAAGAAGAAATGAAGTCATGAAGCATATGACAACATGATAGAACCTGGAGGACATTACATTGAGTGAAGCAAGCTAGACACAAAAGGACAAATACTGTATGATTGTGTTACTATGAACTAAATATATTATGTAAACTCATGGAATTAATAATTAGAATATAATTCACCAGAAAATAGAATGAGGATAGAGAATGGAAATTTGATGGTTAATCTGTGAAGAACTATTTAAAAGGTTTGTGGCATTTTGGTATTGTGAATGAATTCCAAAAATAGATATTGGATTGTGTTTGTAAACTGGTCTGTTCCTCTGGGCATATTAGATTGTATTAAATTAAGAAGTTTCACTTTTACTTGATTTACTTATGATTAGGGCTTTGATTAGACCATGCCAGTAGGATATTGAGTCCCCACCCCCTTAGTGAGTAGGGACTCAGAAAGAGAATGACACAGCAGAGGAGAGAGTTTTAGTTTTGATGCTAGAGACCCAGGAAGTAAATACACAGAGAAGAACATAGAGGAAGAGAGACAGCTCATTAGACATGGCAGAAGCCCTGGGAAGAGAGAAGAGCCTGATAGTCTACAGCTGACCTTGTGAAGAGAACTAAGCAGCTGAGCCCAGAAAGAAACTAGCCATGGAGAAAGAGATGAGCCTTATACCAGCCTACAGCTGATATTGGAAGAAGCTGGGCTTACAGAGCCTTAAGAGGCAGAAGGAAGCCTGAACCCTTACAGATATCCGTAGCCATCTCGCTCTAACAAATGGCAACAGACTTTGGTGAGGGAAGTAACTTATGCTTTATGGCCTAGTAATTTTAAGCTTCTATCCCAAATAAATACCCTTTATAGAAGCCAACACATTTCTGGTATTTTGAATTAGCACCCATTTGGCTGACTAATACATACAAGGTTGTTTGTAAACCTTTTGAAATGAATGGAAATGATGAGAGCACATCATGGTGTTTGTGACTCTCAGAGCTATTATATGGGTATGACAGAGGTAGAAAGGGAAAGTCTAAGGACATGTATATTACTAGAAAGAAAGTTAAAAAATGTAACATGGGATTGCATAACATAGTGAAACATCATATAAAATACAAATATGTAATATGTGTGATATTGCATATGTAAGACTGTTTTACAAAATATAAATACAAATAAGCTAGAGAGAAGGAAACAGAATAGCAGCTGTGTATGGAAGGGGAAGCTTGGAGAGATTGAGATGTGATGAGTTTTGTTTGTTTTGTTGGTTTCTGTTTCATTATTATTATTATTATTATTATTATTACTGGAATAATGAAAATGCTGTAAAAATGACTGTGAAGTGATGACTGCACAACTATGTAATTATATTGAATACAATTGATTGTACACTTTGGATGGATCTATGCTTTATTAATTTGTATCAATAAAATTTATTTGTTAAAAAAAATATGTGCCATTAGAAATTAAGAGCCATGCTTGGGTTTAGTGAAGAGATATTTATTCATTCATTCATTCAAAAATTATTCATTATACACCTGCTACATCAATACATTGTACAAAGAAGGGGACCTATGGCTCAAAATAATTGTTAATATTAGAAATATAATCAGAAAATATTATTTTTTAAATTATTTTAATTATGTTTTAAATTCTATTGAAGTTCTAGTCTATTATCTTAGACCCAAGTCCCTTAGAAGGTGTTTTCTTTTTAAACTTTTATTGTAGTAACATATATACAACTCAGAACCTCCCATTTTAACAACTTTCAAGTATATAATTCAGTATTATTAATTACATTTACAATATTGTGCTCTCCTCAACAACATCCATTACCCCAAATTTTCATCACCTCAAGCAGAAACTCTGAACCCATTAAGCAGAAATTCTCTCTTCCCCTTACCCCCTGACTTGGTCACCTATAATTTACCATCTGTCTCTATGAATCTGCTGACTCTAGGTATTTCATATAAGTGAAATCAAGCAATAGTTCTCTTTCTGTGTCTGGCATATTTCACTCAACATAACATTTTCAAGGTTCATGTTGTAGCATGTATCAGAACTTCATTCCTTTTTGTAGCTGAATAATATTCCTTTATGGGTATATACTACATTTGGTTGGTTTGCTTCCGACTTGGGTTGCTTTCACCTTTTGGCTATTGTGAATAATGCTGCTGTGAACTTTGGTGTACAAAGATCTGTTTGAGTCCCTGCTTTCAAATCTTTTGGGTATATACCAAGAAGTGGAATTACCAGGTCATATGTAAGCATATGTTAAACATTCTGAGGAATCACCAAACTGATTTCACAGTGGCTTCACCATTTTACAGTGTCATCAGCAATGTATGAGTTCCAGTTCTCCACATCCTCACTAACAGTTGTTACTTTCTGTTTTCCTAATAATAGCCATCCTAGTGGGTATGAAGTGATATCTTGTGTTCAGAGATACTACTTCAAAATCAAAACACCAATTGATTTTTGACAGGGGTGCCAAGTATATTAATTGGGGAAATAATGGTCTCTTCAATAAATGGTTCTGGGAAAACTAGAGATCCACATGCCAAGAATAAAGTTGGATCCCTACTTACACAATATGCAAAAATGAACTCTAGATGGATCAAGAACCTGAACATAAGAGCTAAAACCATAAAACTCTTAGAAGAAAACATAGGGGAGAAACCTTCACAACTTGGATTTGGCAGTGATTTCTCAGGTATGACACCAGAGTACAATCAACAAAAGAAAAAAATACATCAATTGGACTTCATCAAAATTATAAACTTCTGCACTTCAAAGGACACTTACAAGAAAGTGAAAAGACAGCCTACAGAAAGAGAGAAAATAATTGCTAACTATATACTTGATAAGATTTTTATATCAAGAACCTATAAAGAACTTCTTTAACTCAATAATAATAAGACAAATAATCCACTTTCAAAATGGGCAAAGGACTTGAGTAGACATTTCTCCAGAGGAGACATACAAATTGTCAATAAGGATATGAAAAGATGCTCAATATTCCTGGTTTTCAGGGATATGCAAATTAAAACACTATTTTATCTTCATTAAGGAAGAAGTTTTTATACTATTTTATCTTCTTTAAGGAAGAAATTTTTAATGTTACTAATTTTGCTATGAAATATATACTTACCAAAGCTTCTCTTGGTTGTCAGAAAATGCCAGTGTTTCAGTTGACATTTTATTAGACACATTTTTCTATTAACTATTATAGTAACAAAGTAATACTTCCTCTCTAATGTTGGCCACATTGTAATCCCTGGAACCTGTGAATATGTTACCTTACATGACAAAAGGGACTTTGCAGATGTCATTAAGTTTAAGAACCTTGAGATTAAAAGATTATCTGGGTATGGGAAGCAGCTGTGGCTCAATCAGTGGGGCTCCCGTTTACCATATGGGAGGCCCCGGGTTCGGTTCCCGGGGCCTCCTGGTGAAGGCAGGCCCGCCCGCATGGCGTGTTTAGCTGACCCAGCGAGCACAAGCAGCAAGGGGGCACTAAATGAATAAATAAATAAAATCTTTAAAAAAAAAAAAAAAAAAAAAAAAGATTATCTGGGTGGGTCCAATGTAATTACATGGAGGGACACAATTCAATCCACTACACCATCTTAAAAAGATGTTGAAAGAATTAAATGAAAGTATATAGAATTTGTTACATAGGAAGTATCAAATATATAATAGCTGGTATTACTGTCATTTTGTTAATATTATTTCTTTCTTCCAGTTTCTTAATGTAAAAAGTACAGAGCCATAATCTTACACCCCTCAGACATATGCTGTTCTAGGATTTGGGGTCTTCTGACGGTTTAGTGATCCGTGAAAAGCCTAGCTGGTTCGTCCATCCTTACCATTTCTCTATTTCTCTTTTGTAAGGACAGCTAAGCCAGCTAGGCTTTTCATACCTGGAAAGACAAGTGTCCCATGACAGGAGCTGAACAGCTTTGTAAATTAGTCCTCAACAGGTTCCTATCTGCATTGTAATCTATTTCCTAAGCTGTAGGGAAAGAAAAGTTCTCAATCATACCTCACATTATTGTATTGGATAAGAGTGGGAGGGTGTTCTGGTTTGAGCAAAGGTTGTTTGTTAAGGATTTGTTGGAAATGAAAACTAGAAATTGAAAGTGAGACCAGACTTTAGGGAGTATTTATTTAGGACATTAAGTTGAGGAATTTAAACCAATGATAGAAAAATGATTTCATCTTTCTGATCTACTCTGAGATCAAAATTTCTGAGTTAAAAATGATTTTAAGGGATTATCTTGCCTCTTCAGGAAAACTTACTGCCATCAATTATGAATGTCTGCCCTGAGATACGGAGGAACAAATGAGATGTGTCTGCAATACTGAGTTAGGCTATGTTGTCAGAACTAGGGTTCAGAGAAATCTCAGGTTGCAGAAGTCTTTAAGGAAGATTAGTTTGGGTAGGCTATGTAGGGAAGATTAAAGGAGCAAGGCTGAATCAGAGAGACTAGGGGCTGTTAAAATAAATCAGATAAATTCTCCACGTCTATTTTGTTTTTCCAAGGTGTGTATTTGGGGAATGTTTGTGTAGAAGACTTACATCTTCATAGCAGTATTTAAAACTAACCTGCATCCTTGAAAGTTGGCACTGCAAAGTGGATGTATGTCTCAGTACAGATAGGCTTGGTTATGCTGTGTTAATAATACACTAAAAAATCTCAGGGGCTTGTAAAGCAAGAAATGTTTACTTCTCATTCATGATCTATGCTTACCACAAGCCAGCAGAGACTCTGCCCTACATCTTCCCACTCAGAAATCAAGATGATGGGGCATCTACCATCTGGAAGGCCAAGGTACAAATAGAAGAGACCAGTATAGAGTTGTGCATTGGCAAATAAATGCTTTCAGCTATAAGTGACACTTTAGCCAGGACATGGCCCTGCCCCATGCAATGGGCAAAAACCTTCTATGTGCCTGCCAGCAGAGAAGAACCAAATAAGCATGAGCATTAGAAAAATTGCTAGTATAGTATAATAGAAAAAATACCTGATTTATAAGTTAATGGAAAATACAATAGTTCTTAACAGTATAGAGAGAGTTCCTTTTTAGGAAAATTAATGATTAGCAATGATTAGTAACCTTAAATAAGGTTGCCAAATACCTGTCTGTGTGCCATGATTTGCTTTTCATAAAAACTCCATGAGAGTATTTTGACAGATCATATATTAATTATTGAATTGGTAAAGAATCTGAGACTCAGAAGTTTGAGGGATTGGCACTAGTTATGTGGCCAGCAAGTAACACAACGATCAGTTCCCTGGATTCAAATCCAGTAAAGTAATCCTCTAGGTCAATGTTTCTATATATTCAGTGTTCACACTGTTCTCTTAGGGATCTTATTAAAAAGCAGATTCTGACTCAGAGTTCTGGCTTGGACCCTGAGAATATGCATTTGTAATAAGCTGCCACGTAATGTTCATGTTGCTGATCCATGGATCACACTTAGAGTAACAAGATTAGATGAACCACACACCATTTCCTGTAACTTCTCAGACACCATTTCCACATTTTCAGACACCACTATCTACATTTCCTCTCTGCAGCTGCTCCATGTTTAAAGGCCCTTTGCCAAGTAGGAAGTGTATATTAAATTGCACATGAGTCCTTGGCATTTGTAAAATTCTTAGTAAAACTTGCCAAATTATACAGATTATAGGGGGAAATAAAACATCATTTTCGAGAGTGTATAGTTTGATTCACCTTTGTAGTTCAATGAGCAGTCAGCTGATGTGCAGACTGGTGATGTGACTCTGTCTCCCTCAGCAGCTAGTCTATGTCCATGGAGGTGAGAGCTAAGGAGAGACGGTAATTGAGTGCTGACTCAGTACCACTTGTAAATTTCATTGTGTTTATAACACACTGATAGCTATTAAAACTGGTGTTTTGTGAAAATTACTTTTATTACTTCCTTACTTAAGTCTCCACAGAGAAATCATTTTTTGCCACCTGACTACACATTTGACATTTTGAAAGGTAAGGTAGTTCTCTATCATAAATAACATCTTGAGGTCACTGTGTGCTATTCAATTTAAAGCAGAAGGGCAGAACACAAAAATAATTTTGCTTTCAAGGACAAAATAAAAGAGAGTTGACTAAAAGAATCTCTTTGGGTCTGGTTACTAAGAAGGTCTTTGGGAAAAATGCATCTGAGACTTTGGTGATCAAGTCACCTGCCAGGCCCTGAAGAGACACATCAATCAGGTTTGACACACTGCTGATTACACCACTAAATCACCATCATGGGCTTGATTTGTCTCATCAGGTCAAGTAAAATAAAATTTTGTGGTAAGCTTGTTTTCAAATTTTCTTATTCAAGCTTCTCCAAATAAGTTTATATTTTGCATTGAGCTAAGCTAATCGACCATAAAGCTCCATTTTTAATAACAAGATATTTAGGGTAGGCACCAGACTTCCTTGCAGGGTGAAATGTCTATTTTTAGCAAGCTGAGAAACAGTCACCAAGTTAACTCTCCAGAAAGATATTTGAAGGACAGCAGTTCATTTTGACTTTAACTCTATAGGAAAAGGGGACTAGGTAAAGGTTATTATAGACTATTGGACAAATGACTAATTGTCCATAAAACCTCCACTTGAGTTGATGCTATAAACTATAGCTTTCATGGAGAATGTCATAAGGGAACTTTTGGTTTAAACTATATTCTAAGTCTAACAATTTAAGATGCAGTATATTTATGAATTATTTAGAAGCATATGTATGCAGATATAACTGAACTTATTCATATTGTGAAATTCTAACATATTTTAGGCATTCAGATACAAACTAATCATTTATTGAGCAATAAAAAAATCCAAGATCCTACTCCATTGAAAACACTTGAATAGGTATTATAGAGGTAACAGACAATTTATTAATAATACTCTATCTTCATTATAATGGTAATTATCTTTCTTCTAAGATTTTAGATATACCCTAAAAACTATCCATAACTACAACAAATAGGATGGTACCAATTTATATTCCCACCAGTATTATGTAAAAGTGGCCATTTAACTTCATATTCATCGGCACTATTACCATTTGTGGTAATATGAGTCTTTTGTGGACCCCATAAAATTATGTTCTTAAGCTAATCCATTCCCGTGTATGTAAACCTGTTTTAGAGGGTACCTTCCTTTTGATTAGATCACTTCAGTAGGACTTCGCCAGGGTGGGTCTTAATTCTGTTACTGGGGTCCTTTATAAATGGAAGAGACAGAGACAGAGACAGAGAAAAACCTGGAGAAGTTGAGAGATAAGTCCCCGGGAGCCAGAAGCTGAAATCAACAGAAACGGAAGCTGAGATGAAGCCACTGATGCCAGAAGCTGAAAGCAATGATGCCTAGAGGAGAGGAGAGAGATGAGTGGATGCCACTATGTACCTTGCTATGTGAGAGAGGAATCCAGGACCACTAGCAGCTGGTTCTCATCCTGATGAAGCCTTGATTTGGACATTTCTACAACCTCAGAATTGTAGGCTTATAAGTTAATAAATCCCCAATGTAAAAGCCAAACCATTTCTGGTATATTGCCTTGGCAGCCTTTTGCAAACTAAAACACCATTATTTAACCTTTTCTGTTAGCTAGATAAATTTCAATTTAATTTTTTATGTAGTAGGTTATTAGGGAGCTTTTGCAATACATGTTTATTTTAAATTTTCATTTATTTTGTGAATTGCTTGTTCATTTAAGCAGAGCCTTCACCTTTTTCTATTTATTTAGAAAATTTATCATTTTTAAGAATCTGATACTTTACCACATTTGTATAATATAAACCTTCTAGTCATCATTTCAAGATATGTAGTGAAAAACTTTCCTTAGAACTCTGTTGGATTTTGGTAAATTCTGTAATGATAATGATAATAATAATATTATAGAAATAATGTCTAATTTTGTGGACAAAATGTTAATAGGTGATATAAATTACTAGATGGTTTTAGAAGTATGATTTCTAAACATTTGAAGTCCAGATAATTCCAATTTTATAGGAACTCTTTCAGAGAATAGAAAAGGACTGAAAATTTCTCAACTATTTTTATATACTTGGTATAACCATTGTATGAACTGTGAACAAAGACAGGATAAGAATATAAAATATAGGCCAATCTCATTTATAAATATACAAAAGCTCTAAATCCAGCAGTGTAATAAAAATTGGGATAATCCCAGAAATACAAGGATTAAATGAGATTAAAGAGAATAAAATAAAACTATCTGATTATGTCAAGAGATATCAAAAATACCATTTGATAAAATCAGTACCAATTCATGTTAAAACTGTAGCTACCCAGAAATAAAAACAAGGAAACACCCTCCATATGTTGATGGGAATGACTCAGTTGAAAGATAGCTACCAAACATTTAAGGATAAATTATAATTAATGGTAAAATACTTGAAATATTGCATTTAAAATATGAAAATACATAAGGGCACCTGCTATCCTTGATTGAATTAAATATTTTTACTGAATGCCCTACCAAATACAGTAACATAAGAAAAATTAATAAAAATATATAAGCAAAAAGTAAAACTATCATATACAGATAATATACCTGTCTATAGAGGAACTATAAAAGAAAATGCAAATACATCTTTGTAGTTAATTTTATATGCCAATATATAACAATTGCATTCTTATACCACTACAAAAATTATTAGGAAATGTAATTTTTAGAAAGTCTGTTTATTTTAATAAGAAAACAAAAAAAAATTTGAGCTATGAATAAATATAGGAAAATATATGTATGACTGTAATGAAGAAAATTATGCAATTAGCTGCCAGATATTTACAAAATTCTAAATAAACCAACAAACTATGTTCATTTTTAAGACTCAGCAACAGAAAATATTCAATATTCCCCAAATAACTTAAATATTTAATGCAACTCTATTCAAAAGTATGACAGTTTTCCATAGATTCTATAACGGTGAATTTAACATTTGCATAGAAGAGCAAAGGACCAAACAGTGGCAGAGTAACTTGTTATTAAAGAACCAGCTGAGGATATCTGTACTACAAAATATCAAGATTTACTGTGAAGGTAAAGATAGTTGTATATTGGCCCAGTGGGTAGATATATTGATCAACAAATTAGAATAGAGAATTAAGAAAAGTACTCCTATATGTGCATAATCTTACATATCATAAAGGTGATGTTTTAGATCACAGGAAAAGAGTCTAGTCATAAAATGACCTTGGGAAAATTGGTTATCTATATAGAAAAACTAAAATCGCTTAACTTCTCAGGGCATACAAAAAAGGAATTACATGAGAATTAATGAACTAAATGTGAAAAGCAAAATGTTACAATATTTAGAAGAAAAAGGGGTGAATATTTTTATGATGATGAGGTAAAGATCATTTTTTTTAAGTACCACTCTGAAGGAAAGGAGTGATAATTTGATTACATTAAAATTAAAGAAAATAAGTTTTGTGCATCTGAAAGCACAGTAAAAATTATAAGGGTAATACATAGATTTAAAGACTATATTTATCATGTATATAACTATCACATAGAAAGAGCTTCTACAAATTTATAAGAAAAAGAAAAAGAGCCCAGTAGAAAAATAGGCAAAGTATATGAATAGGTAATTCATAGGAGATAAAAGCTGATGGGTAAATAAATAAATAAATAAATAAATAAATAAATAAATAAATGATACAGTCTTACCAGAAATCAGACAGATACATATTGAAAGGATAGAAACATAACATACATACCAATCAGATTAGCAAAATAAAAGTATTACAGAACTTATTATTGGCAGCATTTCAGAGAAACTAGAATATTCATCCTTTTGATGCAGGGGTCCAATGGAACTTATGGAAAAAGCAATTTGGCCAATAATTAGAAATGCAGAATTGCATTCCCCAGGCCCAGCAATTTCACTTCTAGGTAATTTCTCTTAGATAAATACAAGGAGACATCAGCAGGATTTGTAATAGTGAAAATTGGAAACAAACAGTGGTCAGTACTACTAATGCACTCCAATATCTTGTTCACTGT
The DNA here is from genome assembly GCA_026826555.1 of Tolypeutes matacus. NCBI lineage: Eukaryota > Metazoa > Chordata > Mammalia > Cingulata > Chlamyphoridae > Tolypeutes > Tolypeutes matacus. The sequence goes on along the minus strand of JAKSZT010054474.1, from coordinate 5,303,348 downwards.
TCCTTGTTGGGTGTATGGAAACTAGTCTTCTGAGCTGAGCCACGTAACTGGTTCTAACTAGCAAACCCAGAATGGAAATGAATTACACAGTACTTCTCTTGTTCTCCCATTGCCATGATAACAATAATTTTCTATATGTGAAGCCACAACCCTGGATCCCTGAGTAACTCAATGGAGCCAACCTTCTTCTTGGACTGTAGCAGACTTTACCTCAGCAAGAAATAAACTTTTCTTGATATTTGGGGATTGTTTCCTATTGCAGTGTAAGCCTAGCCTCTCTTAACTGATAGACAACTTCAACATTATCAATAAAAATATGAATAAATAAATTGTAGGACACTAATACAATGAATCCTACCTAGCTGTGAAAGTTTAATGAGCTAGAATTATTCATCTAAACATGAACAAAACTCTTCAAAATGATTTTGAGTAATTGCCAAAGAATATATACAGAATGATATAATTTACATGGATATTAATACTAGAGAGATGATACTCTATATTGTTTGGTAATGCCGACACCACGGCATTGGGGCATAATATCAGATGGTGTTTTTTCAAGCATTGCACTGCTTATTTATGCATAAAACCTTAATATTTTCTTTCCACTATAAATTTTGTGTGCTAAATCTTAAGTTTTAAAATTTAAAATCTTTAAATTTTAGGATAAACTTGGCAGTTTATAAAAGGATATTATCAAATAGGACTTTTTCTTTGATGGAATAAAATTCTCAGAATGGAAGAAAACCAGGATCTTGCTGTATTAGAAATGTTAGTATATTTATCGACTTACATGCTGAATAAAAATGTAGCTGCCAATTGACCTGCTTCAGAAGATAAGGACAAATATCATTGATCCAAGAGTAGATGATATTATTTCACAGAAGCATTGTTACAATTTAATTTCTTTGCTTCAAGCCACAAACCAACAAGACCATTTCCAGGGCACATAGTTTTACCAAGAATTGCAATTGTGTATGACTAGGCAGTGCAGAAAAAGTATATAATTAAAGTACTTCAAGACTGAATTTTTTTGTATTAAAAAATCCAAGTTTGGCTAAAATCCTATCCCTTTCAAATGGGTTATTCTTATAAAAAATACCCACCCACAGTCAAAAGAATTTTCAGAATGTGTCTTTGTTTGTGTCTGTGTGTGAAAGAGAGAGAGAGAGAGAGAGAGAGAGAGAGAGAGAAATCTTATGCATATATTGACAAGAAGAGAAGGCAGGAATATATGCCACAGTAGCTTTGGGGGATTGTTTTAGTTTCCTAGCTTCTAAACACAAATACCACATAATGGGTTGGCTTAAACAATGGGAATTTATTGGCTCATGGTTATGTGGCTAGGAGAAGTCCAAAATCAAAGTCCTTAGCAGGGCAATGCTTTCTCTCTGAAGACTGTGGCATTCTGGGGCTGTCTGCCAGTGATTCTTGGTCCTTGGCTTTTCTGTCACACATCAGTGCACATGGAGGCATCTTCTCCTTTCTATTCCAAGTCCTGTTGACTTCCAGCTTCTGGCTGCTCCCTCTTGCTTTCTCTGTGTGTGGCCTTCCCTATGAGGCCTTCTGTAATAGCATTAACACACATACTGATTCAGTTGGGCCACACCTTAACTGATATAACTTCATCTAGAGATCCTATTTACAATGGTTCCACACCCAAATAAATGGATTAAGTTTAAGAACTTGCTTTTCTCAATTATATGGCTCCCAGCTACCACAAGGATGAACAAAAAACATGAACTTTGCTTTAAAATATACCTAGGATTCATTTTCCTTTATCATCTATAATATTCTAACTTTATTGACCTCAAGGAAACAAAGATATGCTATGAACATAATGTTACAGTAAAGTTTTCTTTAATTCCTTTCAAAGAGGAACTACCTAGGGATGATAACTTGGCAAATGTGATATTTATACCGTATCTCAGGAATTGGCAAAACTGGCCAGCCACCGATTTTTGTAAATAAAGATTTATTAGAACACAATTATGCTCATTCGTTTACATATTGTCTAAACTGTTTTCATCTGACAGTGGAAAAGTTGAGTAGTGGGACAGAGCCTGTATGGCTGACAAAACCTAAAATATCGTTCCAGAAAATGTTTGCCAACCCTTGCACTATGTGACAACATGCGATGATATTGTGTATTACTTTCAATAGCAGAATAATAGCTTGTATGGTTATTTATTCCATTTTCATAAGGATCATCTTCAAAGTAACAGGAAGGCAACTTTAGAAGGAAACATAAGACACACATAGCCACACACAATTTTTCTTTTGTGTCTTTGCCTGGCTAACAGGGCCCCTGAAGCCCACAAACAAAATTTAGACCCAGTGGCAAATGAGTCTGATTCAGTGACACTGCTTTAAAAGGAAAGCCAGTATTGAGTTGGATGGTATTACTGGTAAAGCTATGGGGCAGGTCTTTTTGCTTTTGACCATGTAGGAAGTGTATTAGTTTAAACTCTGTAAAAATCACTGAGCTTTATACAACACAAGGTGTTGAAAACTCTTCTGGACATGCCGTCTGTTCTCCTAGGTTATAGCAACAACTTAGCTGCCAAGTATCTGTGTGACCTTGGGTATGTTGCTTCACCTCTGCATCACATCATTTGTGAGCCTTTACTTGTTACTCTGTTTTTCACAAGTAAAATGTCAGCAGTTGAATTAAAATATTTCTGAGTTTTCTTTTCCATCTAAGATTCTGAGGAAAGGAAAAACAAATATAAAAAAAACTGGCTATCATATCCAGTGGCGATTATCCTGAATCCCACTTCCTTGTGAGCAGTGTTTAATTGCAGAGATTCCCTAAATTCCCAGAGATGCCAATGCTAAGGCAGGGACCATATATTTGGAGTTGGCTCTCATATATAGAGAAGTTATGAAATATTAGACTGTATGTCTTAAAGTAATTAGTTTTGAGTTGCTTTTCCGGGAGTGGCCATGGATTTTTTTTCTGAAAGCAATTATATTAGCTTACTGAGCTTTATATCTTCACTTATATTGTATGATTCCTTAATATTATGCTATTTTCATTTTCCTGTTGGAATAAAGCAGAAATAGTACTAAGATGCAATAATGATTTAACTGTAGATAGAAGTTTGGTAATAATTGATATTTCTTTCTACACTAGCAGGCTTTTTCATTGAATTCTTGCCTTGATTTGAAAGAATTCAAAGACGAGACTATTGTTTGTGTGTGCATATGGTGATATATATTATAGAGAATTAAAATGTCTACTGCTATTATTCATCATAGAAATGAATTTTTACAAATATCAGAATGATGTTATTAGAAAGTTGTACATTCTAAAATCTGCCTTGAGGATTAGAGGGTTTGTGAGCATATTGATTTGCACTTTATTTATAAATATTCACTTTGATCTGATATTCATTTTTCCATACCTTTTGAGTAATGACAAAGAATTTAGCTTTCATATCACTGCATTCTTATTATAGCCCTTTCAACAATATAAATAAACATTTGAAAATATAGTAGCTCAGTTTATCATTCATGTGGGTACAAGTATAATAAGAATAGAAGACTAGAAGAAGGGTGTTAAATTCACGCTGTATAAACATTTTATCATATTGTGCATACTCAGATGTTTACTTATGAAGAAGTAAAATGCACTTATACTACTTCCAGAATATAATCTGTGACTAATACCCTTGTATAATGATTCCTCACAACAGACTTTTGTCATATTCTGAAAATTGGTTTCTATCTTAAATATTTTATAGTCAAATTCCAAGATATTAGACCACTGCTTTTCTCATGTGTGAAAAATGTTGATGGCTTCAGCTATTCTAATAAAATTTCTAAATTTTGATGCCACTATACCATGGGGGACAGCAGAAAAGGCAAAAAAAGTTCACAATGAACTATCCCAATATTCCATAGCAGCAATTTTTCGCCAGGTGTTCTGTATATGAGAATGACTATAGTTAAGCAAAAAAGTTAAACAGAAAGTTTTCGGCTATTCCACAATTTAAAAACAAACCCAGTAATTGTAATGCTACATCATGAATCAACATTCATTCAGTGTGGTGACATTTGAAACTTTTAAGAACATATCTTTAATTTCCCATGTTTAATCACCACATGGCTTTCATAGAAATTGACAAGTATGAATAAGCCTTTGAAGTACTGAAATATTTTGCTATAGGGATAACTTAGTGATATAGCTTCAGAATACTTTAACTCCCTCAAACCAGAAGGTCAAACATTCCACCTTTAATCCTTTAAATTGAGTTTCATGCCATTTACTCAGATTTTGACAAGGTCTTAAAACTGCAAGTTTCCTAATGCTTCATGTGAATGTTGAATGCTTATGGAGATGACTGAAGACTGCAGAATGTTCGCTATACTTACTTTATGTCTAGCAGAGCCTACTAGTAAGTAATATTTGTGAATTAATCACCAGAAATATTTATGCAGCATCTAATATATAGATACCTGTTTGAAAGACATAGTCTGCTTGCAAGGTAGTGTAAGTTCTACCTGGGAAATGAATCAGAACAACTTATATTGAGCTCCTGCAATATGCCAAATACTTTGCTGGACACTACAACAGTGGACTTGACTAACAAAAACCTGGCCTCACAATGATGGTAGTATACAGAATGTTCAAATAATTGGACTATGATCAGGTAATAGTTAAATATCTGAATTTCTCTTTCACACATTCTGTTTTAAAGTATACAAGACAATTATATTGTCTTGTATACTTTTTCAAACTCCCTTGTCACCAAGGCATGGTTGCTTTTGTATAAGCATTCAAATGCATTACTTTGTGCAAGCCTATATAAAATACTAATTTATTAATGTTAATCATTGAAACAAAGTCATTAACTTGATAATGCAAACTCAAACACTCAAGTATGTGATTTTAGGTAAAAATACACTACATAGCTTCAAGTATTAAAGCTCTTATTTTGGCATATTTCCACCAGGGGGCACTATACACATTTAAAGTAAAAATTAAAACAATTGTAAGTTACAAAAACGTTTTTATTTGACAAATGTTTGCCTCCAAATAATTGATTTGTAAGCCTAAAGGTGAAACTTTTGAGTGAAAATTCAATGTTTTATTTCCAACATATCTTCCTCTGTAATTTGGGTAGGTCATTAGGTTAGAAAATGCCCTTTATGAAATCAGCAGCCCTAGGATGCTGCATTTCTAACAGATCATCTACTAAAATCCATACTATTGTAGCAGCAGGAATTAATTATCCTCTGATTATTAAAAAATGAGTTTTCTTAATTGCAACTTTTAAATTAGATTTTAAAGGTTCTTATGGTAAAAACCATAAATGCTAATTCAAATAGATAAAATAATTTTATGATTTTTATTGAGATAGACTATATAAGAAAAATAAACTATTCTTTCTGTAGTCTATTGATTAAGTAAGCCCTGATTTCCTCTAGTTTCATTAATATATTAACTCTGATTCTTTTTATTGTGATTTGATGATTATAGAAATTAAATACTTTCACACTATGTATTTCCTATATTTTAAAAAGTCTATTTCAAGCTTGTATTCGGTATACTGTATTTATGCCAAGAAGAACATTATAAATGTAATCATGTTCTTTCTGAACAGTCTAACTGAATAGTTCATTAGGGTTATTTTTTTTAACTTTTTATTTTGAAATATTTTCAAACTTACAGGACAGTTATAAAAATAATACAAACCCATACAGAGAACTCCAACCTACCCCTAACCCCCAAATACCCAGTTCCACCAATTGTACTATTTTGACACATTTGCCCTATCATTCTCTCTCTCTGCCTCTCTCTCTCTTTCTCTGTGTGTGTATGTGTCTTTAGGTCTGTCGATCCATTTTCTGAACACTTGAGTGTATACGTTGCATATGTCATGTTCCTTAAACACTAAATATTGCCATACATTTCCTAAGAACAAGGATATTTGCTTATGTAACCACCTTAAGTGCAGCTATCAAGATGATGATTTTAAAATTGCTAATAAAGCTTACAGCATATATTCTCCTCTTTTTCATGTCTCAATAAGTTCCCTTGAGCCTTCTCTCCTCCTTTGCAGGATCCCATCCAGGATCATATATTTTATTACCATTGTCTCTTTAGTTAATTATTTTATTTGTGGATACACACACACATGCAACATAAACTTTCCCATCTCAACCAATCTCAAGCATACAATTCAATGGGATTCATCACATTCACACTATTGTAGGACTCTCACCACCATCCATTACTAAAACTTTCCCATCTCCCTAAACAGAAATCCTATAGCCATGATGCATTAAGTCTCATTTCTTCCTTTCTGTCCTCCCATCCCCTGCAAACTGTACTAATTTCTGTGAGTTGAATATTCTCACAGAATATTCTATGAATTTGCATATTCTCCAGTATTTTCTTTGTAGCTGCCATGGGGTTTAAATTTAACATCTAAATCTGTAATTATCTCATTTGTTTTGATACCAACTTCACTACAATAGTATACACAAACCATGTTTCTATACTCTTCCATCCCCCCAACATTATGTAGTGCTTGTCACAAAATACATGTTTATACATTATGAGTCTAAAACCACTGATTTATTGTTGCATTTTATAAATTTGCCTTTTAGATCTTATAGAAAGGAAAAGACCGAGTTACAAACCAATAGTACTGACATTTATATTTACTTATGTTATTCCCTTCACTAGAGATGTTTATTTCTTCATGTGGCTTCAATCTGTTGTCAATTGTCCTTTTCTTTCAATCTGCAGAACTCTCTTTAGCATTTCTTGTAGGGCCTGTCTGGTGGTGATAAATTCCCTCAGTATTTGTGTATCTGGGAATGTCTTAATTGTTCCCTCATTTTTGAAAGGCAGTCTCAATGGATATAATATACTTGCTTGGCATTTTTTTGCTTTCAGCACTTTATGTCATGCCACTCACTGCCTTCTTGCATCTTTTGTTTCCAGTGAGAAATTGGCACAAACTTACGGAGGCTTCCTTGTACATGACATGTTGCTTCTCTCTTGTGACTTTGGAATTCTCTCTTTATCTTTGTCATTTGTCATTTTGATTATAATATGCTGCAGCATGGGTCTATTTGGGTTCATCCTATTTGGAGTTAATTAAACATCTTGGATGGGGTATATTCATGTCTTTTGTTAAATTTGGGAATGTTTCAGCCATTTCTTCTTTGAACATTCTCTCTGCTCCTTTTTCTCTTTCTTTTCCTTTGGGACCCCCCCCCCCCCAATGTGTATATTGTTGTGTTTGATGGTGTCCCACAGGTTCCTTGGGCTCTGCTCGCTTTTCTTCATTCTTTCTTTTTCTGTTCTCCAGACTGAAGGATTTCCATTTTCATATCTTCTGCTTTACTAATTCTTTCTCCTGCTATCTCCAATCTGCTGTTGAAATACTTTAGGGAATTTTTAATTTCTTTGGTCTTCAGCTCTGTTTGGTTCCTTTTCATAATCTCCTTCTCTGTGTTGATATTCTCTTTTTTGTTCATCTCTTGTTTTCTTGATTTCCTTTAGTTCTTTGTGAATGTTTTCTTTTTCCTGAAGATGGACCATTTTTTAGAAGTTTTTGTCTGATATGGCCCAGGTGTAAGCCTCCTCCTCATTGATGATATCTAATGCTTTAATCTTCCCCTTTGTTGGGCCATTGCTTCCTGTTTCTTTTTATGTTTTATAATCTCTTCTTGAGACCTAGCCATTTTGATATTTTAATATGTTATCACTGGAATTTAGACTCTGAGGTATCTGTTCCCTAACTTTGTATCCACTATTGTTGCCAGAGCTTTCCTTGAATACCAGGAGCTAACCAAAAACTAAAAGAAGAAGGGAAGAAAAAAACACCTTTCCCAGTCCTAGCAGATTAGGACAAAGCTTAGGAGACTCCCTGATCCTTTCTACACTTGTACCTTGTTATGGGCATGAGCTTGTTGCCCTGGGAAATACCCCATTTACAGGATAATGAATGTCTCCTCTTCCCCAGGAAAGAGTTTCTTCAAGGTCCTGGGCAATACACTGTATGTCCTACAGACAGCAATCCCTTGCCCTACCTAGCACAACTTGACTGCTGTCCTACAGCATTCTGTAGTGGTGCTCTGTGAGCTGCCTTCTACACATGGGACAGTTTCTGTAACAGTGAGTCTCTCAGGCCACAACAGATAGATTGGACCAGACATACATGCTCCCAGCATGTGCACAGTGGTTACTCTGCTCTCTCAGGAACTGGAACCAGGAATCTGCACTGGGAGTGTGGACTGTCTCTGCATTGAGCTAGTGGGGTAGGGAATAGCCAGGGCACCACAAGATCCTACCATTTTTTAAAGTAGACTTTCTTCTGATTAGTTGCTCACCCTCTCTATAACCCTATGAGAAGGATATTTCTGCCAGCTCTTGCTGGTTGTTCAAAGCTTCTGTGGGGTTATGGAGCCCTGAAGCTTCTCACTCTGCTTCAGGGCTGTTAAGGTTATTTTTAATAGAGGTTAATAGAGGTTATTATTTCTGTAGTTTTAATAAAGGGTTGTCATAGCATACTACAAAAGTAACACAAATAGCAGATATTCAAAGCATAAAGTGCAGATAATTGGCATTTCTCAAAAGATCTGTTATAAGTAAGAATACAGGAGTATATGCTTAAATCAAGAGAAATGTATCTCTCAAAGTATTAATCTTTTAAATGCTTAAAAGCTTCTATCACTTTCAAAAGAAAAACTGGTTATAGGGCCCTCTGTAAATCACCACACTGATAACCCTTTTGATTTAATCTTTGTAATGTTGCTGTAACTGTAGGTATGGATTAACATGGCCTTGCAGCCTTGCAAGTTTCAAAATCTAATCAATCGATAAAAAAAAAAACCCAAGGACTTATGGAGGAAAATTCTACTGTGATAGGATTTGAACCTTAAACTTACCAGTCAAATCTATTCTCCCATTCCTGATCTGTATAAAGCTATCTGTTTTCCTTTTAATAGGTGTCAGAAAAAGCCACTTGCTAACTCCAGCAAGTAGTTACAATTAATTTTGATGCAGTGTAAATGTATGTTCAATTCATATATTTTATATCTACAATAACAGGTTAGGAGAAGAAGGTAGAATATGGCTTTAAATTATTATAAGTGTAGGACAGTGATTTCAGAGTGCAATTCCTATTTATTCATAGTTGCAGATTTCTTGTATGTTCACTATGTAAAAAGTACTATGCTATGTAATGGATGGAAAATGGAAAATAAGATACAGTGCTGGTCTTGAAGGGTTGTGTTGAGGATTCAAGGAAAGAGAAGCAATTGATTGTAGGAAAAAATGTATGTATCAATGCAAATTATGTATTGTCTTCATATGGGGCATCCTCCCAGTTACTTGATGCTAACCCTGTTCATTAAAAATATATATTTTGCAAGTCTTTAAGTTTTAGGTATGGATAAACTCATTAACATACAAATTCTGTCCTGTGTAGTATAGGTTCAATTGACTTCTCCCCCATTTGTGGAAAATCATTTTGCATCCCTTTGCAAATTCACTTCATTTCTTTATGCCACATAAATCTGTGCTTTTTTGTTGAACTTTTCTTTTGAATTGGTATAATGTCTGCCACTTCTGCATCCCTCATGTGTTTATTAAAACTTTTAACGTGTTCCTTTTTTGTGTGTGTCTGCATGAGTCATGGTTTTACTTTTTGAAAATTACCTTTTAACACAATATAGTCATACCTTGGAGACATTGCAGGTTCAGTTCCAGATCACCTCAATAAAGTGAATATCACCGTAAAGCAAGTCACAGATGTTTTGGTTTCCAAATGCATATAAAAATTATGTTTACATTGTACTATAGTTTTTTAAGTGTACAATAGCATTATGTCTAAAAAACAATGTACATACCTTAATTAAAAGTGCTTTATGGCTAAAAAATGCTAACCATTACCTGAGCCTTCTGTGAGTTGAAGTCCTTTTGCCAGTGGAGGGTGTTGCCACAATGTTGATGGCTGCTGCTAACAAATAAGAAATTTGTCACATTGAATGACTCTTCCTTTCATGAAAGATTTCTTTGTAGCATGTGATGCTGTTTGATAACATTTAATCCACAGTAGAACTTCTTTCAAAATAGGAGCCAGTCCTCTCAAACTATGCCACTGCTTTTTCATCTAATTTTATGTAATACTCTAAATCCTTTGTTATTTCAAAAATGTTCACAGCATCCTCACCAGGAGTAGATTCCATCTCAAGAAACCACTTTCTTTGCTCATTCATAAGAAGCAACTCCTCATCCATTAAAGTTTTGTTATGAGATTGCAGCAATTTGGTCACAGCTTCAGTCTCCACTTGTAATTCTAGTTCTCTTGCTATTTCTACCACATCTGCAGTTCCTTCCTCCACTGAAGTCTTGACCTTTCAAAGTCATCCATGAGAGTTGGAATCAACGTCTTCCAAACACCTGTTACTATTGACGTTTTGACCTTCCCAAATCAGGAATGTTATTAATGGCATCTGGAATGGTGAATCCTTTCAGAAGGTTTTCAATTTACTTGCCCAGCTCCATTAGCAGAATCACTATCTGTGGCATTTATAGCCCTTACAAAATGTATTTTTTAAATATTAAGACTTTAAAATAAAAATTACTTTGTGATCCTTGGGCTACAAAATGCATATTATGTTAGCAGGCATGAAAACCACACTCGTCTTATTGCAGATCTCCATCAGAGCTCTAGGGTGACCAGGCATATTGTCAATGAGCAATAATATTTTGAAAGGAATCTTTTTTTTCTGAGCAGTAAGTCCCAACAGTGGGTTTAAAATATTCAGTAAACCATGTTGTAAACAGTCATCCAATATTTGTTTTTCCATTTATAGAGCACAGGCAGAAGAGATTTAGCATAATTCTTAAAGGCCCTAGGATTTTCAGAATAGTCAGTGAGCATCGGCTTCAACTGAAAGTCACCAGCTGCATTAGCCCCAGATAAGAGAGTCAACCTGTCCTTTGAAGCTTTGAAGCCAGGCATTGATTTCTCTCTAGCTGTGAAAGTCCTAGATGGCATCTTCTTCTAATGGAAAGTTGTTTCATCTACATCGAAAAATCTGTTCTTTAGTGCAGTCACCTGCATCAATTATCTTAGCTAATCTTCTGGATAATGTACTGAAATTTCGACATCAGTCATTGCTACTTCTTCTTCACCTTGCACTTTTCTGTTATGGAGACGTGGCATCTTTCCTTAAACCTCATGAACCAAACTCTGCTAGTTTCATACTTTTCTTCAGCAGCTTCCTTACCTCTCTCAGCCTTCATAGAATTGAATAGGGTTAGGGTCTTGTTCTGGATGACACTTTGGCCTAAGGGCATATTATGGCTGGTTGGGTCTTCTAGTCAGACCACTAAAACTTTCTTCATATCAGCAATAAGACTGTTTCACTTTCTTGTCATTTGTATGTTCACTGGAGTAGCACTTTTCATTTCCTTCGAGAACGTTTCATTTGTATATACAACTTGGCTAACTGTTTGGGTTCATGAGGCCTAGCTTTTGGCCTATCTTGGCTTTTGACATGCCTTCCACACTGTGTTAGTCAGAGTTCTCTAGGAAAACAGAACCAACAGGAGATATCTATAAATATTATGAGATTTTTATAAGAATTGACTCATGTGACTATGGGGATGCACAAGTCCAAATTCTTTAGAACAGGCTGCAAACTGGGAACTCAGATGAAAGTACTCAGTGAATTCTCCAGGAAGAGCAGGCCTGGCTGAAGTATTTTGTTACCAGAAGTATGGGGTGCTGCTATCGTAAATACCAAAAATGTGGAAACAACTTTGTAATTGGGTAATGGGTAGAGGCTAGAAGAATTGTGAGGTGCTTGATAGAAAAGGCCTAGGTTGCTTTGAAGAGACTGTTGGTAGAAATATGGATGCTAAAAGTACTTTTAATGAACTTTAGACTGAAATGATGAATGTATCATTGCAGACTGGAAGAAAGGTGATCCTTGCTTTAAAGTGGCAGAGAATTTGGCAAAATTGAGTTCTGATGTCAGGTGGAAGGCAGAATTTGAAAATGATGAGCTTGGATATTTAGCTAAGGAGATTTCCAAACTAAATGTGGAAAGTACAGCATGGTTTCTCCTTGCATCTTATAGTGAAATGCAAGAGGAAAGGGATAAGCCGAGAACTGAACTCCTGGGCACAAAGAAACCAGAAACTGATGGTTTGGAAAATTCTGAGCTTCCGGAAAACGAGTCCCCAGAGAATAATGCTCCATGTGATAGTTTAAATGAACATGGAAACAGTCAGCCATTTCAGTGCAAGTCAGGATTGGAAATGCAGTAATCCAGAAAGGATTTGTGGAAAGTTCTTTTGTCTTATGGTTTGAACCTGTGTACTACATGCAAAACCAACAAGTTTTTTTGCAAGACCTGTACGAACAGAACCACTGCCATCCTGGACTAAAAGTTACAGAAAAGTTACAGATTGAAGGAAAAATGACTTCAAAGTCAGATACATGGAAGCTGAGGTCTGAAGAAATCATCTTGGGCCAAGAGAGCAAGCCCACCCATGTGTGTAGAAAGGCTGATTGTGCCCTGGCACTTGGAGAGGGCAGATCTTCCACCCCATTGTTGAGGAAGTGTGTTATCATTCCAGTTTTATCAGATGCCTGGGGGATTGAGGAGAGTCTGGCCACCACCCTAACGACTGACAGCTAAGAGTCTGGCCATCACCGCAATGTTTAACAGAGATGGAGCCTAGAGCCTGGCCACCACACTGATGCTTGATAAGGGTGGAACTTTCATCCCAGTGTTCAGGGAGAGTAGCATCTTTGTACTTGGGGAGAGCATGGCTGCCGCACAAGCACTTGGATAGGGTGGGGCTGCTGCTCCATCAGGCCCGAAGGACAAAACATAATTCTGTAGATTACTCTCAGACCTTGAAATCTAATGGAGTATGCCCTGCAGGATTTTGGAATTATTTGGGACCCCGTCACACCTGTTTTACTTGTAATTTATCCCTTCTGGAAGGGAAGTGTTTATCCTATGCCTGTCCCTTCTTTGTATATTGAAGGCAGTTAACTTGGTCTCTAGGTTTCACATGTCCACAGATGGAGGGGAATTGTGCCCCAGGACAGAACACACCCATAACCGATTTTGATGATACTTTGTGCTAAACATTGTATTATGTTTAGTACAAACATGGAGGAATGAATGTATTTTGCATATGCAAAATCTTGAGGTTCTGAGGGTGGAGTGTGGTAGTTTGGAACTGTATATACCCCAGAAATCATATTCTTAAAGCTAATCCATTCCTATGGATGTAAACCTATTGTCAGTAGGACCTTTTGATGAGGTTACTTCAGTTAAGTCATGGCTCAGGGTAAGTATTCATCCTTTTACTGGAGTCTTTATAAGAGAATGAAATGCAAACAAAGAGAGAGTGAGCCATAGCAACAAGAAGCTTAAATCAACAAAACCCAGAACAGAAGGGAGAGACCAGCAGATGCCACCATGTGCCTTGCCATATGGCAGAGGAGTCAAGGATCACTGGCAACAGCCTTCAGGAGAAAGCATTGCCTTGATGATGCCTTGATTTGAACATTTTTCTAAGCCTCAAAACTGCAAGCTAATAACTCCCCATTGTTGAAAGCCAACCCATTTCTTGGCATTTGCTTTCAGCAGTTTAACTAGATGCTCACTAAGTCTAATCATTTCTAGCTTTTGATTTAAAGTGAGAGATCTGTGACTCTTCCTTTCACTTGAATACTTGGAGGCCATTGTAGGGTTATTAACTGGCCTAATTTTAATATGTTATGTCTCAGGAAAAAGGGAGGCCTGAGAAGAGGGAGAGAGATGTGGGAGCAGCTGGTTGGTAGAGCAGTCAGAACATACATAATAACTATTGATTAAGTTAATCATTTTATATGGGCACAGTTTGTGGGTCATCAAAATAATTACAATAGTAACATCAAACATTACAGATCACTATGACAGATATAATAATATGAAAAAGTTTGAAATATTGTATTACCAAAATGTAACTCAGAGACATGAAGTGAATACTTGGTGTTAGAAAAATGGTGCTGGTAGACTTGCTTGACGCAGGGTTGTCAGAAATCTTCAATTTGTGAAAAAGGCAATATCTGTGATCCACACTAAAATGAAGCACAATAAAGCAAGGTGTACCTGTACATAGTTGGATGGCATGTGAGATTTTGGATCTCAGAAGTTTATTGGTAGAAGGTACCTGAATTCATGGGAGCAGATGGGATCCCCTAGGGAAAGTGTCTCTTAAACGTATCTCTAGGGAGATAGAGTGTGTGACAGTTTGAAGTTATTTTATGAATCTAAAAAGAAAAAGATTATATTCTTAAACGAATGTATTCCAGTGCGTATGGTACTCTTTGATTGCATTAAATTCAGTTGAGAGTCCTTTGATTAGATTGTGTGATAAGATCCTTTAGGATTTGAATGAACTACATCAGTGAGGCATGACTCAGGTGGAGTCTCTACCCTCTTGCTGTGTCTGATATAAACAGAGACACAGTGAGAGACACACAGGAAAACTGAGCCAACATATTACATTGACCCTGCCATGTGATAGCGAGGATTGTAGGAAAACAGAAGCCCCAAGAGGCTCAAGGAGTCGAGTTCAAGAGAGATGAGCCATATCCCTGATAGCTCACAACTTAATTCGGGAAGAAAGTGGAGCAGCGGGCACTGAAAAAGGAGGCCTGGAAACAGACAAGCCCTATGCCTAGTTGCCCACAGCTGAGCTCCGGGAGACAGTAAATTCTGGAGGGGAAGGTAGAGACCTCGGCAGAGGTTGGCAGCTATCTTTGCCCCGTGGCAGGACACTGGGATTAACATTAGCTAACTTAACTGTAAGCTTTTGCCCCAAATAAATTTCACATAAAAGCCAACCCATTTCTGATACTTTGCATTGGCAGCCCCTTGGCAAACGAAAACAGAGGGAAAGAGAGTTAAGTAAAGAATCTTGAGGAAGACTAGGATGTAAGAAGCTTTTGGAAGGATTGCCTGATATCAAACTTTTTTTGTGCACTTCAATTCTACTAAAAGAAGCATAATTTTCATTTCTCAACTCAGGTTAAGATTTCTGGACTAGAAATACATAGAATACATTGTTATGGTAATTTGAAATACCACACCAGAGGATGTGTGGAACAATGGTTTTCAGTTTTGGCTACCCATTGGAATCATCCGTGGGATTTAAAAATACCAATTTACTCTGCAGAGGTTTTTTTTTAATGAGGTACCGGGGGCTGGGGATTGAACCCGGGACCTCATATGTGGGAAGCTGGTGCTCAGTAAGCTTCCCTGATTTGGTTTTAGCTTTTGTTTTGCTTGTTGTTTGTTTTTGTTTTTTTAGGAGGTACCAGGAACCAAACCCAGGACCTACCCCCATGTGGGAGGCAGGTGCTCAACTGCTCGAGCTACATCCACTCCCCCCAGAGATTTTGATTTAAGTGATTTAAGATGGCTCGTGGAAGCTAGAATTATTTAAACCATCTGCCAGGCAATTCTGAAGTGTAGTCAAGGTTGAGAAGCAGAGAACTAGAAAGTCATGATTTGGATGTTGAGAGTCATGGAAATGATAATGAAGAATCCTTTAGGGTGGTGTGTAGGGAGAAGGAATGGAAGGAGTTTGTCTGCAAAACAGCTATCTTCAAATGTTTGTAGTGTTCTCATTTAGTATTCTATTTTGCTTCATGCTTGTAGAAATGAAGGTAATTTAGACTTATGCTAAACGGAGGTGGTTTAGGTTTATACTAAGGAAGAACTTTCAACCAATTAAAAATGTGTTAAGATAGCATAGACTACACTGCAATGTAGCTAAGTCAACAATGGAAGCATTCAAGGATGTCTAACATAGTTCTTTCTTTGGTATAATATTGTAAATTTGTCAGAGTTTGCCAACTCTTCACAAGCAAAGATTGACTGCACTCAGTGAGACTGTAATTGAAATGTCCCATTGAGTATATTAATTATTGGGTGAATTTTAATACATACCTCATTATTCTCACTCCAGCCATGATAAATCTAGTGCCATCAGCTTTCTGTTGTTCAAGGTCAAGATAGGGCTGTTACCACAATACACAAGTATCTCAATCAGATTCTTGTCACTGATTTGAAGACAGAGTCTAGGCAAGTGACTAGCCAGATATCTTATCTATTAAAGGGAACTAGTAGAATGCCTCTGAGCAGGATATCAAGAAATTTCCCAGAAGTTATGTTGGACTCTTCATTTATGGTAAAGAGATAACCAAGTGGTTTTTTTTTTTTTTTTTTTTTTTTTTGGTGGTTGTTGTATGAGAATCTATAGCAGGATAACAACAACAAGGGAGACAAAGACTGACTTTAAGAACAGCCTGTAGCACATCAGACAACATGTACTGCTCTGAGATCCTGGACAGATATGAAGGGCCCAGGGTGGCATGAATCTTGGAACAAAGGCTCCAGGGACAATGATAAAGATCCCTTATGCTGCTACAATTTTTTTCTGAGTACACAGAGTGGAAAGGCCTGTTGTTTATGAATCAGTTTCTTCAGTCATACCTGCTACTTAAAGCCTACTCACTGTCAGTTGTACTCCTCAAAAATGAAAGACAGCAATGCTTGTATATTTGTTGCATGAATAATCTTTCTTGCTATTTATTGTATACTATCAATCTCTTAAGTATCTGCTTTATTATATGAAGAATTACTTTGAGTATTTACTCTTCATTCATAATTTATTTCTGAATTTGTATTATATAAATATTTTGGAGAATTCTTTTTAAAGTTTTTCTTGTTTGAGTACCAAAACACCCTTTCATGTCATTTTAACCTATTCTCAATAGTTTCTCTCTCTATTAATTGGATATTGTGGGTTATTTTCTTTATAAAATCAGCTTTTGTAGTCAAATGCTGCTGCTTATTGAATTGTGTTCAATTGGTAGTAATTAACAGGAGTTATGCTCAGTCCAGAATAAAACTTACTAGACCAGCTCTTTAATCTCAGTAACTATTTTACTTTCATTTAAGAATATATAAATTAAATTCTTTTGCACTCATTTTGCAAGGAAGACAAATCTATACATTTTTAAGCCCTTTTTTCCCTATTGGAGGATGGGGTTAATAAAAATATTCCATTGTTTCTGTAATAAAAACATTATTATTATGCCAATTCTATGTTAAATAGAATCATTCGTACTTTTTATTATACTTCAGGTTTCTCACTTGTTTAAAATATTATTTGATGCTGATGTTAATATTTTATGCTATTACTATATATAAAATACGTAATAGAACTTTCATCAACAGTGTTGTATATAGATTGGGAAACTGACTAATCATTCTCCTATCCTTACTTTTTTCCCTCCATCCCTTCCTTTCTCCCTTTTCTCCCTCACTGCTTCTCTCCCTGCCTCCCTCCCTTGGATCCATCCATCCATCCATCCATCCATCCATCCATCCATCCATTCATCTATCCATCCATCTCTCCAACTGTCTATCCATGCTTTATATATGCTTTCATTCCTTCTGTCACTTTGCTTAGTTCTCTCATTCTTTACTTTGTATTCAGCTTCTACCTTTTCTTCTTTTACATCTTTGGTTTAACTTAGAACAGCTTTACAAAAAAAAGTTCTAAAAATCTTGAAAGCAACTTTTAAATATACTCATCAATAAAAGATTTGAAGAAAAATTATATTGTAAATAACCCCTTTCTGGACCATTATTTTCCTTGTCTTCATCTTCCTTGACATTTTTATGATATAGGAAACTATATCTACCATTTAAAAACTCTTTCTACTTTTTAGTTTACAATATGTAACACATTGCCGTTTTACTTCTACCTAGTTTGAATGTCTTTTCTATATCATTTTTGGCTCCTTACCTCCTTTGCTTATATTTTCCTGCCTCACCATTCACTTAAACCAAAGCTCTGTTTTCTACATTCATTCTCTCAAATACTTCAATTTTTATTTCTAAAGAAATATTTCCTGATTTGCATCTCCTGAAATTTTGTGTCCATGCCAACCATGCATTTCTAATTACCCATAGGCTCTGTCCTCTTGTATGACCTTTTATCCCTCCCTTCCATGGAGAAGCAGAGCAAGTTATTAATCTCCTTAAGCCTGTTTACTTATTAAAAAATGGAAATAATAATAGTGCCTGTATCATAGGATTGTTGATTATCAAATAAGATAATGCATTTATCTTTTAAAAGTGCCTGCCACACAGTGAACGTTCGATAAATGATACATGATGTTGTGACTGCAGTTGTTGTAATGTCACTATCCTAATATGGATTCCTCATTACTTTATCCCTAGATTGTGAAAACATCTTTTCGTTCATTTTCTTATATCACGATTTTTCCTCAATTTATTAATTATTCTGTTGAAAAAATAATCTTAAATGACCACTTTTAACAAATTACTGCACTCTGCAAAAAGCTCAAATGGGTCCTAATTCCTAGGACATTTTCAGGTATCACTACCTATCTAACATTTATTTTCTGACTATAGGGACACTTCCTAAATACCAATTTTCCACAATGCAGAATTCTAGAATATGCATATTTGGTTATTGTAACTTTTCTGTATTTCCAAATTGCATTTTCAAACTAAGTTAATCTTAAGTCAGATTCATTGAGAATAATTTTTTTAAAAAAGGATCAAGATGTCAGGAAAAAAATGGAGATGAAGCATGATGCATAGTAAATATTTGTGTGTGTTCGCAAAAGAGCCATGAGAGCAAGAAAGTAAATAAAGTAAAAATAACTTGGGCTTTGGAACTACATTTTGGGATTTTTTAGAAAGAGACAGCAGACCCACCTGAGGAAAGCTAATTGGAATGCATTCTAATAATTTTGATCATTAATTGGCTTAGGTGTAGCTAAAGCGACATAATCCAGGGTACTGAGAAATGAGGAGTGATGAAAGCTAATAAACTGACAAATAACAACAAACTTTTAATTTATATTGAGAAGAGTAAATTGAATATCATATGTTATCAAACTAAGTCAGAAGCACCAAGTTTTAAGAATAAACATTTTCAGTTAAACCGTGACAGATGCTTTCCTAAAGAAATCTTTTAAACTTAATTTAACATAAATTTCATTACTTTTGTGCATACATAAAAAGGAAAACAAGCAAATAAATTATTTGAAGCATTTCTCAATTTTTGGCATTCAGAGTCAAAATCATATTTCAACTCATAGATATTCATGTTATGGTTTTCCATACCAAATGGTCTGCTTGTGTCGTCAAAGATTTTGGTGATGCAGCAGTTCTTTAAAAATCCTATTAAAGAATTAAACATCTTGCTAGAGTGTGCTATTTGACACGTTTGATATTATATAGAGCTAGCCTGATCTTTGACCCTTGCTTTAGCCATGTTAATTAACATCCCTAATCATATTTCCCATCCCTTCCTCACAACACTTTGGTTTCCAAGGGTTAGCAAATGACTCCACTGTGGTTTCTGGTATCATCTTATAAGTTGAAACCCAATATGCAAGATTTGATGCTGGAACATTTGTTGCTTCGTATGTTCTATTTATGACAAAAAGATGAAATTATTGCCTGTATGATGGTGATTTTAAAAATATCATTTGTAAGATACCATTGATTGAAAGGTATAACCAATTTTCAGACATTAACAGTTGAAAAAAATGTTGTACTTTAATGCCTATGAAATTAGTAGATGTCATTGATGGCTTTCTTCCATCTCAAGAATTTATGTCATTGTCCATTTCTGGTTTTGTGGTGGAATTCTGGAGGTAGAAACGACTCCAAGTCAAAACAATCAAGACACTGACTATTTGAATGATAAACAATGCAAATAGTCAGAAAATGAAAAGACCTCTGGGTGTATACATATATTACCTATAGCAAAGCATATAGGTATGCTATTGAAACTATTAGGAAGATCCTGAAAAGTGTCTCAAGAACAATAAGATCAGAAGTGAGAATTGTGGGCGGACAAAAGGAAAATAAAATTAATTCACCAGCTACTATATTCTAGGCATTATAAAGATGCCCATACTTTGGTAATTTAATCCTCACAAAAGTCCTGTATGATAGTATTAACCCCACTTTATAGATTATGAAACTGAAGCTTATGTAGGTTGAATCATCATACTTGTAAATAACAGTAACACAATATAAAGTGTCAATACCAGCATGTAGGTGCACAAATTTCCATATTAATCTCCTTTGACTTAGAGCATTGGTTATCCTTTTTTAATGAATACTTACCAATTTTTTCTACAACACATTCTCATCCTTCACTTCTCTCATTACATTGATTCTCAAGGGATGAGGTGGGAGACAGAGGAGTCTAGTTTGAAATATCAACATATAATATACAGTCTTCCCTCTGGTTCCACTGGCAGCACTTTATTTTGCTTCAAATGACTCAGCCCATATCTGATTTTAATGATGTGTGTCTAACACCAACTATCATGTGTTCTTATTAATCTACAACTTGATAGTGAACATTGATGTGTATATTGGTAAAAATAAACAAGACTTAATGAATGTTTAAATTGAACCATGACCTCGGAGGACTTGCACAATATTGATAATTTGTCATTTCTAAGCTGAACAGCAGTATCTTAACATAAGCAAGAGGCTTATATATGGAAGATAACCTGCCATTCCTAAATACATCATTTGAATATAACAACGCTTAGTGGACTCCCATGCCAACTTAATGACAACTATTTATTTCCTAAAGACGAGCATGCTTCTTGGCAGGAATAATTGTTATTATGAAATTAGGTTTTCCTAAATTGTTGTTACTCACTTTTTAATTAGTAGTTGAATCTTATTTATTTCAGGACAGTCTATTATTTCCTGGGTTACATACTGCATCTGATTTATTATGATTGCTATATCAACAGCCTTCAGTGCAGTCTCCTTCTTTAATGCCCAAGTTCCCTTTCCACTGCATGAAGTAGACAGAATTATTCTAAAGGCACAATTCATGCACAGTGTTCTTTGTATTATAAAATATGTCAAACAAAAGTCAATTAAGCTCAATAAATTAATGAAAAATGACTTTGCACTTAGGACTATATTGAGCAAGGTGGCCTGAGTGTAGGAAGAGTTCAAAAGAAGTAAACTACCAGTTGGAATTTACTCTTTCCTTGGAGAGGTAAAGTAAATATATTTGTGTGTGTGTATATATATGTGTATATAGAAATATGTTACACCATTAATACTAATTTAAGGGAGCTGATGTGGCTCGAGCAGTTGGGTGCCTGCCTTCCACATGGGAGGCCCCAATTCCCAGTGCCTCCAAAAGAAGATGAGCAGGCTCAACATGCTGATGCAATGAGCTGATGCAATGAATTGATGCAATGAGCAGGCACAACAAGCAGAAAGAGGATGTGGCTTGAGTGGTTGGGAACCCGCCTCCTAGATGAGAGGTCCTGGGTTCGGTTCTCAGTGCCTCCTGAAAAAAAAAAGAAAGACAAGTGGACACAATGAGCAGACACAACAAGCACAGACAATGAGCAGACACAGTGAACAGACAACAAGCAGACAGATGACAGAGCCATCTTGGGAGGGGCAAAATAGTAATTGAACATGCTGAAAAAAATTTTTTTAAGTAAGTGGGATAGAGATTTTTTTCATGTATCAATCTTTGAAAAGAAGTGCCATGACAAGGTTATAATAATTTAACTATTTATTGCTAATAGAATCTTCAAATTTTTATACCTTTCACCTCTCAGCTGAAAACTTAAATGAAATACTTCAAGTAGAAATTTCGTGGAAAGAATTTTTTAATTAAAAAATATACGGAGAATGATTTCCATCATCACAGTTCTTCCTCTTTTTTAAACTTCCTCCAAAATAGCTTTGTTGTGTAAATCTTATATTTTCCACTTTGAATGCTAATGTTTCTTATGCAAAACTTCCCACCAGATTCAGAATGAATGAATCATTCATAGCACAACTTTCTTTCATCACCTCCTACCCAGCCCTAGACCCTGGTGAGGAAATGTGGTTTGAAAGATAGCCATGTCATAAATTGAAAACTTTAACAATTGATGGATTTCTAGTGATGTCATTAATCATAACATTTCTGCATTGGAAGAGGCCTTTATTCTCATCTAAGCTCCCATCCTAAGTAACAATCTCTTTTAGAACGTTTCAAATTTATTGCCATTTAGTTTCTGCTTGAACTAATGGCTCACAATGCAATCCTTTCCAAAGATAGATATTTCAAATTGTTAGGAATTCTTTAAAATCTCTCTTGAAATTTCTGCCCACTTGCCCTAATCCAGCCTTTTTCACAATAGCCTTTTAAATGTTTAAAGTCAGTAATCATATACCCTTCTAAGTCTCTTGCTCAGGCTAAATATATCTTGTATCAACTATTCCTGGTATGACTTACTTTTGAGATTCTTTCAATGTCTTCCTTAGTTGCTTTCCTGGGAGCATATTTCAATTGATTAAGATCTCTTTAACATGGCACTTATTATTGAACTTAATGCCTTTGTTTGGCAGTGTCTTCAGAGTACAACGTAACTATTACTTCCCCTTTTTGGTAAGTGTACTCCTGAAATATAAGCTTTCGTTGGGTTTTTCATTAACATTTCATATTACTGATTCTTATGTTGGTTTCTGTCAAATGTAACCCTTTCACATGAATTTCTGTGAAGCCAAGATTCTCCCCTTTTGTAGTAAAGAGATGAGAAGAGAACAAAGAAGAGATGACAAAAGAACAATGTAATAACGTTTAAAGAAGGAAGAGTGGCCCACAGCCTTAAATAAAGAGTGTGGAATATGAGGACTGCGGGGAAAGAGTTTTGACTGAAGGAGGTAGTGCTTAACTTTAAGTTGGAATTAAAAACATGGGAGAAAGCAGTTCTGGGAAATAATTGTTCTTGTGCTTTGTTTTTTGTTTTGCTTTGCTTTTTCTTAGGACAGAAGAGACTCGGAACAAGTTTATGGCTAAGGGAAAGGAGCTAGGGATTATTCTGCCTTCTTTTATAGTTACAGTTATTTGTGTGCTGACATTCTCTGTGCATGGTTATAAGCATCTTGAGAGTGGGACTGATTCCCATTTGGCTTCTTAGCACTGTGTCATTCACATAATAGGCGCTACACAGGTATTTGCTGAATTGAATTGTGTCATTTCTCCCAATGGGCATGTTTCTTCAAAGACTGCTGTAATTCTACAGTCACAGCAGCAGCAACTTTATTTCATTGTCTTGTTTTTTATACCTTGATTTAAAAAATAAAGAAGATTAAAGAACAAGAAATGAAAGAAAAATTATGGTAGCATATCAGCAAATGTTTGATTTTGATGATTCTTTAGCATGTGGATAATACAACATACAAAATACATAAAGTCAAGAGACAGGA
Organism: Tolypeutes matacus; assembly: GCA_026826555.1. Taxonomy (NCBI): domain Eukaryota; kingdom Metazoa; phylum Chordata; class Mammalia; order Cingulata; family Chlamyphoridae; genus Tolypeutes; species Tolypeutes matacus. Next base: position 5,280,002 of record JAKSZT010054474.1, on the reverse strand, counting down.
TAAGATCATCAAGGGAATGGATGTAAATAAAGAAATGGACCAAGGACTGAGCCCTGGAGCACTCCACCATAAAGAGGTCAAAGAAAGGAGGACAATTAAATAAAGGATTCTGAAAAATGAACAACCAGTGAAAGGAAGAAAATAAGAGCATGTGGTACCTTGAAAGTCAAAAGAAGAAAATGTATCAAAGAGAAGGAAGTGTTCAACAATGTCCAATACTGCTCATGAGTCAAGTAACATAATTGAAAACTAACAATTAGGTAGTTTAATCTGTAGGACGTGGGTGCCCTTAAAATAAAATTACATAACATCCAGCTGTTGTATACCATTGTGAAAAATGTTGTTCTATTCTTGTGGACTCTTTGAGATTGTGGCTAGATGCCTCTATTTTGACCTTCAAGGCCTTTCAAGGACTATGTTTTACTAGTCTCACAAATATTAGTGTATATTCATTTTGCCAATATTTGATGAGCACCTGCTCTGTACCAGGCACTATGTTAAACCTTTTAAATATTGTACTGAACAAGGAAGGCATGAAGTTTGCCTTCATGCAGTTTATAATCTATGCAAAAGTTGCTCATTTGTTGCCTAAATGCCATTTCCTTCACATTCTTTACAAATAGAGTCTTCCTTTTTTTTTTTTTTTTTTTTTAGGTAATGGGCAGCCTTCAGCTGGACTCCTAGTTCACATAAAGAGAATACTGTCTAACCATAGCACATTAGCCCATTATGCTATTGCCATTCTCCAAGGCAGTGACTGCTTAAGTAATGGACATGTAGCCCAAATCTGGCCAATGAGACCTGAGGGGAAGTCAATGCATGAATTCTGGGAATGGTTCCAATATTTTTAAAAGAGAAACATGAGAGTAAAGTGGTCTCTTTTTACTTCAAGAATAGTGGCATCTATGAAGGAACTATGAGATTATGAGGAAATCATCCAAGGAGGAAAAACCAAAATGGCTGCTGGGTGGAAATATGGAAATTAACCAGAAGTTGCCCTGAGAACTCATGACTTTTTGTTCCTTGAGCTACTAAACTCCTTATTGTGAAGGTGCTATTCATATGTATCTGGCAGCCAACTATATCTTAACCAATTTAAGCTTTGTAGCATAAATAAAAACATTCTCCATTAGATGGATGATATCTAGCAACAGTGATGAGGTAAGGAGAAAGTAAATATCCTAAATAGTAGTTGTAAAAATGGTGGTAAAAAGTAAAATAGTAAAAAACAAAGTTAAGCATAATGTAGTTGATATATTGCCAGAAAGATGTAAGAAGCAAAACAAGAGAGAATAGTGAAAACAGGTTCGGAAAGCAGTTTACAAACAGAAATCATTTATGACACCAAATTTATTTAACCTGCCTGCTGGTCATCTTTTCTTTAAGAAAGAATAATGTATAGGGGAAACCTGCAATACATGCAGCCTTCATTCGTGTTACTGATTCTCGTATTAAGTTATAAAGGTTGGATATGAATTTGTTAAATAATAAAACAATGCCTTGGAGACCAAGAGACACCAAACAAATTCACTTATAAAGAAGTTGTTTTGAAGTAAGTATGATTTACTGTAAATATAAAGCTAGTTGCAACAGGAAGTTTGCACTATCACTGCCAACCTGGGTGAGTCAGAGCACGGAGGCAGATTTGTTAATTCAAAACTAAGATCTGAAAAATCCATTTTGGACTTATAAAGTAGAGTGAATACAATGGCAAAGGACACATGCGAAAGGTAAAAGAACATCAAGAGAAAAAAAGAGGAAAAGGGAGGACAGCAGCATAAGGGAATGCTGTAGACAAAACACTACAAAATCAGTACAAATTTAACTCTACCACTTTCTGAGGTAATTATAATTATCTTTTGGCTATAGAGTAGCCAAGACTGAAACCTTTCTTATAGGAACTGAACAGCTTTTTTTTGAAGTACCAGGGACCAGGAATTGAACCTGGGACCTTGTATGTGAGAAACTGGCACTCAACCACTGAGCCACATCAGCTCCCCTGAATTGATTTTTTTCATTTGTTTTGTTTGTTGTTTGTTTTTGTTATTTTAGGAAGCAGCGGGAACCAAACCCAGACCTCCCATGTGGGAAGCCGCTTGAGCTATATCCGCTCCCATGAACCAATTTTTTTTTTAAAATACCATTTAAAATTTTTGTAGTTGGTCTTTTATTTCAACAAGAAACTTTTTTCCTTGTAAAATGTCATAATACAACCTGCAAAGGGTAGTGATGATCAGTTCTTAATATGAAATCAATGCTCAGAATAAATATGGTTAAAGAAATTTACCATTTAGTTTCACTGTCCAGAGATTTCCATCTTTATTGTGTTAAGGAGACAAATGTAAATATACTTTTAGACTTTATGGTAAATATTTTTAATCTTTGGCCACTCCTAAATGGCTTGTAATACACATCTTGTTAATAGCAATGGATCACAGTGTATGATTGCTCATAAGAACAAATCCATCATCAGAAGTTGTGGAATGCAATGGGAAAGAACTAAAAATTGATGTAATGATAATCTAATAATCACAAAATTCAATAGTAGGAAAAAAAGAATAGAAACTCTAAAGTACTCTCTGATTCAGCAAGAACATTTAAATAAGAAAAGGATCTGTTTACATTTTTTTCTTTATCCATTTAAAATGATTTCATTGTTCCCATTCTAATTTTTAAATGTTGATAATAAAAGATCATATAGAAATTTGGGCAAGAAGAGCAGTAGCATTCTAGAGCATCTCCCACCTAAATATTGCAAACTCATTAACCTCCTGCCTTCCAGCTGATCCTCAACTCTGACTATTCAAATCAACACTCATATAATTCTGAGAGAAGAGGGTGGAGTAGAAGGAATGATGGTCTGTTCTCAGGGAAAATATGTGAAATTTTCTATGTTATTTACCTACCATGTATCTCAAATGCTCATGTGAAAATCACTCTTGGGTTTTAAAAGCAAATTTAAGCTTAATTGTGTTAAAATAAGTTATTAAAAATTGCACAAATAACTAGAAAACTTGTACAAAAGACTATTCATAGAAGGAAGTGTGCTTCTCTGTGAGATATCCTAGTTAAATAATTTTTATTATTTCTAAAGAGAGCATCAAAATTGAATACCAAAGAATTGATTTGATTTGTGCATCTCTCGTATATGCAAAGAGCCATAGTTTCACCATTTATAGAGACACTGATTTAAATATGCAATTTAAGTGTAAGTTCTAAATTAATCAGGAGTGAATGGGTAGCTAGAGGCTGGGAGGCAGATCAAACTCAACAAAAGCTTTGATTACCATTACAGTATGATTGACAAGTGCAGGAATGTGTTGTCAATTTGCTCAAAACATTTAACTGATCACATGGCTCTTCAATTTGTTTTGTAGGTATTTGCATTAGTATTAAATAACTAATTTCAATTGGAAATGCATTTGTAACACTTAGAGAAATAACTCTGTTTCTCCCTAAGTGTACCTAGGGAATCCTACAATCTTCCTTACAATTAAAAGATAATGTAGAATTCAAAAGATGAGCAAATATATAATTAGTTATATTTATAAACACAAAAAAGTCCCTCCTTTTCTGAGTGTCCATAGAAATATGAATAACAAAAATTCTACTTTTGCAAGAAATTTATACATTGAGACAGACAGCCAATTGTCATAAAATTGCTATCTAGCTTGAAAGATTCAAGAATTGGTAAAAGAACCAATATTTCAGAAGATATGGGGAAAGTAAACCAGCTTTCTTCATTGTACTACATGAAGGCTAATAAAATAGAAACATCAAAAGCACTTTTAGAAAATGATTCCAATGCAGTGTCATATACAATTCATTTTATTGAACAATTTAAGTGTGTTGCCCAGAAGGCAGAGTAAAAATATCTACTTAAATGGTCAATCTAAAGGCTAGGTATGAAATGAAAACTGGGTGAAAATTTCAAATATAGGGCAGGTGATAAATGTTTAGGACTTTATTTTTTTATCTGCCAAACCTCTACATGTTGTAGTTTTGATTGTTCTTTAATGTTTACAAGAATCTTAGTTATACCATATCACCAGTAAAGACAATTGAAAGGAGTCTCTGCCAACAGATGTAAACACATATAATTGAATTATTCTCATTGATAATACTTATAAAACTTGAATTTCTCCACCACATTATTTGTTTGTGTGGAACTAACAAATTTTTTAAGGGTAATATAAAGAACACAACTGAGTTTGTATTAGACTTGATTTCTAGAACTAGTAATGCTCTATTCATAAAATTTAATATTATTTACTTATATTTTCATTTTATTTACCTGTAAAATAAAGATTTTAACTAGATAAAATTGAAAATTAACACTCTAAAATTTTTTGTTTCTTTGGGAACTATTGATGGAAAGTGAATAAGATTTTTTTCTTTTTAATTATTGAGTACAACAGAACATTCTTGCTTCAGTTTGAAAAAACGTCTCCCAAATTTTCAACAAAATATATGTACATAAAATTAGTTGTAATTTGCCTCAAGTTTTTCATTTTCTTCTGCCATATAAATAAATCTAAATAATTCAAGTGTTAACATATTAAGGATTCATAAATAACATACCGAGATTGAAGTAGTGGTTTGTCTTTTCTCTCTTCCCCTTATTTCTTTCTCCTCCAGGCATCATTCCTTCATCCTTCTTCAGTATAAAGACATATTAAAGAGTTTTTTTTGTCATATGAAGGAATGTACCCTTAGCAATTCACATTAAGTTTGACGTTATTAGATAATTGCAGATGTAATAAGTCAAGACATTGTCCATTCATGCATTCAGCAAACATTTATGGAGACCCTACTAGGTCATAGGTTCTGAGTTAGGTTCAATAACTCAGTAGGTGATTAAACATCACAGTTAATGAAAAATATACTGCTCAGTCATCTCTTCCATGTTTGAATATATATTCCCAGATATATTCATATTCAATTAATATATATAACAATATATAATTCATAGTCATATAAAATGTACATATGATATAATAAATTTAAAATATATAATATATATATAAAATATATAATGTAACATATAATAGTATTTCACTGCACTCATGTTTATGTTAAAGTAAAACATTCTAACTTAATATAGTTACACAGTATTTGCATTTCAATATAATATTTATTCTAAACTTTTTAAAAATTTAAGAATGAGAAAAGGCTTTAATAATAACAAGACAATATATGCTTAGTGAAGCAGAAATGTTTTCTTAGTCATTGCCAAGGTTTTACATGGCAAAAGAAAAAGAGACAATATATAATTTCTATGTAGTATATTCAGCTGAGTTGCAACATCTAGGTGTCAGCAAAATTCTCACTTTATAGGTAAATGAGTGGAACTGAGGTATAGGGAGGCCAGATGAATTTCCAAAATCCGTCGATGAGTCAGTAGCTGCTCAGGAAATGGAAGAGAAGATGCTTCTGATTCATAAAACCTCTACTATAACCACTTTTACTTGGCAAAAGTCCAGCATCACAATTAATAGTTTTCTACATTTTGCAGCCAAATAAAGTAATAGTAAATAGTAATTACTATACTTCTGTGAAATTGTGCAAGCACGAATATCCTCAAGTTCTCTTTCTAAAACCTCGCCTATATCAAAGGAGGTAATTTCAAATTGGTTGAATATATGTTAAAAAAAAATAAAAGAAAACAACGTCCCTAAACATCCCAATTTTTTTTAAAGATTTATTTTATTTATTTATTTATCCCCACCTTGCTCCTTGTGCTCTCTGTGTCCAGTTGCTGTGCGTTTTTCTGTGTCTGCTTGTCTCCCTTTGTTGCATAATCTTGCTGTGCGAGCCGGGCCTGCGTGCCGCTTGCCTTCAGCAGGAACCAGGGGCCTCTCATATGGTAAACGGGAGCCCATCCACTTGAGCCACATCCACTTCCCCCTAAACATCCCAATTTAATGCAGTTTGTATAGAACATTGTGGCCAGAGAGAACAATATTATATTATGTAGACAGAATAAAAATGATCACAAATAAAATTTGACTACTATTATTAGGACATAAAATAAACAGTTATCTTAAAATAACCTGGAAAAACTAGTAGCTTAGGTAATAAGTGTTGTATTTTATCTTAATTACTAAACCCCAATAACATCTACCTATAGTTGTGTTTTGTTATATACAGTTCTTAAGTAGAGTGCAATAGACCTGATGTTTTAGATGAGAGAAGAGCGGTGTTGAACTTGAAACAGCCTGCCTTTTGAGTATGATAGGGACTAGAAATAAAGGTGTACACTTTGTGTGGTGTGTTCTTTCTCTATATATATAATAACATTTAATTATTTAGTTCATGAACTATTTATTGGTTCCAAGTTATAGAAATATTCAGTACACTACCAGAGAAATAAAGAAATCTAATTAACCCTGCCTGGGGAAGTGGATAAGTGAGTCTTGATAAGTTTTCTTGCTGAGGTGATGATGGTCTGACCTCACCCTTCCTTTTTTTCTTTTCTTTTTCTTTTTTCTTTTACTTTTCACATTTAGGAAATAGCATCCTACAATCCAATAATCCCCAACCACCATTTATTTTTCTTCACTCCCTTTCTCTCTTCTTCCTTCCCATCCTTTCACCCCCATCTTTCTTTCTTCTTCCTTTCTGATCTTCCTATCCTTCCATCCTTTATGTCCACCTACCAAAGATTTGAGACAGTGTGGTAGGAATATATGGAAGGAAATAATATAATAGGTCCATTTTTTTTTTTTTTTTTTTTTTTTTTGCCTGTAGTTTCCTGTGAAGGTAGTAAGGTAATGATGCCATAATGCTTCTGGGTGTCCATGCACCTTCAAGTATACCTACAGTACATGGTGAGATAAAATTGTAAAATTACTTCTGTTATATTTTTCAAATGTTTACTGAATTTCTGCTGTCTTCATGACACTGTGCTATAACTGTAGTGAGATACACTATGATTATCAGAGAGAGACGTCACTTTTAAAGATCAATAATCCTCTAGAGGAGATAAGACTTGGACAAAGCAATCAGGAAGATTTTTGCACTAATGATAGGGTAGATTTTAGACAGATGAAAGGGAAATGGCAGCCAAAGACACAGAGATAGGGAAATTTGTAGCATAATCAGGAAACCTCGTAAAGAAATTTGGTTTGCTTAACAGGAAGGTCATATAAAGGGTACAGTGGGTGGGAGATAAAGTTGAAAAAGAAGGTTGAGGCAAGATCACAGGGTTTGAAGTTCACCTGGATGAGTTTGGATTATGTAGTATCAGAGATGAATTTACTCTCAGCATCCTCAATAACCTCTTTCCATGTGCTTTCCTGTAATACAGAGGCAGAAAGTAAATATGCTTCCTGTTGAAAATTAGGTTTGATACACTTGTATGAGATTTGGAACTTTGGAGCTTTTCTTCAATAATGCCCCACTCTCCAGCCTCTCGTTTCATGAGTGCTGTGCCGGTTTGAATCTTTTGTGGACCCCAGAAAATCCTGTTCTGATAGTAAGCCCTTTCCTGTGCCTATAAACCCATTGTTGATGGGATCTTTTGATTAGATTCAGTTAAGGGAACTTTTGATTAGATTACTTTTGATTAGATCACTTCAGTTAAAGGCCTTTGATTAGATTGCATAACTGAGGGTGGGTCTAAATTCTCTTACTGGAGCCCTTTATTAACAGAGGACTGAAAAGCCACAGACAGAGAAATAAAGTAACAGAGATGGAGAGAAGGAACCTAGGACCTCAGAGAGGAACACTGAAGAGAGAAAAGCCACAGATGGAGCAGCCCAAAGCAGAACTAGCAACAAGCCCCAGAGGAGAGGGGAGAGATGAGCTGAATGGCATTGTGCCCTCCCTCATGTTTGATTACCAAGCAGGGCTTGGGGAGAAAGCGAGCCTGGAGGAGAAGGCAGATATCAGCAGAGCTGCCATTGTGTCTGGCCATGTGGCAGAAGTCAAGGACTGTAACACAGCTGACTTTCAGGGAGATAGCATCTCTGATGATGCCTTGATTTGGACATTTTATAGCCTTGGAACTATCAGTTTTTAACCCCATAAATTCCCAATATATACGCCAACACATTTATGCTGTATTGATCCCAGCAACATCCAGCAAACTAAAACAGCAGTTGTGACTGGGTAAGGGCATTAACAGCTATTGTTGCAAGGATGGTGGGTTCCATGGGGGTCTCTTGATTCCTCCACCATTCTAATGGGCAGAGGTAGCAGCTTCCATTGTACGCTACTTTGGATTATTGCTTGAGGCCCAGATTTTAGCACCATTTTGTAAACAACTAATTCCTGGTATTGAACAAGCTTAAGATAAAGGAGCTTTCTGTGTCCTGCAACTGAATCCTAACAGAAACATTACATTTGGTAGACAATGAGGAGACTCTGAATGTTTGAAGGTTTTGTAGTGAATTATATAATATCTTGTACTAGATTGACCTTCTCAATTATGTTTCACTTAAGCCAATTAAGACTAAATTACATTTCCTGCTGGATGGTGTAGGAAGGCAGACCAGAAATATTCTGGGAGATGAGGTAAACTACCCTGAGAGTTAAAAATAAATGAAACTACAAATGCAATGTGTACTCAAGTAGTGAAGAAATGATTTCAGCTTGGAAATCTTCGGGTCATTGTCTTCCAAATGTAGCAGTCCATGAATAGAAGGAGGACAATATACAAGTGCTACTGACCCTAGGAACAGAGTAGTTGAGAAAGCAGGTTGATTTCTACATTCTTACCTAGAAAATGATAAGCCATTCCTTTTTTGCATGTGGGGACAGAAAGAAAGTATAGAGCAATTCTGTGCATGTAACTCATTCTTGATCTTTAATCACCTTGTCTGGCTGAAAAATCATAACAGTTATGGGAAGAATCAAGAACAGATGGGGTGGAGGATTAAATTTTTAACTGTAAAAAATTAAGTTTACTGCAAGAAAGAGTCAGTTATAGATTATGAGTTGTAACTTTTGTTAGTTCTTAAGGAGAAAATGGTTAATAAGGAAATAAATTAGTAAGATTTCCAGTCAATCAGTTTTTCAGTAACTTAGGCTCTAAGTCAGGTAAAAAATTTTGAATATAATCCATGTGATTTGTATCACAGGAGCATCAGCTTGTTGATGCCAATGAAACAGTGAATATTGGAATGGAGAAAGCGGGCAATCATATTAAAGGGACTTACTCTGATTTTCACCAACCAATCAGTTTTATATTTTGTAAAATAGGGCAGTGTCCATGGTGGGAGGCAGGGACACCATGACTGGGGCTGGCTTATATACTCACTCTCCTGGTCTGCCCTTGGACTGGAGGAACATTTTTCAGCATAAGAGGCAAATGTGCCTGGGTTAGAAGAGTGTCCCAGTTTCCCTACCACCAACCCCTTTGGGATCATAAGACACAAAGGTCACCTAGTTTCTCAGTTCCCATATATGGAAAAGAGAGAAATACTCATTGATTCAATGAAAGGCTTGAAAGGACATTAAATTATAACATTGTGTTTGCAGAGTGGTCCCTGAGCCCCGGAGACTAAGAGTCATTATATTTCTGTGTTCCTATTAAAAAGTTATTTTCTCTAGACCAGAAAATGGAAACCTTCAAACTTTAGGATAAATACTTAATAAGAACTAAAATTACTTCAGACTAAGAATGAAAAAGTTATACATTAGTTATGATGGTTTTCTGTATTAAAAACAATCAGCCAAGTTGAAATGAGTTGGATGAGGAAAAAAATAAGACAAACCCATAAATGTATAAACATATTTACTGTTTGGTTCAAGAACATTCTTACTAAGGAATGATATATCAAGTTTTTAGAAAATTAGTAAGAGGATCATTATATTTATATAAAAGAGTATCTTTTCTTGTTCAGTTAACTTCTTTATCATGTAAGTACCTAGAGGAATTTTAGCTACCATCAATCCAAACCATTTTTAATAAGCTTATAGGCCAACAAAAAGTTTGGCATTTATTAGCTGTATGTTTTCATGCAAGTTATGTTATGCTCTGTGCTTCATATATTTTTCTTCATCTGTACTTTATATTGACCAATTTCCTGTCTCCCCCAGGAGTAGCACTTAAGGATGCATAAAATAGGCATAGATTAATTAATAAATTGGGACTCATTTCCAATTTTTGATGTTCTAAGAAATAAAATTTTAAAAAGGTTATTTCAGGACTTAAATTGTTTAATGTTAATAGAAAGTGTTTTGTTATTAAAAAGAAGACTCTTTAATAAGGATGTATTAATTTAATAATGCTTAATAATTATTAATCAATTAATAATACTTAATACTTAATAAGCAAGTATCATCTGACTAGTCTAATTATGTAAACATAAAGAAAACGAATCGACTTAATGTCAGTATATTTTCAATATTTCTACTCTGGAACATTTTTAATATCAAATTTAAAAATTATTTTAATTACTCAACTAATATACAATGTATGCTCATCATAAATGTTAAAAAATGTGTCACATATCAAGATGACAGAGTGAGAAGTCTCTGAGCTCTCCCCAGAAACTCTGAACATACAGCAAGAATTGGCAGGAACATCTTTCTCAAAGTTCCAGAAAACAGTTAAAAGATTGCACTAACCAGGGCAGCACTTAATCCAGGAAAAGGCAACTTAAAAATGGTAAGATCTTGTAATGGTCCCTCTGTGTGGAGCTGGCCCATGATTCCAGTGCAGGTCCCTGGTTTCAGTTCTGAAGGGAGCAAAATAACCCTCCTATACATACTGGAAACATATAGGTATAGCCCAATCTGTTAGTGGCTTGAGGGACTAAAGTAGGACACTTGTCACAAACTTGTCACCTCAGAACTTGCCTTTGTATAGAAGGCAGCTTACTGAGTTCTCCTATAGAATGTTGTGGGAAAGCAGTCCAGTCTGGGCTGCATGGGGTAAAGTATTGCTGGTGATAGGACTCAGAGTGCAGTGCTTAGGACTGTGAGGAAACTGTTACCTAGAGAAGAGAGGACATTTGGAACTGTGTAAATGGGTAAATCCCAGGGCCACACATAATTTCCAAGGCAAAATACATGCCTGGAAAGGTCAGGGAGGCCCCTACACTTTGGCCTGGTGCTAATCTCCAAACTATTGTATGCATAACCCTGAAGGAGAGCACTCACATAGGCCAGTCTGCAAAGGTTGGAAAAGGTGTTTTCTTTTCTTTCTTCTTCCTTTGGTTGTTTGTCAATTTTTTGTTGTTGTTGTTGTTGTTTTGTCTTTTTGGTTAACTCCTGGAGTTCAGGGAAAGATCTGTCATAACACAAGCTGGATACAGGCTTAAAAACAGATGTCTCAGGGTTTCAATTCCAATGATAACCCATTACATTTCAAAATGTCCAGGTTTCAATAAAAGGTTATAAAACATATTGTTATAGAAACAAGAAGCAGTGGCGGAGGCAAAAGAGAATAGTAAAGCATTAAAAACCATCAATAAGGAGGACAAGACCTAAGACATAACAGAAAAAGACTTAAAAATAATCCTAAATATATTCAAAGAACTAAACCAAAACTAAAGGAAAACATGGACAAAGAACTAAAGAAAATCAGGAAAGTTATAGGTGAACAAAAAGAGAATATCACAAAAGAGATGGGAATTATGAAAAGGAACAAAACAGAGCTGAAGACCACAATAACAGAAGTTAAAAATTTCCCAGATGGGTTCAACAGTAGATTGGAGCTGGCAGAAGAAAGTATTATTGAACTTGAAGATAAGACAATTTAAGTCATTCAGTCTGAGGAGCAGAAAGAAGAAACAGTGAATAAAAAAGAGCCTGGGGAACCTGTGGTTCACCATCAAGTGTAACAATATATGCATTATGGATGTCCCAGAAGAAGAAAGAGAGAAGGGGACAGATATAATAGTCAAAGAAATAATGACTGAAAACCTCCCAAATTAAGTGAAAGATATGAATATACTCATCCAAAATGTTTAATGAGCTACAAATTGGATAAACCCAAATATATCAGCACCATGACATATTATAATTGAACTGTCAAATGCAAAAGATAGAGAATTCTAAAAGCCACAAGAGAGAAGCAATGTATCACATGCATGGGAACATACATAAGTTTGTCAATTTCTCACCAAAAACCAAGAGGCAAAAATGTAGTGGGGATGACATATTTAAGGTGCTGAAAGGAAAAATTTACCAACCAAGTGTATTATATCCAGTGAGACTGTCTTTCATAAATGATGGGGCAATTAAGACATTCCCAGATAAGCAAAAGTTAATAGAGTTTTCAGCAGTAGTCTGGCCCTATAAAAGATGTTAAATAGAGTCTGGAAATTGAAAGGAAAAGACGATGGACAGTATATCAAAACTGCATGAAGATATAAAAATCTTTGGTAACAACATGGGAAAATATTAATGCCAGTATTATTATATTTTTGGTTGGTAACTCCACTTTCGATTTCTTGCATGATCTAGAAGGCAAATTCATAAAATGTAATGATATATCAGTGGTTTTGGACTCATAATGATAAACTTGTAATTTGTGACAAAAGCTACAGAAAGGTGGGGGAGGGACATGGGAAAATAGTTTGTGTATACTACTGAAGTTAAGTTGGTAGCAAAGCAAATGCAATAGTTATAGATTGGAATGTTAAATTTAAACCCCAGGGTAACTGCAAAGAAAATATTGGAGAAAATACAAGCTTATCAAGACAGGAAGTAGAGTATAGGTTGCCAGGGATGGGGCCAGGAGACATGGGGAGTTAATGTAAAATGGCTATAGGGTTTATGTTTGGGAAGGTGGGGACATTTTAGTAATAGGTGGTTGGGAGGGTACTGCCACATTGTGAATGTGATTAATTCCACTGAATGGTATGCTTGGGAGTGGTTGAGTTGGGAAAATTTCCAAAATTACCAAAAATAAAAAAGTGAAGTAAGAGTAACCAAAGTTACAATGAGATTTAAATGCAATACCTTATCCTGGACAATATGGACTTAATAATGGAGAATAACAGGCCCTAATGAACATTACTGAAACATATGAAAAAATTAGAATATAGACTGTAAGTGTATATGAAGTTAAATTTCTTGAACTTGATAACCATTTCATTATTGTTACATAAATTAAATATCCTTGTTCTTAGAAAATGTACATGTCAATATTAAATGTTCAAGGATCATGATATAAACCTACATTCAAATGTTCAGGAAATGTATTGATAGATGGATATTTAGATAGATGGATAGATGGATTGTTAGATGGATTAGGTAGAATGATACAGCATATGTGGCATAATGTTATAATGCATGGATCTTGGTATCTAAGAGGATATGGGGATGTTGGTGTTGTCAGTATAGTGTTAATATTATGTTTTTAACTGTAAGTTTGAAAGTATTTAAAAATAATTAAAAAAAATTAAACAACAAAATAAAAGTCCCTTATAAATGTAATGACAAAGATCTACAATTTTACTATTAATTTTGACATCTATTGCTGTTTGTTAGGTCCCATTTATCAAGAAGGGATTTCTTTTAATCTCTCTTTAGTGAATGCTTTTATTTTAAAAATGTAAGTTTAGCTTTATCAGTCTTTTGAAAATGTATTTCTCCCTTTATTTGTAAGTCTAGTTAATTACATTAACAACTTGTTTGATGTTCAATGATTGTTGCATTCCTGGGATAAATTTCACAGCTCATAGTGTATCCTTCCTTCAGTGGTCACAATACAGCTAGATTGAATATGTTTATTTTTTAATCATATATAACTTAGAATATTCTATGTTCCCAAGTGAAATTTGTTGCTCATTTTTGCTTTTGTGTTATTGTTGGAACCACAGTTATGTTGGCCTTAAACAATGTAGAGGAGCATTTCCACATTTACTTGCTCTGAAGCAGTTTATTTGTATACTACTTATTTTATTGTTTTGGGGAAGTAAATGTGACCTTTGTGAATTCTGCATTTGGGGAATTGTATAAATTTTCTTGTGGTTTACCAAGTGATCTCTTTTAGCAAATATTCCATGTTTATTTGGAAAGGATGTGTATTTTATGTTTCTGGTGTACAAGGTATATACAAATATGTACATGCATCTCCATCATGACCTATATCTGAGTTTCTATTCCTATATCTATGTATCTGCATTACAACTTAATTTTTGAATATTGTATTGATTTCTGGGAACAATATTTTAAAATGTACTATTGTGAAATTTTCAATTTTCTTTTTCAGTTTTGCTTTTAATATTTGAAGCTATGTTTTAGATAATGTTTATCAGATCATGTAATGATTTGTTTCATGAGATCTCTGGATCAACACGAAATTTCCCAATACTTACAAATAACCGTAAGTTAACTTTAGGTGAGCATCATTCCAGACATTCTCCATGAGTAAATATAAAAATAGAATGTAGATGATAATAGATAAATATATACCTAGACAGAAACAGATAGTTGGATTTTATCTGGATAATATATTCTTTATTCCTTTAAGATATTTAGCCTTGAATTTTATTTTTCTATTTTTTTAATATGATGATACCTGATTAATTTTTGTTAGCTTTTACCTTGTATATCTTTTTTCAATCTTATATATTTAGTCTTTTTCTATTGATATATTTTATGTGTATAGTTGTATTAGGTCTTGTTAGAAGTTTTATCTTGTTAGAAACATGTAGATGGATTTTTTTCTAATCCAATATGAGAATCTTTCTCCTTTAATAGTAAAAGTAACATATTTACATAAGCTTATTCACATTGTTTTGATTGCAAATGTGTTATGATTATTTTACAATCTCCTCCTCCCCTCCCCTCCCCTCCCCTCCCCTCCCCTCTCTTCCCCTCCCCTCCTCTCTTCTCCTTCTTAATCTGTCTTTTGCATGTTATTTTCCTTTCTCAAATCATTTTGGTATTAATTGTTTCTTTGCATAGTTTTCATACTGTTTCTTTTTATCTTGCTGATACTTCCTAGGAGAAGGCCCATCAGTTTTGTCTGATTCAATGATGATGAAGTCTCAGTGACAATCTACCTACTTTTTCTCAGTCTTGTTTGTCTTCCTGTAGGCTGTGGGACTGAGGACCAGGTATTGTGTTCGTATCCACAGTTTGATAAACTGAGGGCAAAGATAGGGTGTACAAAATTCTCAGCAGGGACTTTTAGCAGGTTTTATTGGAGAATTTGCTCTGTTTTAGGATTTTTTTCTTTTTTAAGTCATACCACTTTCTCATCTCGTAATGTATTTCTGGAGAGCTTTCCTCAAAGTTCACATTGTCTTCCCAATTGAGAGAGCTTCTGAAAAGTGGTCAGGCGTGTGTGTGTGTGTGTGTGTGTGTGTGTGTTGTTTATATGCTTGTATCTTTTCCGATATTATGGTAATAGGGATCGGAATATTTGTTTTTAATTCCCAGTCCTTCGTTCCTTAGCTGCATGATTTTGGGCAATAGTTTTCACCTTTCCCTGACTCAGTTTCTTCATCTGTGAAAATAATAATAGTACTTACTCATTGTTCATAAGAAAATTGAATGTGTCAATACAGTAAGTACTGAATACAAGCTAGATGGTTCATCATACTGAGGAAATAAAAATCTTGTCAACAAAGAAAGACCTCTCTACAATCAATAGGAGAGGAAGAAAACTGATTTATTATTGAGTAAGCACAAAATGTATGGATATAAGTAGCCCACAAGAGACTGCATAGTCAGGATGAAATTTCACACAGTTTATACTACAAAGCTGTAACATGTGGAAAGTTGACTTTGGAGATATCTTTGCATTGTCAAACTGGAGACTGGGAGAGATTTATTTATATTCCAAAACTTTAAAGCAAGGACTCAAGTTCTTTATGTTTGCAAGGAGACCCTTACAACTACCATCATTGTAATCATTTGTGCTCAGTCCTCAATCTGCTTCTATCTAAATACTCTTGAATGATAAAATAGACTTGTTACTGAGTTCTCCCGTAGTTTTTCTGGGAGGTGGGAGTAGGATTTGGAGTCAAGACAAGCCATGTTACACTTTATGTGTTAGATTGTTTACATTCTTTGTTTATTTTGCCAGTGCTGAACTTTACCCAATCCTGGGATCCTGGAAAACAGGAATGTTTAAGAACTCCCCACTCCCTCCTTTCTGTTCCAGTTTCCAACAAAGAACCACCCTTTCCCGTATGATTTAGATACGACTCACCTTTACCCCCCCTTGTTTACTTATGACAAGTATAGGCACAGACCCTCCAAATTCCCATTCTTTGTCTTATAAAAATGATTAGCTGAACTTCTTGTCCCCACTGATCAATTGGAACAAAATACTTGTTAAACAAACTTTGGTTAAGTGTCTCTCCTTCCTTCAGGTCCCTAAACTTTAGCACATCCTCTGCCTGAGCCTCCTTAAGTGCTCCTTCTGGAAAACAGGGCTGGCCTCAGAGTAAAACATTCTCTGATTTACTATCTAATCAGGCTGCCCTTTCATCTTGCTTCCCCACTTCCCCACCTCTGGTCCTTTCCTCCTCTCTATAAAGGGGAAAAAAAAAAAAAACCCTAATGGCCAATCCTTGATATGACTACTGATTTTATGGTCGAGTGTCCTCCCTATTGCAGTAGCCCAGCCCCCCTCAGCCCCCACAATAATCTTTTCCAATAAAGTCTCTCCTTACCAAGTCTGAATTTGGTTTTTATTTGCCAGTGTGGTATTGATGAATTGTTAATCCATTATCAAAATTCTTGGTTCTTTCTTGCTTTATGTTTTCTGGGGAGGGCATTGGGAAAAGGATAGTCTGTGATTTGTTTTCACTCAGCATTTTACCTAGAAATGCAAGCTTTGGATTTTTTCTGCTCTTGTATGTTATATATACATTTAACATTTTTAATTGACTTTCATATACAGTTTAATTAAAATTGAAATCCTCTTCCCAAATTAGGCAATCATTTAACACTTAGATTCTTATTTATTTATTTGTTTTTAAAGAAGTTGTAGGTTTATAGAAAAATTGTGCAGAAAATACAGAGTTCCTATATACCCCCCTTATCATTAACGTCTGGCATTAGTGTAGTACGTTTGTTATGGTAGGTGAAATAATATTATTATAGTTGTACTATTAACTGTCATCCATGGTTTACATTAGAGTTCCCTGTTTCTGTTATACTGTCCTATTTTTTAAAATTCTAGTAACATATATGCAACCTAAACTTTCCCCTTTTAACCACATTCAAATATATAATTCAGGGCTGTTAAAAGAATTTTCAAAGGGGTGAAAAGTCTGTTGAAGAAAAATCAAATAGAGTTTGTTAAGTATAGGTACTGACTTTTTTAAACTTTATTTTTAAAAAATTTTAGGTATAGAAAAGTTACATAAAAAATATAGGGGATTCCCATATACCCCATACCTGCTCTCTCTCACATTTTCTTTTATATGGAAATAATTGTTTTAAAGGAAACTTCTGCTGAAAATACTTAGTTGCTGTTGGCAGCATATGGCCCTTCACTCCCGTCATGACTGTGTGCTGCTATTCAAATGTTATATGAAATGACTAGAACTGGTGCATCCCCATTGAAGCCCATGACCTTGATCGGCCTGTATTAACACAGAAGGTAATTAAGTTTCTAGGATTCTGTATTCAGCCACCTACAACTTTGTGCACAAACACATTTCTCACAGTGGTGTCATCACTAATGAAATTTAAGAGGAATAAAGTTTCCAAATTAGCAATGAGTCACTTAAGACTTCCAGCCTACTTTTTATTGCTTTCCTCCAGAAGCTCATCTTACTTTCTGTAATCAGTACCAGAACGAATCACTTGCTCCTTGTTAAGCTTTTATCCCCATGAAGTGAAGGTGACAATGAAACACTTTTCTGTAAGACCCTCTTGGCAGCCATCCCACATAGCCTGCTGCTCTGTTTTGATCTCATTCCATATGTCCACAATTTAAGTGGCAATACAACTCTCTCTGAATTGTATCATACAGCACTGCAGGGCACAATCCTGTGTTACCTGCTTTTGGAAATAATCTTTTCAACCTATTTCAATTTTCACATTAAAGAACTGGCTGCCTGAAACTTGATGATTATCGCCTTGTAAGGACAGGATCAAACAGAAGACGCTAGCAGGGAGTCAAATGTGAGAGTATTTTTCTGCATGCATAATGGACTTTTTCTTCTCTTTTAATAAATTTGAAGCCATTGGTCATATTATTAACTCAGATATGGCCCTGCAGTTAGCTATTCTTACAAATTCAGTCTAATGAAATGCTTAAGTGCAATACCTTGTAGAGAAGTAATTTCTAAGGCTTATTTATAAATATTGACTGCTGAGAGATTAAAGAGTTAATATATAAATGGCTTTCAATCTAGTAAACTTCCCATTTAATGAATCTCAAAGGAAAAAATAAAATAATCAATTATTTGTCTCCTGATTATAGAGTCTGAGAATTGATTTCCTCCTAGGAAGAATTTCATTTTCTTTAAATGAAATTAGTGTTAATGAACAGACATACTTGTCTTTTTGCTTAATCTGTCAGTGTGTTTATTTTGTTTTTTATCTGAAACTTTTTTGAATTGCTGTTCGATAATTCAGTAATTCTTTGGAGATGAAACAATTTTTCCTGTCAGTGCATTTATAAATGAGGATGTAAAGATTCATTGCTATTGTTAAGGATTGATTTTTCTGTTCATTGAAAAACAATTTACTTGAAAGCAAGTCTATTGTTAGTCACTACTAGGTTAATAAACATAAATTTTGACATTCAAACCTAGTTAAATGAAAGATGTTAGCCTCCCTTTAAGTCAACAATTCTGTAGTATATTACTGTTTGTACTTTGAATATGCTTTAGTATGCTTGCGACTGAAGAATCAAATTACTCAAGTAATGCTTATAAATTTTTTCATGATCATAGCAGCAATTCATTTTAAATTTAGTCTCAAAGATATTTTTACCATTTAGTTCAGACTTGATTATTACTTCTTTTTCCTGGTTACTATCTAACTCCATTTGAAAAATTTCCTTAACTTCAAACTTAGCCATAGCAATGTGAGCATGCAGCTTGGTACCTCCTTACAAAGAAATTTTAATACCTCTTTGGACTCATGGACGCATACAGGTAAGATAAAACTTCCTGTTTATAGATTTTATGTGGATGGGATCGACATATCCTGTTTATTCTCATAACTTATATCAAATTGAATTTCCTGAGAACAGAGACCATTTCTCATTATTCTCTCGAGCCCCCCTATATAGCTCAGTTTTCCACAAATGGTAGACATTCCATCGTTCTGGCTCAGTTATTGCCTGGAAGAGGTGTGACAAAATTGCAAAGAAGGCACCACATATAAATTTAATGAAGGACTAAAATAATCCATAAATTAAGATACAGTGTGTTATTTTAACATGAATTGAGTTTTTGCCTATCACTTACTTACACTTAATTATCTTATCTCTAAGAATTTTTAATTGTATATTTACCCTCACACTCCAACAAATGAAAATACAAAAATCTTCCCTGAAAACTTGTAATTTGATCATTCTAAAATTTGCATTGTCATCACTGTACCATTTTTTTTTATGGCATATTGGAGTCATATGAAAGACTTAAATCTGAATTTCACCTATGTTGTATATTTTCACCAACCTCTTCATTATTTTTTAATCATTTGACAAAAATTTCTTTATCCCTGTTGTACAGTGGGGTGGTGAATAAAACAATCTCTCCAATCTCATAAAGTTCACTCATTGTCCTTAATGCTTGATTTAACAAAAATATTAGTAAAATAAGAACATATGACTGAACCAGAGAATGGAAGAAATAATTGAAATGTCTTGTGTAATTGTACGTTAAAATATTACAGAAATCAAAATAACAATATTAATAAATAATAAAATAAAGGCTGGCATTTATTGATCATTAAGCAATTTATATAAGTTTCCCGTATATATAATAAACTGAACCTGGGTATTGCTATCGCCTATTTAGCAAATAAGAAATCTAGGACCCAGAGAAAATTATATTGATAAGGACTCTTTAATATTGAAAACCATGACTACAAAATGAATGAGCCATCACATAAAGAAACTTTAAAACACGAATTCCTTAGCCTGCCATTCAAATCCTTTCACAATCTGCCTTTTAAATAATATCGCTTTTGATATTCTTCTTCTTGATATTCCATACTCTCCATCATATTGAGCTAGTGTAGTATGGTGGGAAGAACACAAATTTGGAAATAAGAAAACCTGGAGTCTATTTCCTTTCTGACCTTGGAAAGTCTCTAGTTTTCTAACTATTCCTTTGTAAAATGAGATGATTGGGCCAGATATTCTCTAAAGCTATTTCCAAATTTCATTACCTACAAATTTTCTTTCTTCATATATATAATTTACTTTTGCTTTAATTCTTCTCTTAGCCTAAGCTTTCTATCTAACTCCTACTTATTACTTAAAGTTTATCCCAATTCCTTGAATCTTTCCAGATCACCATAGCAGAAGGTAACCACTCTGATTTGTAGTGGTACTCATATGCTCTCGTCAGTTCCTTTATTGTGTGGTGACTTGTGGCAGAGGAAAAGTAGTAGAGTGAGAAGCCAAATTGAAGTCAATGCTTATGCGTTTGAAGTGGGAAGTGAAGCATAAACTGTTAGATGAAAAAGATAGTGTACATTAAGTAGCAATAAAAGCAAGTCAAGTTTGTGGAATAGCAAGCAGGGAATAATGAGATATGATTTGGGAGAGATTAAAGTACAGAATGGTGTTTGTGAAAGGTGAATATTGTGTTGAAGGCCAGGTTCATGCCTATTATGGGATTGTACTAGAGCTTAGATTGTTCTTGATATTATATGATCTTCAATAGAAATTGCAGGTTTATAATATTGGTGAAGATGGCTGTGTTACACATAGATTAACTTCTCACTTCTCTACAGGTTAGAGTGTGAAAAGCATTTTAAAATTCTCTATTTATACTGTTTTATTCAATGTCATTTTCTTATACTTCCCAGTCTCACAGAAGTTTTCACTACTTTTTTTAGTGAATACTAAACTTTTTATATTGAAATAATTTTAGAGTTACATAGCATTTGCAACGATTTTACCAAGAGCTGCCATACGCCCCTCATCCAGCTTCTCTCAATTGTTAACAGCCCATGTAACTGTGGTGATATTATTAAACAAAAAAATTAACATTGGTACAATAACACTAACTAAACTAGAGATCTTCTTCAGATTTCACTAGTCTTTCTACCAATGTCCTTTTTGAGTTCCAGAATCTGATCTAGGGTGCCTTATTACATTTAGTTGTCATGTCTCCTTACCATCCTCCAACCTGTAAAAGTCCTGAGTCTTTCCTCATCTTTCAGGGTTTTAAAGAGTACTGGTTAATTCTTTTGTAAAATGGCCCCTTAATTTGAGTTTGTCTGATGTCTTCTCATGATTTGATTGAGGTTATGCATTTTTGGCATACCTCAGAAATGATGTATCATCCTGTGTGTTATCTAAGGGGTATATTTTGTTAGTATGTATAATTATTGGTAATCTTAAATTGTTCACTTGGTTAAGGTGATGTCTACTAAGATTCTTCACTGCAAAGCTACTCGTTTTCTCTTTGTAATTAATAAATATCTTAGAGGAGATACTAGTGCAAATATCTTGTTTCTTTGCAAACTTTCAACCACTAACTTTAGTTGTGACCATTAATATGATAGTAGTATAATAATAATGTCTTATTTCCCTCATTCACTCTGTATTTAACTATTGGAATTCTTGGGTAAGTAAGAGCTAATTCTCACAACTTATTTATTAAAAATTATTTTTTCAGACTGGTCTCATGGCTATTTATTTTACGGATTATAATCTAATATTTTTGTTATTTATTTTGTTGTTCAAATGCTTCCAGCTTTAGCCAGTAGGAACTCTATCAGATGGCTTTTGTGCCTTTTCTATATACTCCCATGTTTTTATGTGCATATCCTTATGTTCTGAAACCATAAACATTTCCAAGTTCATTTTGTATTTTCCCTACCCCAGCCCTGGAATCAACCACTTCTCAAAGGAATTCTGGTTCCTTTTATTAGAGAATAATATTTAGAAAGCAAGATCTGGATGCTAGGTGTGCTTGTGACTACTGCTAGGGTATCATTGCTCCTGGGCCCTCCCAGAGGGCAAAGCTTGGATAGATAGATAGATAGATAGATAGATAGATAGATAGATAGATAAACACACTACCCATGTACATGCACACACACATATATTTGTGTTTAGCTATCATCTGTGTAATCTCTCTATATATACCATGAGTTCATAATGTTACCACTGAACATAATAGGGTTTATTCTAGCTATCCCCCTTTATATGTACAGTTATTTTGGTTTTTAGTTTTACATTATCCAGTTAAAATATTGTTTTGCAAAATAATTTAGATTAGTTATTTAATTTCCTATCCCCGTCACTATGAAATGTTATTCATTTGTATGAAAATTAGATTCATTTGTTATAGCTTGTATTCTATTTAATTGCCTTGTCTTGGGGAGTGTTTGCATTTCTAGTCATTTGCCATGAATTTTGTTGAAAGATGTGCATATTGTGTAAGACTTTAGAGATTAAGGTAACCAGTTTTTATGCTTGGAATGGGCAAGGCTTTTCCTTTTCTCAGTGGGGGGGTTTGTGTTAATCTAGTCACTAGGGCTTAGTTTGAGATTTTTCTGTTGCTGTGGTTAAGATCAGTGCAGCTTGGGTTTATTGTGAGGGCTGGTTTCCCAGAAGGTTTTTCTCAATGTTTGATGCATCCACAACTTTAGATCTTCCTTTTTTTTTTTTTTTTTGTCACTCAGAGTGTATCTGACTCCGGCAGCTCTCCCACTAATATGCCACTATTACTTTCACCCAACATTTATTTGAGTTGTTTTCTGATGTTCTGATTAAACCTTAATCTTAGACACACATTGAATTCCTGGGTCTCAATGATGCTGCCTTCACCAGTGCCCCTGCCCATCCTCCTACTCTAGAACCTGGCTCACCTTCCTGCCCCTTCTCAGTGGTAGAGGTTTTTTTTTTTTTTTCCTCTTCCCTAACCTAGCAACAATTGATTTTCTCTATGATCCTGACATTTTTGTTGACCTTCCCTAATGCAGATTGAAGATTTTGTTCCTTAGTGGACATAAGGGAAAACAGGTCTGGGTGGCGTTTCATGCCTGTCTTCTGCACCAGGTTTCATCATGCAAGTTTACAGGGCACCTCTCCTGGCCACCTGGTGAGGTACCTGGAGAAAAAGAGTGTGACCTTCCCTCTCTATTTTGTCCAAAAGATTTCACATTCTCCCACCAATCTGTACTCTGCCTCCTTCAAAATGTTAACTTTTCTCATTCAATTCTTAAATTTATCCCGAGGCATCTTTCCCAGGTAAGCACAATTGCATTTCATCTCTGCCTGCAGGCACATGCCTTTCCCTAGATCTTAAGTTAGTGGCTTACCCTGCAATTTCACCTCTCTGAAACTTTCTAGAAAAATCATGAACTTGCATCTTGTTCAGCTTTGTTTTCTTGAGATAAGGTGGGACTAATGGTCTTTCTAGCTTGCTACTTCTCTGACGAAAAAAACTGAAGTCTTCACTATTGTTTAAATTTGTTATTTCTTCAACACTCTGAAACATATTCCTAATAACCATCTCCAGGACACCCCTTTTCATTATCCTCACTGCTTTCTTTGAGCTCCATTTCCTCCATCTTTATAGATGTTTATTTGTTTAAAAAACAAAAACAAATTTCAAACTACCAGCTTTCTTTTCTACATGTCATTCAGTTACTTCTTGCATTCCTAATTCCTGACTTCTGGTTCCCATCCCATCCACGACTGTGTGGACACTAACATGTACTTCATTTAAGTTTCTTAGCCACCTGTCTTAAAGTGTTTTTCTTCTTAGATTTTCAAGCATGGACCCTACGAGGTCCTTCTACCTAGATTATTCCTACTTGTGCCTAACCCAGACTCTTTATTTTTCTTTTTTATCTCTCAGTAAAATTCTTACTCCTATGGTTTTAATTTACTTCACTATTTGGGAACTGCATATTGGATTCCCTGAAAAGCAGACAGTAAGATTGAAATATGCTTTGAGGAGGTTTATTGGAGAATGGTGTTAAGATCAATATCTGGCAAGGGGCGGGGGAGAAAGCATATTTGGACTGAGTTAGAAGTTGTACTGTAGCATAAATTGAACAAAGCCTTCAGCACGTCTACCTGGAGTTCCAAAGCTAAGATAGCTGTTCGGAGCTGTTTTTCAATGGGGCAAGAGCAGCCTGGCCTTTACCACTATTACCTCTGCAGCCAAATTCATTGGATTTGAGATGCCACAGAGAAGAGGGCATGAACTTAGGTAAGGCAGCTGTCCCCAGCTCAAGCAATCTCTGAACAGGGGCACCTACCTCTGTGAGCTCTAATTGTCAACACTCTCAGAATCGGAAAGAATTCCTGAAATGGAGAGTATTGGGTGCATACCACAGTGTCCATTCAAGTGTTTGATCCCAAATCTACATATCAAAAACTGACCTCACCTACTCACCAGGGCTATGTTTTCTATATGTTTAAGCCACATTTTTACAATGCATCTAAATCTTACTCTGATACATCATGTTATTGTTAATTCTTTGTAAGCCCCTAGTAGGTAGCTGTTAAACATTCCATACGTTGTATATATTACCCGTTGCATAACCTATTTACAATCTCTTATTGGATTTTTTTTTGCCATCAATTATTAAATAATATAAGTATCTCTGGAATAAAGATTGAAGTACATACAATTTTGTCTATATTTCATATTATTCTTAGGATAGATTCTGTGATACAGAATTACAGGTCCACAATCCTCATCTTAAACCCTTTCACCAGCTTCACAATTGAGAATTTATTTTGGATTTTAGAAAGATAACGTAATGCTAATATATTAATAACATTCCAGTAGAATCTAGGACAGTACCCTCTTATCAAACACATTTATATTTCTTCAGTACACGATATATATGAATTTTTTACACTAAGTTGATCTGGTTTTGTTGCCAGATGAGTTAAGAGAATATTTGTGTGCTTTCCAGAGATTTGGGATTTGGGAATTATGGAAAAACTTTTACTTGGTCAAAGGATCTGAGAGTAAACTTTTACAGACTATTATTAAATATTTAACAGTATAATACACATTTAAATACCATTACTAGTATTTTCTCTCTTTTTATCCTTTTCCAAAGTGAAGAAAGATATTCTTTTAATTTGCAATTCATTGATTACTAGTAAATAATGATTATCTGCAGTTCCTATTTTGTAATTTATCAGATCAAATCTTATACACACCTCTTGATTGTTATCTTAGAAACTTATCATGTTGGTACATTAAATGAAATCTAACATGATTCATCTTCAAATAATTGCACTAGTTTCTTATTTTTCTTTTAAATTTTTAATATGAAGTATAGATAATAATCAAACATATGGATCTCTTTATCATTTTTCCCTTTGTATTAGAAAATTTTCCTCAAGGGAAATTTTGGTAAATATTTATGCTTAAGTATATCATGAATTTTTTTTCCTGATTTTTAAATATTTAAAATGTTAATTTTTCTGGAATTTATTTTGGTTTCATCTATATTGTCTTCAGTGGTTTTCCGTTTCCTCAGCATAAGTAGCATTATAATTTTCACCATCTTCAGACATCTGTAGTGTTTTATTAATTACATATAAAATCTTATATATACAAGTGAAGAGGCGTGGCTTGCTGGAGATGTATCTTGGTCATCTTTGTGGAGGAGAATAACACTGAGGCATGAAAGGTATTTCTGCCATCCATTTATCTTCTACCCTGTGGGATATGTTTCTTAGATATGGATAATGTTAGACAAAACACGTTTTATTGTTTGAAGAAGAATATTTAATAAACTAGTACTATATGTTTCTAGGGTTGAAAAGAAAAGTCTTACCTAGAGTAAACCAAGGGAATACCATGCTATTTCTAAATCATCTGGCATTGGGCAAGGTGACAAAAAAGATGCAGTATACTTATAATTGTACCTAGTGCATAAAGAGCACACAATAAAATTATGCATCATCATTACAATTAGTATCACCTTACTTCAAGGGTGATTAGTGGGCTAGGTTGCAAGCCTGGACTAGGAAGGCAGTGGTGTTGAGGGAGCCAGCAGTGTCAGCTGAACTCTGAAGGACCATTTGAAAAATGACTCTGTCTAGCAGCATTAGGTACTGTCAACAATGCCATCAGTGACTTTCTTTGTTTAGAGAAGAAATAAGAAAACCCTCTTTTTCTCTGTATATCCCCATACCTCCAGAGTTCTTGGAAAGGGTATTTACAAAGCAGGAAAATGAAAAAGAGTTTGGACTTCTTCTTTTTCAATCAGAATGGTTGGAGAAATAAGACAGGTCACTGAAGGCATCTCTGAGCCCTAAAAGTAGGTTCATGTTAGCTAGACTGAGATCTATTTGGAGAGCATTTTTAATTGATCTTTATTGACCTTTTTAATTGATATTTCATTAATATAGAATTCTTTCATGAGCCACTGATTGGTAAAATGAATAAAAACTTACAGTAAAAAAAAACAAAAAACAGAAAGAATATTTGGTGGATATTTCAAATAATGTACTAGGTTCCTGGCAGCAAAATGTGAGAGATTCCTTATAACTTATAATTATCTCATTATGAACCCAAACTGCTGATTTATCAGCATGCTTTGTTATATTATATAACACTTAGGATTAAACTTCTACTAAATAAGTTTCAGAAAAATGAAAGCATGTCATACTGAAATTTAGTTAGGTTATTCTCTTATGAAATATTAAATATGCAAAGTAGATAATACTAAACTAGTATGATCTGACCCATATATTCAGGAAAAATCAGACTTCTATTCTTAACCTTAGCAGAAAGAGAACGGAAGTACCAGGTATAATCCAATATAACTGACTTTTATTATTAAAGGAGTTTAAACTTCAATAAAATGAAACTATTAAATATACTAAGTGTGTAGCAGTTTGATATTATTTATGAATTCCAAAAAAAGATATCAATTATGTTTCTAGGGTTGAACTAGGGTGAACTAGTCTCTTTCTCTGGGTGTGATACCCTTTGATTGTGTTAAATTCAAAGGCTTTACGTTTACTTGATTAAAACAAGATTAGGGCTTTGATTTGACCATGTCATTAGGGTGTGCAGGGTTGAGTCCCTGTAGCCTTGGTGAACTAGGATGCTCAATCAAGATCACAGAAGCAGATACACAAGAAAAGAGGAAGGGAGCTCCATAGACACAGAAGAGGGTCCTGTGGTCCCAGGAAGAGAAATGAGCCATTTGCCTGATAGTTTACAGCTGATCTTGTGAAGAGATCAGAGCAATGAGCCCTGGAAAGAAATGAGCCCTCTTGCCTACAGCTGAGATGGGAAGGAACTGGGACCACAGAGCCATAAGAGAGAGAAAGGAAGGCTGAACCCTCGAAGATGTTGCCTACCATCTTGCTTCAAAATGTGGCAACAGATTTTGGTGAAGAAGTATCTCTTATAGTACCTTGAGTTGGACTCTTTAGGGCCTTGTAACTGTAAGTTTTTACTCCAAATAAAAACCCTTTATAAAAGCCAACATATTTTGGGTACTTTGCATCAGCACCATTTTGGCTGACTAATACACTAAGAAACAATATATGACTTGAATCTCATTTACAACTGCTTCTGGTTACATATTTAAGCTACTCCATCATTTCTTACTAAGGCCTCCACATGACTATTCATTTCCTTTTGCAACTACCAAAGAAGTCACAATAAATTTAGGCTAATTCTTCATTACTGTCCATTGCATCATTTTAAACAATGCATTATAAAAATTGTGGAAATATTTTAAGTGCCCATAGAAATCATAGAATCAATTTGTATCTTAAATTCATAAAATAAAAGTAATTGAGTAAAATATCTCAGGTGAAAGAATTAAATTCCTTCCTCAACATTTCTTTTATTTCAATTTGTCTCATTTGGTCATTTGTTATTCAAGCTGTGTTATAATGGTTACTGCCCATGTGTCTGCCATGTATCTAATTTATTTGCTAACTAATAGAAAGGTAAAATATGCGAGAAGAAATATCTATGAGAGGTCAGTAACCTGGAAGAACTAGCAAATCCTGTTATTCTGTGGGATTGTACTCCTTTACAGGAGATGGCCTATGTATAATGACTAGTATATATCATAAATAGATGCATATCTATGAAATACTCTTGATACTTCTCCAACATATAGTTTAGCCATCAGCATAAGGTGTCCTAATAATATCAGAGAATAGCTAATAAGAAAATAATATGCAAAAATAAGATTTATAAATGTATTTCTAATCACTACCATTTTTAAGAATTGATATCATAATAATGAAGCCATTACCTAAATAACAGATTTCTCAGTTTAGACAAATGTGTTTAACAGATATATATTGAGCACCTACCACTAATTTTATGACCATTGCTGTATATATTTTATGCATAGTCAGTAAACAGTTTGAAAAGAAAGATTAGAAATTAACATTCAATTTCTGGTATTAGTACCTTGCTTTTAGGTTTATTTATGTTTGTTCATATTTATTCCACCCTTGATCTAAGTACATAATACAGAGTTTTTCAAATAGAAGCTTTTATATATGTGAATAAAATGGCATTTAACATAATAGCTGCTATATCACTTTTTTTTTTTCCAGAAGGAAATCTGTATACTTACATAGTATAAACCATTTAGTTAGTGTGATGGTTTGAAGTTGGATGGCCCCCAGAAAATCATGTTTTTAAAGTCAATCCATTCATGTGGGTTTAAATCAGAGTAGGTGAGTCCTTTTGTTTAGGTTACTTCAGTAAATCCTGGCCTAGGGTGGGTCTTAATCCTCTTATTGGAGCTCCAAGAACACTTGAAAAATACGAAGTTGTCGTCTCTAGTTCTTTTTATAAGCTGGTTCTTCTTTCCAGTAAAAGTTCATCCCTTTACTATAGTAAGTAGAATTCCAAAT
The DNA here is from genome assembly GCA_026826555.1 of Tolypeutes matacus. Classification (NCBI taxonomy): domain Eukaryota; kingdom Metazoa; phylum Chordata; class Mammalia; order Cingulata; family Chlamyphoridae; genus Tolypeutes; species Tolypeutes matacus. Next base: position 5,251,066 of record JAKSZT010054474.1, on the reverse strand, counting down.
GTGTGCCTTGAGGATGATATTTTGTCTGAAAATATATACTTTCTTTCTTGTGGGAGTTAAAGAGCATGAAAATCTTGAACCTGACCCAAGAATTAGAGTGGATACAACAATAAATTTTTTTTAATAGGTACCAGGGATTGAACCTGGGACCTCATATATGTGCATGTATTAAACCACTGAACTACATCCACTCCACAATGAGGTTTTTAAAAAATCTGATATCTTACTTAAATATAAATATTTTTCTGCATAATTACACCCATTGTAATTTTTAATTTTTAATGATTGCAAATAATCGAATAATTTCACAGGCTGGAATTTACTTTAAAACTCTCCTGCTGGGCATTATAGATTCTGTAATTTATTCTGTAAAAGTTGATAAAAAAATAAGAATGGATAAGTATGGATCTGCACAGTGGGGACATATCTTTCTTTAAAAGTTTACAAACCAACCCAGTATCAGATATTTCTGGAGGTTCCCTCTTGATGTCAAATCTCACGTTAGGTGAAATTTGTTAGTTGGAGGTTGGAAAAATAATTGTTTTGTAAAAAGAGAATACAGACTGTATTAATCAGGGTTCTCTAGGAAAACAGAACCAACAGTAGATATCTATAAATATTGAGATTTTATAAAATTGTCTCACACAACCATGAGGATGCACAAGTCAAAATTCTGTAGAGTAGGGTGCAAGCCAGGAACTTCAATGAAGGTTCTTGATGAGTTCCCCTGGAGAAGCTGTCTCTCTGAAGTAGAGATGGTAATTCTCTCTTCTGACTGCTGAAATGACTTCTTTTTTAAAGGCTTTCAACAGAATGGATGAGTTGTCTCTCATTGCTGAAGGCAATCTCCTCAGTTGATTGTAGATGTTATCAGCTATAGATGTAATCAAATCACTGATGATTTAAGTCCATGAAATGTTGTCACAGTATAATTTGGCCAGTGCTTGTTTTACCAAACAACTGGGCACCATTACCTGGCTAAGTAGACACTTTAGCCTAACACAACACACAGACACATATCAAAGACAAATTTAGAATGGGTCTCCACAACATATTTTAGAAAAATCTACCTACACTTGGCTAAATGTAAAACAAATACTTCTTTAAGGAAGAAGTGGTCATAGCTTTTGCAATCTTATCAAGTGTTTCTGCAATGGAGTTCTGCTTTGAAAGTATGCATAAATTTTCCCAAAGGAGTGATTAATGTTATTAATTTTGTTGACCTTTTCATAAACTTTAATAATGTAAATGACTAATTTGGAATCCTCGGAACAAATAACATTTAATGAAAATCAATAAAATTAAATCAAGTTATAACATACACCATATACAGTACATGCAACACTTGTTCACTGAGTAGCCCTCAAGAACCAGGAACATATCTCTTTCTCTTTGGATTCCCAGACCAGAGAAAATACAAGATATATAACAGACATTGGATAACTATTTAGTGAAATGAGGGAGTAAAGCTGGTACCATTGGAGATCCAAAGATGTGTAAGCTTTAATAGTTTTTAACTGCCATTTATGATATCATTCTCATTGAAGATACTTGGGTTCCATATTTTAGAGGTATTAACACATTTTTCCTCATGCTCATATGGAATAGGCATCATTTCCCTCATTTTAGTGATAGGGTAGCTGAGCCTCAAATAGATAAAGTAACTTGCTAGGATTATATATTAAGTTTAGGAACAGGGATACAAATACATGTCTGCCTGAGTCTAAACCAACATACTACACATTGCCCTATACATAGTTTCATTATCCTTCAGACCTTACTGTCCTACAGATGAAGAGTTTTCTCTGTCCTTATCTCTGATTTCTATATTATGGATGGTTTGTTCTATGTAACATGTAATAATCCCTTCTCAGTTTTTTAAAAAGGCTTGAGGGGGGAGGGCAAAACATAAAAATTAGGTTATTAGAATATTATATAAATCAAACATGGATAAAACCAGAGTAAAGAAAACCAGATTAGTGGCAGGGCTTAAGTATTTAGCCTTGTACAATAGCTTTTGCTATTTAGAAATTATTTCCCTTCACTAAAGTTAGATTAAATCAAATTAGAGCTACAGTATTTTAGTATTGTATATTTACTCTGCACCTGAAAAGTGAATATGCATGTGGGTAGGCAGACTTTGACAAAGGGTCAGGAACTAAAGTTCCAGGTACCTATTCCAAACCTTAAATCCCGTGAACTTGAAAATGTCAATATGAATGTGTTGTCCTTGTTTCTCTTCATCACAAATAGAAAATAAAATATGAATTGAATAAAGCTTTGAAAGGAGATCTTAGCACAAAGACATTTGTAATGTCAGGATTTAAAATTCACTTTTTCATTATTTTTAAAGAAACTTTAGATTACATAAATGATACATTGAAAATATAGGGGATTCCCATATCCTCCACCCCTCCCCTTCCCACACTTTCCCCCATTACCAACATCTTTCATTAGTGTGGTACATTTGTTACAATTGATAAAAGTACATTGAAGTATTGCTACTAACCACAGTCTATAGTTTACATTATGGTTTACACGCACTTTACACTGCACAATTTTATAGATCATTACAAAATATATAATGGCCTGTATTTGTCATTGCAATGTCAACAGAACAATTCCAATGTCCTCAGAATGCCCCATATTGCACCTATTCTTCCCTGTCCCTCCCCTCAGAACCTCTGATGACCACTGCCTTTGTATCAATGTTACAAGTTCTTCCATTGCTAAAACAAAAAGTCTGCTTTAGTCCATAGTTGTATCCCCTCTTCTGTTTGTTCATTCCTCAATATTGAGGATTTTAGGATGGTGATGTCCACTGTATTAGCCAAAGGGGTGCTAATGTGAAATGCCAAAAATGGATTGGTCTTTATAAAGGGATTTATTTGGGGTAGAAGTCCACAGATACCAGGTCATAAAGCATAAATTTCTTCCCTCACCAAAGTCCATTGCCAATGTTTGCCAGGGTTCAGGCTTCTTGGGTTCCTCTCTTCCTGGGGCTGTGTTTCTCTCTGGGCTTAGCTCTTCTGGTTCCTCCATGAGGTTAGCTATAGACTATTAGGCGAACAGCTCACTTCTTTTCTCCTGGGGCCTTCTCTCCAACATCAAAACTCCAACATCAAAACTACTTCTCAAAAACCTGATATTCAAACTCTGCTCCCTCTGTCCTTTGCCTTGCCTTTTATATTCGATTCCACCACCCACCAAAGGGTGGGGCTCAATACCCTACTGAGGTGGCCCAGTCAATGCACTAATCATAACTTAATCATGCCCAGATTAACAGATCAGTTTACAAGCATGATCTAATTATATTTTTGGAATTCATAATTACATCAAATTGCCCAATGGCTATTCTGCTTCTGAATGAGAGGAGGCTTAGATCTTGTGGCAGCTTGGCATCATTTATGAGTTCCAAAAACAGATGTTGGATTGTGTTTGTAAACTGGTCTGTTCATCTGGGCATATTAGATTGTATTAAGTTCCGAGGTTTCACTTTTACTTGAGTAAATTATGATTAAGGCTTTGATTTGACTATGTCTGTAGGCCATCAAGTCCCGACCCCCTTGGTGGGTGGGGACTCACAGAGAAAACGAAACAGCTGAGGAGAGAGTTTGAGTTTTTGATGCTGGCACCCTGGGAAGTAAATACACAGGAGAAGAACACAGAGGAATAGGGACAGCTCTGTAGACACAGCAGAGGTCCCGGGAAGAGAGACAAGCCTTATACCAGCCCACAGATGAGATTTGAAGAAGCTGGGACCACAGAGCCTTAAGAGGAAGAAGGAAGGCTGAACTCTTTCAGACATTGCCTGCCATCTGGCTTCAAAACATAGCCAATGATTTTGGGTGAGAAAGTAACTTTTATGGTACCTTGAGTTGGACTCTTTAGGGCCTTGTGACTGTAAGCTTCTACCCCAAATAAATACCCATTATAAAAGCCAACAGTGTTCTGGTACTTTGCATCAGCATCCCTTTGGCTGAGTAATATAGATCCTATGGGGCAGATGGGTGGAACTGTCTTGTTTGCAGTTGTAGATACTCTCTGCTTTTTGGGATGAGTGTTGTCCATCATCATCCTTTTGTTACTTGTCCTGGTGAACTTGATGAATTGGAGGGTAGGTGTTGGCTGCAGCTCTGCTGAGGTTCAGGGCTCTACTGGAATATGAACAGCCAAAAGATTTAAGTCTCTGGGACACATATTTAACAGGTATAGTGCTAAATATAGGTTCAGATAAAAGGGGCATAAGAACAATATGTGGGAAAATTATAAATGAGTCCAACTCCAATACATTGGGGGGATAGGATATCATATATTCCAAGGTAAGGCCCGCTGGCAGGGTGCCATATTCTTGGGGTTGTCTCCCCTGCCTACAGTGTCCAGATGTTTCTAGAGCCCTCAGGGGCCCCTCTGCTTGAGGCACTGATTACTGTGGCAGTCAGTGAAATCCTACTCAGATGTGCATAAGAGTAATGTCTGGAATGACCTCCTGACTCACTTTGAATTCTCTTATCCATAAAAACTCATTTGTATTTAATATTTCCCACTTTGGTCAAGGTCTTTTTCCATAAACATAGTTAGTGGGTGCTTGGTAATAATCCCTCAGTGCTGGGGAGGCTCATACCCGGGAGTCATGTCCCACGTCAGGGCAAGGTATGAGTTTATATTCTGAGTTTGGCTTAGAGAGAGGCCACATTAGTGTGACAAGGAGGCTTTCAGGAGGTAACTCTTAGGCAATATATAATACTAGGCTAAGTTTCAATTTCTCAAGAACAAGGTTCATAAGTACAAGCATCAATATCAAGGGTCTGGTGTATTGGTCTGTCCTCCTTCACTTGGAACTGCCCGTGTACTCTAGGGATTCTTGCCACTCTATTGAGAATGTAGCAAGACTCCACAGGATGGGAATTCAGTATTCTTTTGGTTATTGTGTGGGTCTCCACCCACTGAGACAACACTCCATGACCTCACAAACACTTTCATGTCCCACAGATGAATGCTCCAGGTGCACTCCTCCTCGCATATCCCCCCACCGCCAATACCCCACACCAGTGATCCACCCCTGCCACTGTTGTGACTCTTCTGCAATCAAAACCTCCCCGAAAACAAAGCCAAATAAATAAATAAATAAAAATAGTAAAAAATACAAAATAAAATAAATATGTGTAAAACTTTCAAAAAAATTTTTGCATTGTGTCTTTCATCCCTGTAAGATCTGTTATCTTTTATGTCCAGTGACAATTTCTTCTTTATGTTCCCCCAGTGTCTTTTTTTTTTTTTTCACTTTAATTTCAAAGAAGTTTTAGGTAACAGAAAAGTCACACAGAAAATATATGGGACTCCCATATACCCCACCTCCTGCCCCTCTCACATTTTCCCTGTTAATAACATCTTACATGAGTATGGTACATTTATTACAGTTGATGAACAAATATTCAAGCACTGCCACTAACCATGGTCAGTGTTTTACATTATGGTGCATATTCTGTACCATATGTACTATAAGTTCTAACAAAATGCATAATGGCCTGTATCAGTCATTGCAAGATCATGCAGAACAATTCCAATGCCCTAAAACTGCCCCATGCGCCATCCATTCTTCCCTCCCCCTCCCCTTGGAACCCATGGTAATCACTAGGTTGCAGTTTTTGAGAAATAAGGGTCATAGTTACATATATTAATATTGATGGCATATTAGTCTATCTTCTTTTATTAGGCACTGCCTATGTTCTCAAGAGATTTTTGCCCCTTTATTTGGAACTTAGCAGGACTGCCCAGGAAAGGAGTTTAATATTTTCTTGTTTATTGTGTGGGTCTCCACCAATTGACATAACACCCTATGACAAGATGAACACTTTCATATTCCATGGAAGCATGCCCCTGGTGCACCCTTTTCCACATACCCCCCCACCCATCATGCTCTGTACCAATAACCCTTCTCCTGCCATATTTGCTCAAAAACATTCCCACCAATGTAGTTTTAACCACAGACCTACAAGTCACCAGAATTCACTTGTTCCTTCTTTCAGGCCTCCCTCCAGTTCCATAGATAGTCCAACCCAAGTCCCCCCATCCTGCTCACCCTCACATTCCAGTACCACTGACCCCACTCAGATCCCTGCACCACTATGACCCCCATCTACTGCTAAACCACCCCTTTCCACCTTATCATAGGATTTGCCCGTATTAAGCATTATCTTATCACACTCTACTCCATTTCTTGCTCTTGATAACTTGTGTTCCAGACTCTAGCTCTGTGATTCTGCTCAATATGCTTAAGTCATATCAGTGAGGTCATGTAATATTTGTCCTTCAGTGACTGGCTTTACTTCACTCACCATAAGTTCTTCAAGATTCATCCATGTTTTTCTGTGTGTCAATACTTCATTCACTTTTGTTTTGAAATATTTGTTTTTGCAAAACATAAACCTAACAGAATTTTTAGCACTATGATTATTAATATTATACAATGAAAAGAAAGTATTAGAATGAGAATTAGATTTGTGTACACAGAACTAATGCAGGTGTTTCCATGGGTCTATCTTTTCTTAAAGGATTTGTGGAAAACTCAAAAAAGAATGATTCCTACTAGTTGTCATATTTCACTGAATTAATTATTTAATTTGGTGAATTCTCAATTAACTGATCTGTGGGTGGCTTAATGAGTCAGATTTCTATCAGGAAACAATTAAACCATGATTATAACCCTTGCAACATTACTACAAAGACACTGAGGCAGTTTTATAATTCTGCTTCTTGAATTATTCCTTGAATCATAAAGTATGAATTCCTCCTAACCATTTTCATCCCAGTAGCAGACTATCTAAATTTAAACTTTCCTTTAATAAGACATCCATGTGGGAAGATAGTCCTATATCAGGCTGCACACTTTTTCTACCACGTTCATTGTCCTCTCTGGTAAAGACAGGGAAGAAAAATGAAACCAGAAATGGGATTCTTTCACTTCATCTTTTCAAATCCCTTCTTTAAGAAAATTAACAGAGACATAGAATTATGTTTATATTGTTTTCTTTACACTAGTTTTCCATAGATGCAATAATTCCTTTTACCTAAAACTTCACATTTCTCACATAATACTGAAGTCCAACTTTGGGACTAGAAAAATGATTCTGTGATATTTTTGGTAATATTTGCCTAAAGCCTATAAACCTTAAAATCTGCCTTCGTATACCTCTATGCACCTGCACCTTGAAAATTTGCATCCGTCTCCTATTGATAAGAGATTGAAGAAGGCATGTATCACTTGGGGTTCTCCAGAGAAACAAAACCAATAGGGTATATGTGTGTATTTATAAAGAGATTTCTTTTAAGGAATTGGCTCACATGCTTGCAGGGGTGGAAGTCTGAAATTCATAGGACAGGTGGCAAGCTGGAATTTCAGACAAGAATTGATGTTGTGGTCTTGAGGCAAAATTTCTTTTTTCTTCAGGAAGCCTCAGTTTTTGCTCTTGGGGCCTTCAACTGATTGAGTGAGGACCACCCATATTACAGAGGGTAATTTCTTTTACCTAAATTCAACTGATTGCAGATGTGGTTAAGCATCGGAGGAGGCAAAGAAGAGTAACTTCATGTGATGGTTAGTTTTATTTGTCAACATGGTTAGGATATAGTATCCAGTTGTTTGGCAAAACACTGACCTAGCTGTTGCTGTGGATGTATTTTGTAGATGGGATTAGCATTTATAACAGGTTGAGTTTATGTTGAAGAGATTATCCTCAGCAGTGTAGATGAGCCTCACCCAATCAGTTGGAAGTCTTAAAAGCAAGAACTGAGGGTGAGGTGGTTTGACATATATTTACCTCAGAAAAACATGTTTTTAAATTTAGTCCATACCTGTGGATATAAACTGATTGTAAGTAGGACTTTTGATGAGATTATTTCAGTTAAAAAGGTGTGGCCCACCTCAATCAGGATGGGTCTTAATCCTATTGTTAGAATCCTTTATATAAAGAGAGAGAAATTCAAAGAGAGAGAGAGAGAGAGAGAGAGAGAGAGAGAGAAAGAGAAAGCCACAGGAAGCAAAAGCCACGTCAACAGAGCCTGGAAGAGAAGGGAAAGACCAGAAAACACCACCATGTGCCTTGCTATATGACAAAGGAGTCAAGAATTGCTCGGAGCCAGCCTCAGAACCCCAGAGTTTTCAATGAGAAAGCACTGCCTTGATGTTGCCTTAAGTTAGACTTTCTTTTAGCCACAAAATCATAAGCTTATGAATTACCATTTTTAAGTCACACCATTTCATGGCACTGCTTGAGCAGCCTAGGAAACTAAAACAGAGGATTTCTAGAATCAGAAGGAATTCTGCCTCAACATTGTGCCCTCCACTCCTCCCTGGCCTCCCCTACAGTTTCAGACTAAAAACTTCACCACCACTTCTACCCGAATTTCAGCTTCTAGTCTGCTCTGTGGAATTCTGACTGGCTATCACCCACAATTGCTCATGTAAATTACTCATAATAAATCTAATAATATAAATATATTAATACATCTTAATCACTTGTAAGTGAATATATACATTTTATATGCTGTTGATTCTGTTCCTCTGGAGAACCCTCACTAATACACTTCATAACAATGACTTGGAAATAACAGATGCAGGGAAAAGAGACCTTTTGTTAAAAATATTCTGACCATCTTTTTTTTGGTACTCAGATCATACATCCTGCCAGGACACATGCTTAGAGGCTAGAATAGGGGACTGACCACTTAGGAGAACTCAAGCTGGAGAAGCAATGGTTTTGTCTATTTTGGAGTTGATGTTAAAGAAAGGCTGTTTTTGACTCTAGGGATGTTTAAATCACTGAGCCCAGACATTTCCCAAGTTCAAAGACTACTTTTATCAGCTGATTTAGGACTGTGACTTGGGTGTAGCAACAAGTATTGAAAACACTAATCAAACGGTATGAAAATATGTTCAAATAATGAGTATAAACAGTCTACTTAACAGGAAGAAGTGCCTTTCAGAAAGAACAATCATGCTGTTTTTAGATTTTAGGCCTGCTTTAGGTTATAGAATGTTTTAAATATTTTATTAAAAACTTTTAAAATAATTTTTAACTATTTAATTAAAATTTTATAGTATAAAATCTTTCCTCAAAAAGTTGCTTAAATTATTTCATGTTAGAGGAGTCTTCTGGAACATTTATATGCACATACACACACCCATTTTATGTTTACTAGACAAAAAAGAGCCTTAAATAATTATCATGGTTTTCTTTCTCTCCATTGCCTTTCTCAAATCCCAGCTTTTGGATCATTTTAGGGTGTTAATAAACTTGGCTAGAGTTGTTAAACTCAGTGTTGATATTTGTTAGAAATCTGTTGCTACTCTGAAGAATTTCTAGAATCTACTTTTTAAAAATATTTTTTGTTACAAAAGTTGTGAAGTTACAAAACAATCATACATAATGTGCAGAATACCCATACAACACCCCTCCACCAACATCTTACTTTCTTGTGGAATATTTGTTATAGATTATGAAAGAACATCATGAGAATATTAACAGTAACTATGGTCCATAGTGTACATTCGGTATATTTTTCCATACCCTCTATTAACACCATGTATCAGTATTGGACATTTGTTATAGTTCATGAGAGAACACTCTCATAATTGTAGTGTTAATCACAGTCCATCTTTCACCACATATTCACTGAGTTATACAGTCTCTTGCCGGTACAGTCTATCCAAAGTGTACTCTCAGTGGCTTTCACTTTCATCACAGAGTTGTGCATTCATTGCCTCAGTAAATTTTTGAAAGTTTTCCTTAATCCAAAAGAAAAATTCCCATTCCCCCTATTATTGACCATTAGCGTTGATACAGTACCTTCTTTGACACTGATGCAAGAATATTACAATATTGTTGTTAACTATAGTCCATAAGTTACACTGATTGTAATTTTACCATGCACCACCAAATTCTTACCACCTTATAATAGTGATGTACATTTGTTCTAGTTCACAGAAGAACATTCTTGTATTTGTACTATTAACCACAAGCTTCTACCACCTCTCGTTTCACTATGTTATTCAGTCCCAGATTATTCTCTAGCTTTCTTTCAATTGACATTTACATCCCTGGACTACCCCTTTCAGCTACAGTCCCATTTATAACCAGCTATGTTAGTTATACTCATTATATTGTATTACCATCAACTCTATACATTTCCACACTTATACAGTTAAGCTAAATGAAAATTCTACATACGTTAAGCATCAGTACTCTCTTCTCAGCCCTCATCTTATCTCCTAGTAACCTATACTCTAGGTTTTAACTCCATGTGTTTATTTTTCATATTTAGTTCATATTATGTCCTTGAGGACACAATATTTGTCCTTTTGTATCTGGTTTATTTAACTCAGCATAATGTCTTCAAGGTTCATCCATGTAATCATATATGTCCCAATTTCATTTCTTCTTACTGCAGTATAGTATTCCATTATATGTATATATCACATTTTGTTTATCCATTCATTGTTTGATGGACATCTGTCCATCAAAAGATTGTTTCCAACTTTTGACAGTTGTTAATAACACCGCTATTAACATCACTGTGCAAGTGCCTGTTCGCGTCTCTGTTTTGTGTTCATCTGGATATATTCCTGGTAGAGGGATGGCTGGATCATATGGTAGTTCTATATTTAGCTTCCTGAGAAACCACCAAACTGGCTTCCACAGAGGCTGCTCCATTCTACATTCCCACCAATAGTGACAGATTGCTCCTATTTCTCCTCATCCTCTTCAGCACTGACTGTTTTCTGTTTTTTAATAATGGTCACTCTATGAGTTGTAAAATGAAATGTCATTGTAGTTTTGATTTGCATTTCCTTAATGGCTACTGATATTGAACATTTTTTCATATGCTCTTTCACTATTTGTTTGTCCACTTTGGAGAAATGTCTAATCTTTTGTCCATTTTTAATTGAATTCCTTGTTTTATTGTTGAGCTGTATGATTTCTTTATATAGCATTGAAATCAAACCCTTATCAGGTATCAGGTTTCCAAATATTGTCTCCCATTGAGTTTGCTGCCTTTTTACCTATAGACAACGTATTTTGAAACACAAAAGTGTTTAAATTTTAGGAGGTCCCATTTATTCATTTTTTTCTTTTGTTGCTCATGCTTTCAGTATAAGGTTTAAGAAACCACCGCCTACCATTGGATTTTGAAGATGTTTCCCTACATTTCCTGCTAAGAGTTTCATAGTTTTAGTTTTTCTTTTTTGGTCTTTGATCTGTTTAGAGTTAATTTTTGTATAAGGTGTGAAGTAGGTGTCCTCTTTCTTTCTTTTGGATATGGATATTCAGTTCTCCCAGTACCATTTGTTGAATAGACTGATCTGCCCAACCTGGGTGTGCTTGACAGCCTTGTCAAAAATCAGTTGAGGGAAGCAGATGTGGCTCAATCAGTTGGGCGCCCACTTAACGCAAGGGAGGTCCCGGGTTCAATTCCCAGTTTCTCCTGGAGAAGGTGAGCAAACAATGAGCAGACAGACGAGAGAACCATCTGGGGGAGGTAGAGGATAAATAAAGAAAAATAAATAAATCTTTAAAAGAAAATCATGGCATAGATGTGAGGCTCTGTTTCTGAGCCATCAATTTTGTTCCATTGGTCTATATATCTGTCTTTATGCCTGTAGCTTGCTGTTTTTACCACTGTAGTTAGGTAATATGACTGAAAGTCTGGAAGTGAGAGTCCTCCAACTTCGTTCTTCCTTTTTAAGATGTTTCTGGCTATTTGGGTTTCCACCCCTTTACAAATAAACTGATAATTAGGTTTTCCATTGCTTTAAAAAAAAGGCTGTTGGAATTTTTATCATAATTGCATTGAATCTATAAATCAATTTGTGTAAAATTGATATTTTAATAATTTTAGTCTTCCAATCTATGAACATAGAATGTTCTTCCATTTTTTTTTAGGTCTTCTTTGATTTCTTTTAGCAATTTATTGTAGTTGTCTGAATACAAGTGCTTTATGTCCTTAGTTAAGTTTATTCCTAAATATCTGATTCTTTTGTTGTATTGTAAATGAATTTTTTTCCTGACTTCCTCCTCAGGTTGCCCATCAGTAATGTATAGAAGCACTAAAGATTTTTTTTTTCTACTCTTTTTTTTTTTATTATGGGTAAAAATCAAAATTCTCACAATACATACAAACATTTGCAAAATGATATATAAATATATATGCATATATGTGTATTTGCTTACAAAAATGTTATATATATATATACACATATTTTAAGAGGTGCTTAGATTACCTAAAATATTACACAGAACCCACTGGGATTCCCATGTTGCCCACCTCCCACACCTCCCACCACATCCAACACAAACATCTCCCACAGTGTGGCCCACCAACCTCAATGAACTTACACATCCTGGAGCCTTGCCACCAAACATAGACCACAGTTCACACTGTAGACCACACTCTCTCCCACTCAGTTCTGAGTGGTGTATGCTGATTTAAAATGGCCTACATCCATTGCCACAACAGTACTCAGGACAATCTCCAACTCCCAAAGAAGCCCCTGTATTTCAACTGCTCATCCCCTCCCTACCCAAAAACTGTCAAGTGGCCACTGGCTCCACCTCATTGTTATAATTTCTTGCATTGCAAGAATCACCATATGTGAGCAAGAGAATACCATCAAGTCCACTCTAGTCCATAGTTCTTCCCCCAATCCAGAGGTGACTGGGATGGTGATGTCCACTCCAACTCCAAGTGAGAGAGGGCTTATATCCCATGGATATGGTGGGTGGGATGATCCTGCCTGCAGATGCAGGCCCTCTCCATTCCCTGGGATGGCCATTTCCCATCGTTGTCTCCTCACCAGGTGACTTGGATGAGTCCATTGAGCTGTAGGGTAGGAGTTGCAGCTCCACCTAGATTTCATGCACACCTGGAACATACGTAGGCGGGAGGCTCCAGTCTCTGGAAGTATACCTAAGAAACTCCAGCATCACATGTAGGTTTGAATAGAAGGGACTGGTGAACCATGTGCAGGGAGGACTTATTTGAGTCTAATTCTGTCACTCTCAGGAGCACAGATTCCAAAATAGAACCCACTGATAAGGCATCAGTCTCTGGGGCTATCCCCCCTTATATAGGACCAGGGTGTCTCCGGAGCTCTCAGGAACCCCACTGAGTGGGGTGATAGGCACTTAGATGTTCTATGAGCTCCTACTGAGGTGTGCGTAAGAGTTACCTCTGGGATGACCTCCCGACTCTCTTTGAAGTCTCTTAGCCACTTGAACTCATTTGTCTTTACCATTTCCCCCTTTTATTCAAGGTCTTTTTCCAGTTGTGTTGCCAGTTGACACTTGGGAAAAGTTTTCAATTAGCAATAATCGTGCCTCGGATAAACCTCATTGGCTATGATTTTTGCATATTAATCTTGTATCCTGCCACTCTGCTGAACACACAGTTATTAGCTCTAGTAGCTTTATTGTAAATTTTTGGGGACTTTCTAGGTATAGGATCGTATCATCTGCAAATAGCGAAAGCTTTACTTCTTCCTTTACATTTGGACACCTTTTATTTCTTTTTCTTGACTGATTGCTCTAGCTAAAACCTCTAGCTCTATTTTGAAAAACAGTGGTGACAGTGGGCATCCTTGTCTTGTTCCTGATCTCAATGGAATAGCTTCCGGTTTTCACCAATGAGTACAAGGTTAGTTGTGGATTTTTCATATATGCCCTTTATTATGTTGAGAAATTCCCTTCAATTCTTAACCTTTGGAATATTTTTATCAAAAACAGATGGTGTATTTTGTCAAATGCCTTTTTTTGTGTCAATTGAGATGATCATGTGATTTTTCTTCTTTGATCTGTTAATGTGCTGTATTACACTGATTGACTTTCTTGTGTTGAACCACCCTTGCATGCCTATTAATAAAACCCATTTGATCATGATGAATTATTCTTTTAATGTGTTGTTGGATTCTATTAGCAAGCATATTATTGAGGATTTTTGCATATGTATTCATTAAGGAAATGGGTCTGTAATTTTCTTTCTTTTTTTTTCTTTTCTGTAATATCTTTATTTGGCTTTGATATTACGGTGATATTGGATTCAAAGATTGAGTTTTGTAGCATTCCTTCCTGTTGAAAATTTTGGAAGAGTTTGAGTAAGATTGGTATTAAATCTTGTTTGAATTATTGGTAAAATTCACCTGTAAAGACATCTGGCCTTAGGTTTTTCATATAGGGTACTTGTTTGATGACTGTTTCAATCCCTTTTTTTTTTTTTTATTCGTTTGTTGAGATCATCTATTTCTTCTAGGGTCAATATAGGTTTTTTTGTATGTTCCTAGGAATTTTTCCATTTCAGCTACATTGCCTAGTTTGATCATAGTATCCTCTTATGATTTCTTTTATTTCTGTGAAGTCAGTAGTGTTGAACCCATTTTTATTTCTGATCTTATTTCTTTGCGTCTTCTCTCTTTTTTCTTTGTCAGTCTAGCTAAGAGTTTGCCAATTTTGTTAATCTTCTCGAAGAACCAACTTTTGGTTTTCTTAATTCTTTCTATTTTTTTGTTGTTGTTCTCTATTTCATTTACTTCCTCTCTGATCTTTGTTATTTCGTTCCTTCTGCTTACTTTGGAAATACTTTGCTGTTCTTTTTCTAGTTCCTCCAACTGTGTAGTTGGTCACTGATTTTAGTTCTTTCTTCTTTTTTAATGTAACTATTGAGGGCTATAAATTTCCTTTCAGCACTGCCTTCACTGCATCCCATAGGGTCTGATATGCTGTGTACTCATTTTCATTCATCTTGAAATATTTATTTATTTCTCTCACAATTTCATCTTTGATTACTCTGATTATTTAAGAGTGTATTGTTTAATCTCCATATATTTGTGTATTTTCCATTTTTGTGCCTGTTGTTGATTTCCAGCTTTATCCCATTATGGTCAGAGAAGGTGCTTTGTGTATTTTCAATCATGTTGAATTTATTGAGATCTGCTTTGTGATCCAACATATGGTCTATCCTGGGGAAAGATCCATGAGCACTTGAGAAGAATGTATATCCTGCTGTTTTGGAATACGATGTTCTGTAAACGTCTGTAAGGCTTAGTTCATTTATCATGTAATTCAAGCTCTCTGTTTCTTTTTTGATCTTCTGCCTAGATGTTCTATCCAATGATGAGAGTGGTGTATTGATGTCTCCAACTATTATCTTAGAGACATCTTTTTCTCCCTTCAGTTTTGCCAGTGTTTGCCTCGTGTAATTTGGATCATCCTTCTTAGGTGCATATACATTTATGATTGTTATTTCTTCCTGGTGAATCGTCCCTTTTATTAGTATATAATGTTCTTCCTTGTGCTTATAACAGCTTTGTTTTTAAAGTCTATTTCACCAGATATAAGTATAGCTACTCAAGCTTTTTTTTTTTTTTTTTCTTATTGCATGTGTAACCGTTGAGGAATTTGATGTATTTATGAATTCCAAAAATATAATTGAATCATGCTTGTAAACTGATCTGTTAATCTGGGCATGATTAGGTTAGGATTAGGGCGTTGAGCCCCACCCCTTGGTGGGTGGGGAATTGAATATAAAAGGCAAGGCAAAGGACAGTTGAAGCAGTCTTTTGAGAAGAAGTTTTGATGTTGGAAAGAAGGCCCCAGGAGAAGAGAAGCAAGCCATTTGCCTGATAATCTACAGCTGACCTTGTGGAGGAAACAGGAGCTAAGCCCAGAGAGAAGCACAGCCCCAGGAAGAGAGGAATCCCAGAAGTCTGAACCCAGGCAAACACCGACAGCTGTCTTGCTCTAACACGTGGCAATGGACTGTGGTGAGAGAAGAAACTTAATGCTTTATGGCCTGGTATCTGTAGACTTCTACCCCAAATAAATACCCTTTATAAAGACCAACCTATTTTTGGTATTTCACATTAGCACCCCTTTGGCTGACTAATACAGAATTTGGTACCGAGGAGAGGGGAACTGCTTTTGTAATTACCAAAATGTTGGAACAGTTTTATAAATGGGTAGGGGGTATTTTTTGGAGGAATTGTGAAATGCTTGATGGAAAAGGCCTAGACCACTTTGACGAGACTGTTGATAGTAATATGGACACTAAAGAGACTTTCTATGATGCCTTAGAAGTAAATGATGAAACTTTTACTGGAAACTGGAGGAAAGGCGATCCATGTTTTAAAGTTGCAGAGAACTTAACAAGATTAACTCCTGGTGTTATATGGAAGACAGAATTTTAAAATGGCGAACCAGAGCATTTAGCTAAAGAACTTTCCAAGGTAAACTCGGAGAATGTGGCTTGGCTTCTCCTTGAAGCTTATAACAAAATACTAGATGAGAGAAATACACTAAGGACTGAACTTTTGGGCACAAAGAAAACAGAAACTGATTCTGGAACTTCCAAGTTTGTGGAAGTCGAATTCCCAGATGAAAATGCCCTATTTGAAGACTTTACTAAACTTGGAACTCGTAACTCAGAATTGAAGTTGCAGTTATCTAGGAAAGACTTGTGGAAAGTCTTACTGTCTGATGGCTTGGACCCCTACTTCCTGCATGCTAAACCAACAAAGTTTTTGAGAGAGCTGTATGAACAAAACCACTGTCAGCTTGGACAAAAGAGGACATGGAAAGGAGAGACTGAAGGAGAAAAAGCTTTAAGAAGAAAACCATGGAAGCAGATATCTGGGATTAAGACATCTCCTTGGGCCAAGAGAGGAGTCCCACCCATATATACAGAGAGGGTGAGTTTTCCCCAGCAGTTGAAGAGGGTGGATGTCCCCACCCGATGTTCAGGAAGAGTTTTGCCACCCCAGGGTGCAGAGAGGTTGGAGCACATTCCTCAAAGATTAGGGCGGTTAAGGTCAACACCCCATTGGTCTGAGAGGGTTGAGCCTGTATGCCAAAGATTAGGGAAGGCCAGGTGGTCAACTTGTAGTTCTGAGGGGGTTGAACCTGTATGCCAAAGGTTAGGGGGAATGTTGTCTTCACCTCACTGTACTAGGGGGGCTAAGACTCTAACCCAAAGATTGGGTAAGGTGTGGCAATCACCCCAACACTCTTGGAGGGTGAGGTCTGGAGCTTGGTTGACACCCAGATGCTTGATGAGGGTGGAACCAAGAAAATGGCCATTGGGCAAGCCTGTGGAAAGGGTGGGTTCTCATGTGGCCCCAAGGAGAAGAGCCCATCATCTTAAGAATGACTCTCAGACTTTGAAATCGAAGGGAGGATGTCCTGCAAGTTTACTGAACTGTAGAGGATCCATGGCTCATGTTTAGCATCCCAATTTCTCCTTATAATATTGAAAATGTTTATTTTTCGTCTTTCCATTTGTGTATTGGAAGCAGTTAAATGGTTTTGTAAGTTTCAAAGGTCTATAGCAGATGGGACTTTGCCTCAAGATGAACTGTATTTCTTTAAAATGATTTTGATATGATTTTGTACTTGAATTGTTACTGATTTAAGTTTTTTTGTGAGAATTGTAATGTATTTTTTGAATTCAGAGGGTGGAATGTAACCGTTGGGGAATTTGATGTATTTATGAATTCCAAAAATATAATTGAATCATGCTTGTAAACTGATCTGTTAATCTGGGCATGATTAGGTTAGGATTAGGGCGTTGAGCCCCACCCCTTGGTGGGTGGGGAATTGAATATAAAAGGCAAGGCAAAGGACAGTTGAAGCAGTCTTTTGAGAAGAAGTTTTGATGTTGGAAAGAAGGCCCCAGGAGAAGAGAAGCAAGCTGTTTGCCTGATAGTCTACAGCTGACCTTGTGGAGGAAACAGGAGCTAAGCCCAGAGAGAAGCACAGCCCCAGGAAGAGAGGAATCCCAGAAGTCTGAACCCAGGCAAACACCGACAGCTGTCTTGCTCTAACACGTGGCAATGGACTGTGGTGAGAGAAGAAACTTAATGCTTTATGGCCTGGTATCTGTAGACTTCTACCCCAAATAAATACCCTTTATAAAGACCAACCCATTTTTGGTATTTCACATTAGCACCCCTTTGGCTGACTAATACAGAATTTATGGAATATCTTTTTCCAGCCTTTCACTTTCAGTCTATTTGTATCATTCTGTCTAAGGTGAGTCTTGTGACAGCATATAGATGACTCATATTTTCTTATCCATTCTGCCATTTTGTGTTTTTTGACTGAGGAATTAAATTCAATGTTATTACTGTAAAGGCAGTTCTTACTTCACCCATTTTGACCTTTGGACTTTGTCTGTCATTTCTTATATTCACCACTCTTTTTACATTTTTAGTTTCTTTTACTGATATAATCTTCATTTCTAGACTCTCTTCCAAGCCTCCCTCTCCTGTCTCTTTTTTCAGTCTGTAGCACTTCCTTTAGTTTTCCTGCAAATCAGTCTCTTGGTTACAAACTCTCTCAGGTTCTGTTTATCTGTGAATGTTCTAAACTCTTCATCATTTTTGAAAAACAATCTTGCCAGATATAAGAATTGTGGCTAGCAGTTTTTCTCTTTCACTATCTTAAAGATATCATACCATTGCCTTCTTGCCTCCATAGTTTCTGATGAGAAATCAGCATTTAGTCTTATTGGACATCCCTTTAATATGATGAATCGTTTTTCTCTTGCTGCTCTCAGGATTCTCTCTTTGTCTTTGCCATTTGACATTCTGATTACTATGTGTCAAGGAGTAGGTCTGTTAGGATGTATTCAGATGGGAGTATGTTGTGCTTCTTGGACACAGATATCTATATCCTTCAATAGGGTTGAGAAATTTTCTACCATTATTTCCTCAAATATTTATCTGTCCCTTTTCCCTTCTCTTCTCCTTCTGGCATACCCATGACATATGTTTGCATGTCTCTTGCTGTCATTTAGTTCCCTGAGACCATTTTCAATTTTCTCCCTTCATTTCTTTATCTGTTCTTTTATTTGTTTTCTTTCTGAGGCCCTGTCTTCATGCTCACTAATCCTTTTTGTGCTCCTTCAAATCTGCTGTTATATGCCTCCTGCCAATTTTTAATTTCATTTATTGTGACTTTAATTCCCATAAGGTGTGCTATTTTTCTGTGTATGCTTTCATATTCTTCTTGCTCACCCAGTGCCTTCTTAATATCCTTAATCTCTTTAGCCATCTTATTGAGTTTATTACAGAGATTTGTTTGAATGTCTATGGTTAATCGGTTCAATTACTTTAAGTCATCTGGAGGCTTAGCTTGTTTGGGCCATATCTTCCTGTTTCTCGGTATGGATTGTAATTTTTGTTGGTGTCTTGGCATCTGATTTACTAGATATATTTATTATGGGTGCAGTTTCTCTCTTTAGTCTAGGACTTTCTATTTCACTGGCTTTTTCTACAGTCCCTCTTTTATATTTGGTTCAACTTAGTATGCAACTATATAGTGGATTGTGTTTAGGCAATCTGAATTTCTTCAGCTCATTTTCATCTGTTTCTTGCCTTCTCCCCTGCTGGTTGTGGAGTTGGAGCTAAGGTTGTAGTTGATACTCTAAGCCTGGAGGCTGAAGCTGCCCATGTTGCCCCAGGAACCTATGAATTTGATTAGCAAACATTTTGATGAGAATTTTTGCAACTATGTTCATTAGAAAGATTGGTCTGTAATTTTTTTTTTCTTTTTGTAGTATCTTTATTTGGCTTTGTTATTGGGGTGATTTTGGCTTTATAAAATGATGTTGGTAGCATTCCCTTTTGTTCTACTTTTTTCAAGAGTTTGAGAAAGATTAGTATTAAATCTTCTTTGAATGACTAATAGAATTCAACTGTGAAGTCATCTGGTCCTGGCTTTTCATTTTTGGGCGGTTTTTGATGATTGTTCAATCTTTTTACTTGTGATTGGTTTGTTGAGGTCTTATATTTCTTTTACGGTCAGTGTAGTTTATGTGTTTCTAGGAATTTGTCCATTTCATCTACATTGTATTGTTTGTTAGCATACAGTTGTTCAGGATCCTTTTATGATCTCTTTTATTTCTGTGTGGTTAGTGGTAATGTCCCTCCTATTCATATTCACTTTTAACGAAGGCAGAGAAACTGTGACATTTTCAGTCTTTCTAAGAATTGGCATTGCAGTATAATTCAGTTTCAGGTGCTAGATCCAATTTTCTTTTGTTCTAGTCTTGGCTTTGCTATGTATTTTCCTCTATGGCTTTGCCAACTTTTTTTATTACTATGTCTCCCTTCTCATACGAATACTTACTGAGGATTTCCCATGTTTCAGGCTATTGTTGTAAGCACTTTACCTCAATTTGGTCATTTAATTCACATAACAGTGTTAAAATGTAGGTAGTATCATTATCTTCACTTAACAAACCAGAAAACTCAAACCCTGAAATTGTTAGTAACTTCTGGGTGTCACAGAGCTGTTAAATGGAATAGTTGGGTTTCCAACCCAATGGACCATTCAAGAGTAAAGCCTTTGATCTTAATCACTTCCTTTGCTCCCTATCAAGATCTGAACATGAATGAATTCCAAGTCTACCTCCTACAGGAGGGATTTTCTTTCTTTTTTTTTTTTGTAATTTATTAAATTATCTAAGAAATGCATCAGAAACATCATGGGCCCTCCTCTTCTATATTTTGTTACAACATGAAACCATTTACAGATTAACAGAATGAATGAGCACAATAAAATATCAAAAATACCAGCAGATAGTAGTTTTATCATTGAGTCTGTGTGGCACCTGAAATAAGGAAAAAGGCAGCATACTAAAAACCTTTAGCAGCAATTTCATGCCATTTAAAGAATATTGATGTTTAAATCCTGAGAGTTGTAAAAACAGGGGTTGTATAGTGGAAATAAAATAGGCTCTAGTATTAAGCTGATTTAAGCTCCAATCTTAATTTACTAGCTATGTAACCTGGGAAAATTATATAACCTGTGTAAGACTTGGTTTCCTCATCTCTAAATGGGTTAAAGAACATTTAACTATAAAACTGTTGGAAGGATTTCATGAACCAACTTTTAGTATAGAATGTAAAGGTTATAGATTTGTTATACGTGTCTTCAGAGGCAGAAAAGTAAACGCACTGATAGACTGATAGTGCCATACATTTAAATAAGTACAACATAAATTTTACAATCCTTGTTACAATATTTCATTTGTAACAAAAAATGGAAAGCATAAAAAGAAGAAATTATTATTTTGCCATATGTATATGTTCTTAAATTATTTCTAGAGTTTCTCTTGTTTTCTTTTCTCTTCCATCATTTGCCAGCTTTCCCATTCTTTTATCTCTGTTTAAATGCAGTTAGTACACTGTATATATTGGACTAGATACCCATGGAGTTGATTTGATTGTGGCCCACATGGGCAGAATGAATAGTTCACTCAGTGTAAAGCCAACTGGTAAAAAAAAATAACCAGTGCAGGCTAAGAGCCTTTTTAGTGGTTTCTGAGAGAGACGTATTTTAAATAATATCCTCCCTAATATAGCCCAATTATGAAGACATCTTAATGGAAAAATAATCTCTGTTAATCTATCTTCAAATCTGTGGCACTAGAGACAGCTTTATTCCTTATTTGCTTTCTTTCCTACTTGTCTTTGACTAAATTAATAAGAGTTTTCAGGTGTTAAATTAAACACCGGAGGGAGTCATAAAAAGCCGTTAATATTATTTCAAATTTAATGATGTTGACTAGGAAAATGAAATCAATTAAATGTTTTATTTTAATATTCAGGATCCAAAATATAGGAAAAGTGGTTTACATCAAATACTAAATGCACACAAAATTGGACAATTATCACATTGTTTTTTATTGCTCCGTATTTACCATTTCATTCAAAGAGTCTTCCAAACTACTATTTTTGTGCTTACCTAAATGAAATATTTTTGGAAGGAAGCACTCCACATGAGAATATTTATTCCAATTCAAATATTCAGTGAAAAAATATTCACCTGTAAAAAAGTAAGCTCTAATGAAAGAGATCCTAGGATGACCGTTAGCAGGAAGTCAGATATTTGTGTGTCCTGTCAGAGCAAAGTCATTTATGTGGCGCTGCAAAAGAAATAAAAGTACTTTCGCTGTCTACCATTATTTACAGCATCTATGAAAGCAAGGAGGCTTGGCAGCTAAAAAGCCACTTAGGGACACATTTCACACTTTTATGTGGGAGGAAAAGAAGATACATCTTATGTTCCCTGCTCCCTATCCCTCACCTTATACTTTCTATCATCTAACCTTTTTCCTTCCTTTCATGCCCAGACATACTTCAGGGATGTTATATAGATAGGTCAACGGCGCTTTTGTTTTGCCGCCAACATATAGCACCAAAAATGTGTGAGCAGGTAGCCACCTTAAGTCAAGTAGTGTTTTCTGTCACTCACAGAATGTCCCTCTACTCCCTGCGTTGAAGCTTGGACCGAATACTTGTGAAACCTGTACAGCAGAGCCCATCTATCAGTCACCACTCATACTTCTGGGAGCAATGGATCCATTCAGTTCTTTTCAGCCAGCAGTAAAAAAGAAAGAAATGGGTGGAAGTTTATATCTTTCTGTCTGTTGGGCATCTAACATTATAAAGAATTGGAAAGATTCCAGAGTAGTTTCACATGTAAATATAGATCTGCATTTTTTTACTGAAAAAAAGACACTATGTTTTAACTAAAAATAGATTTGTAAAACTTTCTTAAAAACAATGAACTCTATAGAAATTGTATTATTAAAATAAGGGAAAATCTAATATTGAACACATCACACATTATCTTGCTAAATAAATGTTATTAATTAAAATTATTTTAGAATGTTAAAATAAGAGAAAAAATATTTTTTAACTAATACCATTACCATATAATTTGACCAGGGGATGGGGTACAAGAAGCCATTGCTTAATCTCAGTCTTTTCAGACTATATTACAAGTTATATTACAAGCTATATTACTTACTAAAATTACAAGCTATACTGAGTACATAAGTCTCTGGGTACATGTGAATTACAAAATTATACCTTATAAAACCTTCCAAGCAGACGATCATTCTTAAGTTTAATTCATGAATAATTAGCAGGAACTCATCAGTAAAAAGAGAATACTGCTCACATTCATAATAAGAAAACCAATTTCTTTTTCCTAAAATAAGTAGACAAATATGCTTTGTTTACTCTCACAGATAATGTGACAATTCAAATGCATACACAACTAATAATTTTAGTTTAATATTTTTTATATTCTTTTTAAATATTTGAATTACTAGGATAATATTCCATTCGAATTATTTGATTTCTCTACTTTTCTTTAGGGTTACATTTATGGCCACAATAATTATTTATGTTATCTTGCATGTTAAATTGTAAAAATTATTTAAATTACTGAGATCAATTTGGAAGACACTCTTCAGATCAAAACTTGTGGAATTTCCTCTTACCATGAAAATACCATTTTTGTATAGGTATTTTTTCCAACCCACCTGTAGTTAGTTCTGTTACCCCTGGTTTAAGGAAAAAAACAGACATTCTGTTATTGTTAGAAACAATTTATGGTTGGTGTTGAGTTATGAAGACACTTTACATTTTGGATAAGACAATAATAAATAAAACAGATATTTAATAGATAAAAATATCCTTTTTATTTCACTCAGGATTTATCATACTTCACTTCTTTTATTTTCATATTTATTTTGTATGAGGGTATATATATCATTACTTTTTTTTATTCTATTCTATGAGAGACAGATTGTCATATATTTGTTAGGGAGGGAAGACGCAAAGAGATTACTTTGGGGAATTAATTGGTACCAGAAACAACTAAGACAGGTACTTCAACAGAGGCGTCTGTATATTTAAAACAGTTCATGTTTATAAACTTAAGAAATGAAATTTTATGGAATACCATCTTAGATCAAATTATCAAACCTAGAAGTTTTTCTCCTGTCTCTGATAAGGCTAGTGTTGTTTAGACTTAACCATCTTATCAATTTTGGCTATGATGGAAATGTACAAATTAAGAGTACACTTTTCTTTCATGATTATGTTAGTGGAATCTTAGTGAAATCTAAGATTCACACAGGAAGGCCAAGTTACTTGAAAATTATAGATGAAGAAATGCCCCCCCCCCTTTATTTGGAAGTCTCTCATTTTCTCTTTGATCCAGTCTACAATTTCTGAAGGAATTAAAATGCAGTCATGGGGAAAGGAAGGAAATGTTTTCATATTCAGTCAAACAAGAACATCAACCTTGGTATCCAGTGACATTCAGGTAGTAGCCAGATCTTCATATTCAAAACTAATTAATATGTGGGATGCAGATTTCCCTTAATTTATAAAAATTGTCTCTTAAATGCATTATTGACAGGTGGCTTTCAGGTAACATATAGGCTACAAGGAAATGGTGAATAATTGAGTCAAGTAAAAATCTTAGTAAAATCTCTATGAGCAGAGAGTTGAAACTGATTGAAATGTCACTATAAGTGAGCAATAGTTCAGATAACCTAAAATGTATGTCCCAATCAGCAAGTCTAGGCCTAGCTAGTTCACTGTCAGTCAGGATGAGCTTGTTAGGAAAAGTGAGGATCCTTTCAGAGATGTAACAGAAATCAGTGTCTAGATGGACTTTAGCACCTACTTCATGGAGCTAATATCTATAAAGGATTTAGCAGAGACTGCCACATAATAAATAAAAATAGAAAAATTATAAAATAATATTTATCATGGATATTATTTTAATGATAAATGCAATACCTGACAGAGAAGGAAAATATAGCTTCCTGCTTAGAGAAGAATATAAGAATTTAAACATCATTAACTATTCCATTTCTAAGGAATAAAGAAGTGAATTTCAGGTTCAAGAACTGAAACAGCTAGATATTTGGTTGTAGTTAATTTTCAAAAATTCTCTGAACCTCAGTTTCTTGATTTTTGAAATGCTGATAATAATACTAGATTCTTCTGATGGTGTTTTATCAAAAACTCACCAATCTTAGTGATTGGCTGCATTATTTAATACATTCAGGATTCCTGACAGAAATATTTTACCCTTCTTTGCGACTTGATACCCTTGCTTTAAAATCTACATTTTAGATCACTGCTACCTCACTTTTCTCTGCCATGTCAGTAGATACATGAACTATGTTAGTGAGCATTATTCCTTGCTGTCCCTAGAACTTTTTCTCTATGGATTATTCCTATGGAAGGGTATTACTATCTTTCACATGTTCCTGCTAGTGACCACAACTCCTAACCCCATATCAGTAACTGGAATTTGAGTCATTCATTAGATTCTATGTTAAAATGTTTTATATCATTTTAGGCATTAGTCAAATTATCACTGTTAAAAATGCTCTTTGTTATGATTGAGGACCTGCAAATAAGCTCTGAAAGAAGTGGGCTAAGACTGATTCCTGTCCACTCCTAGGAAAGCAAACTGTGCCAGCCTACAACTAGACTAGCATAAGGGTTTTGTAATGAGAGAGATTAAAGAAGTGCAGTATAATATAACACAGGTGATATGTCGTGATCACCATATTATTGTCTATATTAATTAGGTTGTAACATTAAATCTGAAGTCTAAACTTTTGACATCAATGTATTTATGGTCCTTTCACAGCGTCCCCACGCCTTGTCCATTGGTTAATTGCACTTCTCTCCCATATTCCTACCTTCAAATCTTTGGTAACTCAACACAGGAATTTAAATGAAATTTAACTTTGTTTTGTTTTGTTTTTTGCACATTAAATTTTCTTAACTTGGGTCTCTTTGAGCTAACATTTAGTAAATGGAAAAAAGGGTTTAAAAGCATTTAGACAGTGGGAGAGATACTCAATTAAATAAGAAAGACTAACAGGGGAAGAAAGAGGCTCCCTTGAGCTTTTATTCCTACTATATATATATATATATGTTCTGAAATTTTAGATTGCTTTACTTTTCTGCTTTCAGTCATTGAATAATTATCCAGCAAGAAAAGTGATTATTATAAAGGAGCACAACAAAGGAGTGCAGCTGGGGAAATAAAGAGGTTGAGAAAAAATAGAACATGGAAGCAAAAGGATTAAATAAGGTGAAAGACTAATAGGAAAATATGTAGAGAAATGAAGTCATGATAGAAGGGAAAATTTGGGTGAAAAGTGAGATGAAAATTTATTCATATAAGGTTAAAAACAAATAAGGGAGTGATAACGAAATACTTCCCACAGAGTCCATTATTATTTTGTTTGTTCATTCATTCATTCATCATCTGTTTACCCACCATTCATTCATTCATCTATTTATCTATCCCTTAAATTGTGAAATAACTATACTTTAAAAAAGTATTGTACTATAGGAAAAAGATGTGCCTCAAAGGAAAACTATGCATTGTCCATTGCGTACATTTCTGAGTTCTAATTCTGATTCTAGGGAAGCTATTCTATAGCTAAGTTTTATTTAACTGGTAGCAATGCAATGTAATTCTTGTCTACAGACATGTAAATTCTGTCCAGAATTGTTCAACTGACTTTCTTTCCCCACTGTGTATATTAGCCCATTCATTTCAATATTCTTGATCTATAAATGTGTTTATTCTCTGGTTTCTCCTTTGGACTGATTTTAACACCTTACCAGTTTACTCATTAATGAGTTAAAATTTTAACACATATTCACTTTTATATGTGTATGAGTCATGATTTTTTTTTAATTGTCTTTTAATAGTGCTCTTATTTTCTAAATAATTTTGTTCTTCAAATTTTATTTTGGAAAACAAAGGAATGGGAGATAGTGGTTACTTAACCACTATTGCAATATATGTGGTAATTCAGTATTTTTATTCTAATCTCATGACTTACTATTTCTAAGAGAATGCTGTCTTGAATTTAACAGTTGGCAGTGAATTAAAATTTGAGGTAATGGACTAATACTCCTTTTACCAGGAAGGATACATATGTATGGACAATTGGGTTTCATGACACAGAGATTTCATGTCTTATCATTTCCTAAAGTCAGGAGACATCTTCCGACAAAATAATTCTGTGTAGTTCGCAGACTCTCTTCCACTTGTACTGATTTCTCTCACTGTACTCTACCTTTAACCAGCTGACAAATTACTGAGTTACGTCCATCCACACATTCCAAAACCAGCTTATTCCCTACTAAGTTAAGATAAGATCATCCTTGCCAGTGTTCTCCTTCTGCCTTTATTAAAATTTGCTTAATATTTGAATCAACTCCTGGAGACAAATATATTTTCCAAAAACATTCAAAATCCATATTATATTTTAATATAGAAATCATTGGCCTTCACTTCACTATATTCTAGTGTGTAGCATCAATCATAATTTTAAGGTTACTATTTGAAAATACATGAGATGGTTGGTAACATGCTTTCTCTGCTAATTCTATTATAAAATTAATTTTGTCATGATGTCAGTAGAATTATAAGGAAAATGGGAGAGATATGGGAAATTTTTTAAAAAGGAGATAAAATCTCTCCCTTTTCTGTTCTGTGTGTAAATGAAGATAGAGCCTCTCATCATTTTAAATCCCGAAGGGATTCCCTTCTGGCAATATATATCTGTGTCAAAGAATTGGCTATCATCTAGAAAATTACTTTAGGCAGGGAAATGTAATACCTTAATATAATATAATTAGAGTTACCATATCAGTGGCGTGTTTAGAAAAATCTTTATGATAGATACATGAGTAATTTGAGACCTGCAAAGTTGAATGCTAGTTTCAGATTTAAAAGTACTGTTTTATTGTTTAATGTCAAAAGAGCTGGAAAAAAGTACATTTAGAAGTACATTCTGAATGTTGTATTATTGATTCAGTTCACAGACCCTCTTGCATCTAACTGGCTTTTATCCCATTTAATAATCCTGGAGCATCCTAGTCACGTTTAGAAAAGCTGCACTGAAGGAATGCTAACTTATCCATTAAGATAAAAAGCCTGAATATCATTCTTTACACAAAGGGATTAGGGCCTTTGTATGAAACATCACAACCCCTCTAGGCCAAGCAAGGAGGCTGACACTGAAGTGATAGATGAACCCAGTGTCTATTATGCATGTTAACATAATCCATAACCTCTGAGTCACAGCTTGAGATAACTTCTAACTCCACATAAGAATTTTCATAATGAGACTTCTTCTCTGTGTATTAGTTTATTTAAAAACAAATTCCTGAACTCTTATTTCAGTACTCACTCATATTTGTGCATTACACAGTACTTTGATTTTATCAAAGGGCGAATTCAAATTCGAGAGGAAAGAAGGGGTCAGCCAAAAAGTCAGTATGAAAATAAAAGGATCACTTGAGAAGAACTTTAATAAATCTGAAAAGTTTTTTTTGTTTGCTTATAGTTTAACTTAATCATATCTTAAACATCTTAAAATTGGCAAGTGATAAAAACATATTTTATCTTAAATATTAAAAATATTTTCACCAAATTCATTTTTTCTTTTCACCAGATTAATTTTTAATGGGTCAACAATTTTGATATTAGTCTTTTCTACCCTAATGTAGCTGGGTGAAACTGGTTTGAAATGTTTGTAACTAAACCGCATTCATGAATTTTTCATTAAATTCCAAAAAATAAGTAAATAAAACCGAGGAAGGATCATGAACTGATTCTTCCAGAGTTTGGCTGAAAAGTTAGTCAATCCTGCAGCTTCAGTTAATGTTAGTGACCAAGAAAATTAGTAAGTCTCTTTTAAAATCTGAAAAGACAAGCCAAATAACACAAAATAATAAACCTGATTATTTTTAAGAAAATGCTGTCATAATGCAATTGATGATATTGGTAATCTGAAAGACAGTATTGTAAGAGTTGGCATTTTCCAATTTGTCTGATAATATGCTGTATTGATTTGGTTAATTTATATGCCTAGAGTTAGGACAGAATGACAAGAAATGTTTAAGGCTTCATAAACTGAGATGGCAACCTGGAAAACTTTTTGGAAATTATGTTGACAGTAAAAGTCATGTGAACTAGAGATTCACCTATATGCATTGCAACTGTGTATTTAAACTGAAAATATTATGTAAAATGCCTGTAATTAATACTCGTCATTGGATTATAGGCTATTGAAAGACATGATAATTTTAACATGTACATCATTTGTAGGCTGTATTTCAAAGAAATCAAACACTGTTTCACTGTTATGACAGGCATTATTTTGCTAATATATGAAAATCACTAATATAATTATATTCATACATCATTATGATCCATAAAAATAATAAACTTCTATGCCGAGGCAATTAGACCAAAGTTCATGAATAAGAAATTTGGTAATGTAATAAATTGATCTTCTGGGAGAGGCTGGTTTTTCTTTGTATGGTTTATGGATTTTGGTCTGTGTCTCAGGAATATTTTCATATCCCTCCAGAGATGAGTAGAATGACAATGAGAAGAATAAAGAAAGATAACACGACCTGTTACATTGGTGCTCAGTGTTGCATTTGTTGCCTGGTTACTATTTGAAAATATATGAGTAGGGTGGTATATATTTGGGCACTATTACAGAGTTTTGACATTTTTCACCATTTATGTATTTGTTTTATACTGCAGGATAGATATTTGGAGACCAAGTTATGCATCCTATAATTTAATATTGAAATTATCAATTATGAAAGTAAATAACAAATGTCTTCTTTAATCGTTATCTTAGCTTTGCTATTACATGCAAGCATAATAGTTGCTATCTCCATAAAATGTTGACAGTATGACAATTGCAACATCATATTACAAAGACCTCAGAAAGGACTACCAATTCCAAAGTACCAATTAAAATGCACATCCTTTGGTTTCCATTTTAAATGTATAATTTATTTGTGTATAAAATAAGAATAAAATTTTGACTACACATAAAATGTATGAGGAACAAAGACTGATAGTTTTTGCATTACTCATAGGTTTGATGGCAGTGTCAATGTGTTTAGTCGGTATTTATCCATATGTGAATCTAATGAATGCTCATAAGTCATTTCATTTCCCACAAAGGCCCTGGGCTGCTGCACACCTGGCCTAACCTTTGTTGGCCTCCTGTGTCTTCATACTCACTGGCTTGATAATAAGTTAAAAATTATTCTCTTTCTACCACCAATTAGATAGGGTTTAACACCTGGCTAACACAGATTATTAAAAAAAAATAACTAAAATTTATAATAGATTTATAAATATAACCAAAATTTATTTAATATATTCACTCTAGATATTTATAACCATTTAAATATAAAAATGCCACAAAAGAAATAAATATTGAATATCATCAAAATTCTGAAGCTACATTTTACTTAGATTTAAAGCTGAATACTTTAGAATCCTGGAAATGAGTTATGAGTATAAGAATTTATAATACTTTTATGGCCTGAAAAATTCCATTTCCACATCTCTGACTGCTTCCTTTCCTGCTTATGTTATTTCAACAATCTTTTAATGGCTCTACCTGCACATAAGATCTCAGCTTTCCATCTTTAGACTGCTGCTATTGCTTTTTCTCTAAAATCCAAGTCATGTCTCATTTCTAATCTTCAGAAAAGATTCCTTGGCTCTCAAATGCTAATATAATGAAAACCAAATTCCTTAGCTTGGCTTCAAAGCCTTCCATGAACTGATCCTAACCTGTTTATTCTCCCACTGTGGCTCTCAAGCAAGCTTCCATCGCATTAGACTCTGCCTTCCTTAAGAAGTCAGAATGATCTTAGGCTTCCATGTGCTTATTGGGGCATTTCTCCAAGTCTGGAATGCCCTTGCCCAGGCTTTGCTGGCTTTATGTCAACTCATTCTCTTAGGTCAAACTCAGATACACTTCCCCTTTCATCCCTTCATTGTGGAAAGATAATTCTTTCCATGTGGGATGCCAGGGGTATGTATCACATACTTTATTTGTATCTAATTGACTCATGGAGAGCACTGAAGATTAGTGGCTAAAAGTATGAACTCTCAAGTCTGAGAGAATTAGGATTAAATTCATGTCTGCTCCCAAGACATGGTCTTTAGAAAATTTACTTCACTTCTGGGCTTAAATTTCCTAAAATGAAAAATTTAGGATAATAATAGTTCCCACCTTGTTGGGTTATTCTGAGTATTAAATTAGGTCAAGCTTATAAAAATATTTGCACAGGGCCTGGCATATATATCCATATCTATTGTTTTACAATTATTATCATCCCAGGGATAAAATGAAGCTATTGGCATACTGTGTCCTGAATCATAAATTATAAGTTTGTTTTCTTTTTCAAGACCCATAAATGATTCCTCATGGCAGTAAGTACACTGTTTTACAAGCTGTGGCTCAAATTGTATTTATTGATTGTATTAATTATTCAATCAATTGTTCATATTAGGGAAAACTTTTCTGATGGCTCCCCCCAAAATAATTTAATGAAAATTTTTCTTTAGAACATATAAACTTTGTAAATGAAGTAAGTATTTTTGAAAGCTGTTAATTTTGATTGACTTTTCAAATTTCTTATAATACATAATAAAATATCAAACACATCCTGATTCTATTAAGATACAAATTAAACTCCTACATAATATTTCACCATTCAAAATAACAAGCTCTTGGAAACATTGGATATGATCAGAGAAGTTATATATTTTAGTTGTAGGTAACATATAATATGGAAGATGTGTAATATTAATATTAATACTAATAATGATAATTACCATCTATTAAGTACTTGTTATCTAGCGAGCACTCATATTTCTCATAATTCATGGAAAGTATTATTATTCCTACTTTATGGATGAGGAAACCTTTATTATTATAAAACATATAAAAATACTTTTTCCATTAATTAGATTAAAAATATAATAATTTTATATTGCTTTCTCACTTGGCAGACCAGACACTGAAAAAACCTCTTATACAATACAACTGGTTTCTAGATAAAACACATTTTTAAGGCATTTCTGGGCTGGTAGGAAGTAAGGGAAACTACAAAGGCCCTTATTACTCAAACAAACAAATAAAGCTGGAGGAAAATACCTTGAACACTAAGGAAATGCTAATAATAGGTTGACCCAAGAGCAAATGGCAGTAACCACAGTGTAATTTTGATTCCTAGGCTTGGGCTAGAGGCAGCTGGTTAGAGCTGAACTTGATACTACTGCTTTAAGCTTAAGATCCTGTAAAAGGATTAAAATGCCCAAGGTTGGCATTATCTTCCATTTCCTGACAATAGCAATTGCATAGTCCTTCTGAAGTAATTGATCCCTGATTTGGAGCCTCAGGATGGCCACTAACAAAGACAATGACATCTGAGCTCAGAGTCAAAGGTCACCAAGCACAGAAGAAAATGACCATGAGTGAGAGTTATCAGGAAAAAGAGACGAGATATTTAAATCCCTCAAAAGACATCTGGATTTTAGAGCAGAATATAAAATAACAATGCATGACTGTTTAAAGAATAGAAAGTTAGGACCACAAAAATGAGCAACAAAAGACTATATGACTAGGCAGATAGAAAAGAAAACTAAATGCAACCTTTAAAAATTAACAATAAGATCGCTGGAAAAATAAACAAAAAGCAAAAAGAAGACAGGAGGGCTGATAGCAGGTAAGATGCAGTTAACAACTATTAGTGAATGGAATATATGGGAAAAATATCTGTAATATATTATTAAGAGAGAAGAGATGGAAATTGTGAAAAATGGTTAAAAGATATGGAAGAAAATTGAGAATGTCTAACACCCAAAATTACACCCCAAATTTACACTAAACAGAATAAAAAGCAAAATATAATTGAGACCTCATAAAAAAAATTGTGCTTCAGAGATATTTACCATGAAGTAAAATAACCACTTACACAATGGGAGAACCACATATTCCATAAAGATTCAATATCTAGGATATATAAAGAAATCTATCAACTTAAAAAATGACAACCCGTTTTAAAAATGGGCAGAAGACTTGAATAGACTTCTCTCCAAAGAAAATATACAAATGGCTAGAAAGCATATGAAAAGATGCTCAACATCATTAGCTATCAAGGAAATGCAAATCAAAAAACCACAATGAGTCATCTTTCCACACCCACTAGAATGGCTACTATTAAAAAAATAGAAAACTGCAAGTGTTGGAGAGAATGAGGAGAAATAGGAACACTCATTCATTACTGGTGGGAATGTAAAATGATGTAACCACTGTGGAAGACTGTTTGGCAGTTCCTCAGAAAGTTAAGTAGAGGCTTGACATTTAACCTGGCAATCCCACTTCTAGGTATATACTCAAAAGAATTGAAAGCAGGGACTCAAACAGATGCTTGCATACCTATGTCCATAGTGGCATTATTCAAGTTTCCAAAAGATGGCGACAACCCAAGTGTTAATCAACTGATGAATATTATTCAGCCGTCAAAAGGAATGAAATTCTGATACATGCTATAACAGGGATGAATCTTGAAGACATCATGTTGAGTGAAATAAGCCAGACATTAAAGAACAAATATTGTGTGATCTCACGGATATGAATTAATTAGAATAAGTACATTCATAGAATCAAAACCTAGAATATAGGTTACCCGGGGATGGAGTGGGGATAGGGAATAGGAGGTAAGGCTTAAAATGTACTGAGTTTGTGTTTGAATGTTTTGGTATGGTTGAAGGTGTGGGTAGCACACTATTGTCAATCTAATTAACAGCCCTGAGATATACATCTGAATGTGGTTAAAAGGGGAACTGTTTGGTTATAAATATGTTACTGGAATAAAAAAAAATGTAAAAGCCATGGAACAGTACAACACCAACAGTGAACCTTAAGTTAAGCCATGAACTTTAGCTAATAGCACAATTATAAAAATGTGCTTTCATCGATTGTGGCAAATGTACCACATCATTGCATGGTGCTGATAGTAGAATGAGATATAGAAAACCTTTATGTGTGATTGTTCTGCAACCCCACAACTTCTCTTATAAAAACTAAAACAAACAAACAAGAAATAGAAACTTGGTAAGGAAACTAAAAACAAAAGATTTGCCTGAGAGAGGAAAAAAGGAAAATAAATCTAGTTATCTACAAAGAAATGGCTATTAAACTGACAGAATATTTCTCAACAGCAAGAGAGAATGTTTGAAAAGAATGAAATAATATCTTCAAATTTGTGACAGAAAATAAATGTCAGCTGAGAATTCAATATCTAGCAAATATCTTTCAGCCAATTTAGGAAGTATTGCCATCTTAACAATATTAAGTATCCTGAACCATAATTATGAGATACCTTTCCATTTATTTAAGTCATTAATTTATTTCAATAATTTCCCTCAGTTTTCAGAGCATAAATTTTATACTTCCTTGACTAAATTTCCCCCTTAATATTTTATACTTTTTTATTTTATTGTAAATGAACTGTCTTCTTTTTTTCGGATTTTTTCACTGCTAATGTATACAAATACAATGCTTCCCAAAATTGATCTACAGGTTTATCACAAACCCTATCCACATCCCAGCATAAATTTTGCAGAAATTGACAAGTTAATCCTAAAATTCACTGGGAAATGCAAGGGGCCCAAAATAATCAAAAAGATCTAAAAAAAAGAAGAGCAAAGTTGGAAGATTCATATATCCTGATTTCAAAACTTACTGCAAAGCGACAGTGATCAAAACAGGGTAGTGCTGCCATAAGGACAGATATATGGATCAATGAAAACTAATTGAGCATCCAAAAGTAAATAAACCATCATTTATGGTCAATTGATTTTCTTCATGTGTGTCAAAACTGTTCAATTTTAGTACTGAATTAAGAGGCTATGCATGTACAAAAGAATGTCTTTGTACTATTTCTCTATGTAAGTTTGAAAGTATATTAAACATAAATAAAGACAGAACAAAAAATGGGAGGTGAAGGAAAGATGTAGAAGGAAATAGAGTAGTAAAGGCTTCATCTTTCATAGCAGAGAGTCAGTCAACACTGTCAAAAATGAAAACATTTCTGTTTTATAATATAATGTCGTTAGTGTCATAATGATTTGCAAAATCTTTCTTTAAGCTTAGGATCTTTAAGGAAGTAATATCTTTTGAAGAGAAAAACATTTATCAAAAATTCAAAAACCTGCATTTTGAAATCTAGTAAATTGGAATAAAATTAAATTTTGGCATAATATATCTATTTCTCTGTCTCTCAACTCATCTGTCAATCATAGACTGTATAGATAGATAGAATATGCATATAGGTTGACTGAAGTAATATTCACCAAATGTTATACTAAGTTATATCTAAATAATTTTTCTTTTTTTTTTTTTTGTACTTTTCACACTGCTGGATTTTTTATCAGCCTGTATTATTCTTATGAAAATAAAGTGTGTGCTCTAACATATATAATGGCACTTACATTATATTTACATTTGCTTCTCAAAACATAATGATATTAATTTTAATATGATAAAATATTAACATGCTAAAGTCATTTCCAGTGCTATAAACAAACTAAAAAACCAATACAAAGTATCTGCTCCACATTTCAAGAGTAATGAGTTCAATCATCTTAAGGTTATAATTTTGTTAGTCTGTTAATTTTTTTCTTCTCAATGCAACTATAAATTAATTCTTTTTCAGTCTTAACAATTAGTGTTCTTAGCTTTTTTCTGAAATAAAAATGACATTACATCAAAAAAAAAAAAAAAAAGAATGTCTTTGGACCACTATCTCACACCATATACAAAAATTAACACAATATAAATCATAGACTTAAAAGTAAGAGCTAAAATCCTGAAAACCTTTGAAGTAAACCTAGGGGTAAATCTTCATAACCTTGGATTACACAATGGTTTCCTAGTTGGGACACTAAACCTAGAAACAAAAGGAAAAATAGAGAACTTGGACTTCATCAAAATTAAACATTTGTGCTTCATTGGACCCCATCAAGAAAGTGAAAAGATAACCCACATAATGGGAAAAAATACTTGCAAATATTGTATCTGCTAAGATGGTAAAAGACTTGCATCCAGAATAAATAAATAACTCGTACAACTCAATATAAAAAGAAAAACAACCCAATTATAAATTGCAAAAGATTTGAATAGAAATTTTTCTAAGGAAGATATACAAATGACAATAAGCACATGAAAAGATGCTGATCATTCTTCATTAGTGAGATGCAAATCAAAGTCACAATGAGATACTACTCACACACGCTGGGGAATCTATAATAAAATCAGACAGACACTAAGTATTGGTGAGGATGTGGCAAAACTGAAGCACTCATATATTTCTGGTAGGGTTGCAAAATGTTGCACACACTTTGGGAATAGTTTGGCATTTCATCAAAATTACCCAACCATTACACTCCCAGTGGAATTTCATTTCAAGAGAAATTAAAACATATTCCCATGCAAAAAATTTGTAAACTCTTAACAACAAATCTCTCACTAACCTGTTAGGTGTCATTTTTCCCATCATTTTTAAAGTCAGGATGGAATAAGTTATTTATTCAATGCATGCTGTTTTGCAAAGGGCAGTGTATAGAGTATGGACCACTTGCTTCAGAACAGATGCCTTGTTCCCACAATAGACATTCTGACACAGAATATTTGGGATTAGTGTCTGGGAAAACTGTATTTTAAACAGGCTTCCAAGATGACTGTTATTTATAGTTATATTCGAGAGTAAGGGCAGTAGGGGAATAACTTTGAAATTCCTCCACAGTGCTAAGGAATCTTTACATGCAGCTAGTTATAAAACCATGATTTAAGTCAGTGTCTCAAAATGCAAAGAGGATGAAATGAAAGTTTTTATTCTAGCTTTGTCACTAACTTATTTTATGACCTTGAGTTAAATTTAGTTTCCTCACTGTAGAATGAAAGATTAAGCTAAATACTTTCCATAAGCCCTTCAGTTTAACATTCTGTTGAAATCCAGTCAAAAACTCATGTGAGTTTGTCCCTGTGCTGGGTTCAAGAATGCAAGTATTCCATGACACATATGGGGCATATTCAATTCCTTTTTTCATTTCAGAATAAAATTTACATTGCTTTTAAACTTACGAAATTGGAGATGATGTGTGTAAAGGTATTTAAGGGTAATAGCACCATCAAAAGAGGGAAAAACAGTTGTAATACAGGGAATTTTTCGGGACTTGGGAATTGTCTTGAGTGACATTGCAATGACAGATATAGGCCATTTTATATCATCATATAACGTGCAGAACAGTGTGGGAGAGAGTGTAGTCTACAATGTGAACTATGGTCCATGCTTAATGGCAAAGCCCCAGGATGCGTTTATCATTTGCAATTAATGTGCCACACTAATGAAGGATGTTTATGTGGGAGGTTGTGGGAGGTGTGGGAGGTGGGGCATATGGGAATCCCTATGTTTTTTGTATAACATTTATGTAATCTAAGTATCTTTAAATAAAAAAAAAATTAGTACAAAATTTTCACTTATGTTGCCTCTATTTTAAGCCTGAAATACAGTTTCAGAGTCTGGTTGCAAATGGTGAAAATTCTTTATTTAGGAACATAGATTGTCATGGGCACTTTCTCTCTAGAAGGAGATATTTGAAAACACTGGATTTTTATTTCACTCTAAATCTATGAAAAAGAACTTTATATTAAAACAGCCACTTAATTCTTTGTATGCTGTAATAATTTGGAAATGAAATATACAAATATTTTAAAGTAAAAAGCTTCTGCTTACTCTATTTCACTCTCCCATCTCAAAGCCTTCTATTTCATTTTGCATTACAAATAAAGAGGTGACATTATATAGAGTTACCACAGGGAACTTTTCAAAAATATTAAACAATTGGTAGGGTCCAGGCACTATCATGAAATGTGATAATGGCATTATTAATGGCATTATGTATATTATCACATAGTTCATAATAAAATGTTCTGTAGCTATTGTGAAAGATTCCTTCCAGAGCTGAGATCTACAATAACTTAAATCTTGCCTTTGGTTTCAGAAGCTTGTAGAAAGTTACACATGTGGGAATAAGGTTCCACTAAAGCAACTTCTTTGGCCCACGTAAGAGATGCTGTATCATTCACTCACGTTGAATTTGCCTGTATTTCCAGAAAGATGCCTCTGGAAGTCTTCCTTTCCTCTTTATTAGAGACCATTGGCATTTCTTGCCATTTTCATCTGCTTTCTTTTACATGATGAAATTAAATCCCCACTTTTAGCCTTGTGAGAGCATCTTCTGAATTCCAATGTATTGGAATGTATTGGTGTAGAATCTTCCCATGCAATCTTTGTACAGCTTTGGAAATATTCTACTCACATTCTGAGTCCTGTATTTCTATATTTCTTTTCTTTTATTGGATTTCTGCCTTACCTTCCTGGTGTGCTAGGAAAAAATATGCTTAATATTCACTTGTGTTTTGACAGGTTTTCATCAATATAGACTTTTTTCCTGTTTGGTCATGGTTTGTAAATTTTCATTTGAGAGTGTTAAATTGATTAGTGTCAGTTAAGTCTGTCCTTTAGAAGTCTCTGACCTTTCTCTTTCTTGTACACATTTCTTACTGACTCTTTGGGACTACTCTGTCAAATTATTTTCTCTTTATGACTTCATTTGATTTTTCTAGCATTGTTCACCTTTTTTTCTTCTTTCTTTATGTTGAAAAATTCCCAGTCACTCTTGGTTCAATTTTAAAAATAGGAACCAGTAAAAATGAACTAGTAAGTCAGTCAAATACATTGAAGTACAAAAGTGGCAATGGATCTTGCAGTGCAAGCAACTATTAGGTAAGCCATTCATAGCTCTTATATCAAACATATTTCACAAAAATATATTTCTTGCTCATTGAGCAGTTCAGTGAAGGTGTTCTTCATCAAGAGTGGGAAGACATTCTTTTCTAAGCTATCATTTAGGGACCAAGCCATGAGACATTGTCATTATCCCCCAGCCAGCACACAGAGGAAGAGATAGTGGAGGAAGTACATCTGCTTCTTATTTTAACATAGAGTGACATATGTCCTTTCTCTTATTTCATTTGTGAAGACTAGTCTCATGGCTCCATCTAGCTGCAAAGTTGTCTAGCAATTGTAGTCTCTGAACAGATTCCTCTTAATAGCCATTAACTCTACACTATGGAGAAGAAGAATGACTCTTTGGTAGACAACTAGCTTTTTATCCCACTAGGCAGAAATGAATGGGAGATTGACATCAAATAAACAAATTCATGCTTAATCTCCTTTTTCCTTACTTATACTTTCTTTAATCATTGACATAGTTTGAAACTAAGTACGTATTCTCCATTATAAAGAGAAATATGCCATCCAAAATGCATATAATCTGAGTACTACTATATTTTCGGTTCCTTTACTTTTCAAAAAGATGAAAGAAAAGCAAACAAGTGGCTGCAGTCTAGAGCAGGGAGCTACTACTCTGCAAGGCTCTTTAGGCCAGGAGCTCTGTCATTCGTACCTTGGCAACTGCTGCAGTGCCTAAAATAGTGCCTCATACTTAGTAGGGAATTAGCAAATGTTTATTCAGTTGAATTATTTTTTATCATATTCCTAATGGGTAGATGTATATTAAAGATGATAAGATGATGGGCAAGTGTATAATTAAGGCGTGCTTTATATCCATTTAGTGTTGGAGAAAGAAAGAAGTAGACAGAAAGTTAAGTGATTTTGCATCACAGATATCTACTTAGGAAATATATTTGAAGGTATGATCTACATAATACTTAAAAGTATTTCAGTTTTTGGAGGTAGCTAGTATTTGCTCATAATTTCCTTTGCATATCAGAAATATTATCATTAGATTCTTTTAACTGCATCCAACTGAGTGTTTTCTCTTTTGGAAATGAATATTCTTTCATTCTATAAGAATGAATGCACATGTTTTTTTCAGTTAATTAAAAACTCTCTCTATTGCATGCTTTCTCTTCTAAACACACACATACTCTAAGACATGCACAAACACATTTATCATTTTATGTAAAATAATTACATTATAAGATTAAAGGATTGAGAAAAAGTTCACTACACCTCTCCCTGCAATACTTGAATTACTCAAACAATTGCTTTTGCACAAAACACAGATCTTGTTTACATATACTTAGGTAGAGCATTGCATGTTTTAACACCCATATTAATTATTTTTCCCTTTTCAGATTTCACAGTCTATATGATTCACTTGTTATAGTTTTCAGGACGGTTGACATTGTGTTAAATTTTAGTAAAGATATTGCAGTCTCCAAATTTGGATGAAGTATTACTATAAAAATGTAAAAATCCATTTAAATAAATCCACCAGCATTTTATAAGATTCTGATATCTTATTTTTATAAACAACGACAAGACTCATGGTTGCATTAGATCTGTAATTTAATAATCATTAAAAATTTCAATGATAAGGAAGCTACCTTTTGATTATTACTCTCAACTATAGCTCTATCAATATAAATGACAGTTACTAATGTGTCATTTAAAATTAACAGTTTAGCCTATGTTTCTCAATTATTCTGAGATTAATGCTTCCCAAGGTACTAGTAAGAGGAGAAAAATTATTTTGAGACATTTTATGAATAGAGTTGAATGAAAATCATTTCAAAAAAGATTTGGATAGACATTTAGTTTCTATTTTCCATGTTAGGAACATAGTGTCTCAGGCTATTCAGTATTTAGATAAATAAAAATTCACATACATTTTTAGAAAAGGAATACATAAAAAGTTAGAGTCAAATGATTCAAAATTCAGGCCAGCAGTTGAAATAAGATATATGGCTATTGAAAATTAAATAGTTTAAAGCCTACTGAATATATATTTTATTTTATTTGGTTGTTTATACAAGAGAAACTGTGTGGCATAAAATTGTTTATTAATAGAGTCCTTATTTACAACAAGATTACAGAACAGAAAGTGTTTTTGACTTCCTTCATTCAAGGCAATCTCTAGATGTCAAAGAAAATCCTGAGCTTCCAGAAAATTAGTCTGAGAGAATATTTCTCTATGTGAGGATTTAAATGAACATGTAACCAGTAAGCCATTTCAGTGCAAGTCAGGATTGGAAATCCAGTAATCCAGAAAGGATTTGTGGAAGGTCCTAATGTCTTATGGCCTGGTTCCTTTGTGCCCAGGAATTCAGTTCTCAGGTTATCCCTAACCTCTTGCATTTTACTATAA
Source organism: Tolypeutes matacus (assembly GCA_026826555.1). Taxonomy (NCBI): domain Eukaryota; kingdom Metazoa; phylum Chordata; class Mammalia; order Cingulata; family Chlamyphoridae; genus Tolypeutes; species Tolypeutes matacus. Next base: position 5,210,099 of record JAKSZT010054474.1, on the reverse strand, counting down.
GCTGCAAAGAAAAGCCAGGCTGCACTTTCCACATTTTAGCTTGAAAAATCTTCTCAGCTAAATATCCAAGCTCATCACTTTCAAATTCTGCCTTCCACCTGACATCAGAACTCAATTTTGCCAAATTCCCTGCTACTTTAAAACAAAGATCACCCTTCTGCCAGTTTGCAATGACACATTCATCATTTCTGTCTAAGGCCTCACCAAAAGTATCTTAGCATCCATATTCCTACCAACACTCTTTTCAAAACAATCTAGGCTTTTTCTATCAACTGTCTCAAAATTCTTCCCACTTCTACTTTTTACCCAATTTAAAAGGCTTTTAAACATTTTTAGTATTTTCAATAGCAGCAACCCACTTTTCTGGTACCAAAATCTGTTTTTGTCTGCTAGGCTGCCGAGAGCAATATACCAGAAATGGGAAATGGGTTGGCTTTTACAAGGGGATTTATTAACCTTCAGGCTTACAATTCCATGGCTGAGAAAAATGTACAAATCAGGGCATAATCGGCAATGCTTTCTTCCCAGAGGCTGTCAATGATTCTGGACTCCTCTGTCACATGGCAAGGCACATGGTAGAATCTGCTGGTCTCTTCCTTCTCTTCCATATTTCATCGCTTCAGTTCTTGCTTCTGTGACTTTCCTTCTGTCCCTGTCCATATTCATCCCGTTTATAAAGGACTCCAATAAGAGGATTAAGACCCATCCTTGGCCACACTTTAACTGAAGTAACCTAATCAAAAGGTCCTACCTACAATGGGTCCATACCCACAAAAATAGATTAATTCTAAGAATATAATTTTCTGGTGTCCATAAAGCTTCAAACCATCACATATATCTGGAAAGAAATCCTATTGTAACAAAATATAGCTAAAGAATTGCCAAACTCACTCACATGTATGATCATACAACAACTAACTAGTCAACTACTACAAGATGTATTTACTAGCACTGAACTAGAAGTCGGTATTTATTTATAGGGACAATTAGATATTTGGAATGATATTATTTATGGAGAAATTAAAGGATGGTATAAAAATGCTGATCATGTTATACACAGAGGAGCTGAATTTGGTATTTTCATATTGAAATTGCTAAAAACTCAAGTAATATTGATTAAATGATATGTTTTTTTTTCCTTTGCCTATATAGAACAGATATGTTAGATGCATGCCTGCCAATCAAGTAGATTTAACTTTCATTTAATTAACATCAAATTTTACCATTAGCATTTACAAGTACATGAAATGACCAGTTGGATACATCTGTACCCAAGATTTGGAACAAACTGAACCTTGTTCCTTACAATTTAATAGTTCTATATGTAGCCTACAATGATTACACCATAATTAAACTTTAATAATGGATAATGTGCTTGGTGGGATATGTATGTCTTATATTAGAAAGATTACTTGTGAAGCTGGGAATAATATTTCTATTAAGTCCTGATGTAAACTGTAAGAATAATATAACATAGATGTTTGATGAATAGTTATGAGAGACATATCAGGCTATACAGAAAATTAAATCAAAGCCTTAGACTGCTAAGAACTTAATACTTAATGTAAATTAGGTATCAACTGGGAAAATATAAGAGCTGAAGAATAATTATCAAATTACAAATTACTTAGAAAAATAAGCTACTAAAACTATCATTTTATAAAGCTCTTACTTGATGAAGGAGAATTTTTGTGTAGCTAACCAAAGATCTGCTTTAAATATATATCACTAGTATGATATTTGCAAAAGCTAGTTACCTAAAGCTAATATTTTTTTATAATTTTATAATTCATTCTATTGTAATAAAAATCATTGCTTTTTTATGTATATGGCTTTGGACTTGTTGACTATACAGAAATAGAAGTATAGTTTGAAGAAAAATAAGCACTACAATGCAAATCAGAACATCTGATACTATACAATAGTATTAAAAAGGGGAATGTTTTTGAGAATGTGAATTTAACCTAACCTTACTGAGGAATGTTAAATAATGTGACTACCCATAGGTATTCTAAAGCAGAATCACCATCAGGGGGAACTGTGGGAGGTTCTAATAAATAATTATGAAAATCAAGTTGTCAGAGCAAGCTTAATGTAACTACTGACACAAATTGAATAGTTTGTGTTTACTAAAGGTAGGATGAGTGTAACAGCTGTAGCTTTATTTTCATATGAATAGAGTTGAAAATTCAGCAGAGTTTTGTAGCCACTTGTGAGCTAACTACATGCATTCTGTTTTTCTTTTCTTTTTTCACCTTCTTTAATATTTATCAATTTTCTCAATAATAAACTTAGGTAATCCATATTTATGAACTGGCATCTTCTTTGTGTCACTAGTCTTTATTTCCCCAACAATTAAAACAGTCAGTCACTACTTAGTATTTCAAACCTGTCAAATCTCCTGTCAACAACAAAATCCTTTCAGACTTTACCAACCCAAGGAAGAGGAATAGGTCACTGGAATGTTTAAAACAGCAAAAAAATGATAGTGTTTGTTATTGAACTGGTCCAACACCTCAGCCATCTGAAGCTCAATCCTGCTGGAAACTATCTTTTGAGATGTAATAAATTTAATTTAGAATTGTCTTTCTGAGGTCCAGACAAGGGAAGTATTTATTGTTGGTTCCTATGCATTCAAATTTGCCAAGGCTTGACTTATGTGCAGTTACTCCATTGCACCATTATCTTTGTGCATATGTTAGAAGAGGCTTCCTAACCTCTAGTGGTAGAGAAGCATGGGGCAGAAAGCGAGAGATACATGGTAAAGCTGAGGTAGGCACTGTCATGTTATAGCTACACACAATTGGTTGCCAGAGTTGGAGTAAAAAGTAATGTATTTTCTTATTAATTGTATTCATTTTGTTGGCTTCAATTTTGAAGAAATTTTGGATCACAGAAGGGTTACAATTGTGGCAGGGGAGAATCATTGGGTCTGGGTGTCATAGATGAGAAAGCATGGGTGGAAGTTCACCTAGGGCATATCTATAAGGTATATGAATGTGTTTAGGTGTTTATGGGGCATTGTCACAGTGTGGAGATTCACACAATAATCAAAAGAATATCGAATTCCCATCCTGGGGAGGTCTGTCACATTCTCTAATGGGACAACAAGACTCCCCCGAGTACAGGGGGAGTGACTAGTGAAGGAGGATGGACCACTGACAGGCCCTTAATATTGATGACTGTGCTTATCAACCTTCACTTTTGAAATGGAAACTTAGACTAGTATTATAGGGTACCTAAGAGTTACCTCATGAGAGCCTCCTTGTTGCTCAGATGCGGCTTCTCTCTAAGCCAAACTCAGCATCTAAATGCATTACCTTGGGAAGCAGATGTGGCTTAAGTGGTTGGGTATCCATCAACCATGTGGGAGGACCATGTTTGATCCCCAGGACCTCCTGGTAAAAAATAAAATAAATAAATAAGGTTTGCCAAAATGCACAAGAAAGTGAAGTAAATGGGGGAAATAAATATAGACCTCAATAAAACTTAAAAATAAATAAATAAATGCATTACCTCTCACCCAGCATGGGACATCACTCCCAGGGATGAGCCTCCCTGGCATCAAGGAATTACTACCAAGCACCAACTAGCAATGCAACTGGAAAAAGCCCTTGACCAAAAGGGGGAAAAGGTAAAGGCAAATGAGCTTATATGGCTAAGAGACTTCAAAATGAGTCAGGAGGTCATTCCAGAGGTTACACTTATGCACCTCTCAGCAGGATCTCATTGACTGCCAAAGTAAATATTGCCTCAAATAGCAGGGCTCTTAAAGGCTCTGGAGACACCCAGACACTCTAGGCAGGGCAACTCAGGAGTTTGGCACCTGCCAGTGGGCCCTAGTTTGGAATTTATGCTCCCCAGTGTGACAGAGTTGGACTCAGTTGTGGTTTCCTTACACATGGCTCTTCTGTCCCTTCTATTTGAACCTATAGTTAGTACTAGAGTGGATAGGTATATGTCCAAAAAACTTAAATCTTTGGGCTTTCCATGTGCCAGTTGGGCCCTGAATCTCAACAGAATTGCAACACTTACTCTCCAGTTCATTGGACTCACCCAGGACAACTAACAAGGAGATGATGAAGGACAACTCCCATCCCAAGGAACAGAGTCTGCAACTGCAAGCAAGGTAGTCACATCAATATGCCCCATGAGATCTAAGCCCCCTCTCAATTAGAGGGAGAATGGGCATCACCATCCCAGAATCCTCAGGATTGGGGAATGAACAATGGACTAGAGTAGACTTAGTGTTATTCTACTTATTGTGATTCTAGCAGTGGAAGAACTGTTATCATTGTTGTGGAGACAGTGGCCGCTGGAGGTTCTAAGGGGAGGGAGAAAGAAAAATAGGTGTAATATGGGCATTTTCAGGACGTGGGAATTGTCCTGAATAACAATGCAATGACAGATACAGGCTATTATATAGCTTGTCATAATTTTCAAAATTGTGCAGGAGAAAGTGTTAACTATAATGTAAACTATAATCCATGCTTAGTGGCAGTGCCCCAAAATGTATTCATCAATTGTAACAAATATACTACACTAATGAAGGATATTGTTAATGTGGGGCAATGTGTGAGGCTTAGGGAGTGGCACATATGGGAATCCCCCATATTTCTTAAGTAACTTTTATGCAATCTAAGTATCTTTTTTAAAAAATAAAAAAGTATATTATAAACAAAAATCTTAAAAAATTAAAATAAATTAAAAAAAAACCACTGCCTTAGGAACTGCCAAGCGGTCCTCCACAGTAGCTGTACCATTCAACAATGCCAACAATAGTGAATAAGTGTTACTATCTCTCCACATCCTGACGAACATTTACAGTTTTCTGACTTTTTTAAAAAACAAATAAATTTTATTGATACATATTAATAAAGCATACAGTCCTTTGGAAAAAAAAAGTAATTAGAGTGAGGATATGAGGAGGATCATGATAGGTCTCTGTTACAATCCCATCTGGATATTCATAAAGGTATTATATTCATTTTCAATCTTATTTTATTAATGTGATGAAGTCATGATGTGGAATTATAATTACATTTCTCAAATAAGCTTTACTTGGTCATACTAGTAATACACAGCGCTATGTATGTAAGTTACTACTAATAAAAATAGATGTGTCTCTCATTCTCTTTCACTTTTTTTCAGATTTAGGAGATAGTGTCAGTTTCTAAAAAAAAACAGACATTTTTATTTACTTTGTAACAAATTCAATAACATTGATTTGATGATCTAACACTCATTTTTTGAAATATATTGGTTTGCTTAATTTTAATTTGATCCATAATTATTGGTCTCTTCAAATTTGCTACATCTTCTTGGGCAAACCTTCAGTTTCTATTTTTTGAATGTGTCCATTTTATTGGAATGTTCAACTTTAAGACTAGAGTTATACAGAAAATTCTAATTTTAAAAATCTACTTTAAATCAGTAGTTACATTCCCTTAATCATTTCTTCTGTTTGGCATAATTCTTTTTTCCTTATGCCCACCCCGCCCCCCTTTGTTAGAAATGCCAGAGTTTTGTTTGGTTTATTAGGATTTTCAGAATAAACATTCATGGTATTTGTTTATTAGTTCCACAGTTATTTTTTTTTTTCATTAAATAGCTGCTTTTATTAATGACTTCTGCCTACTTTTCTTGGAAAATCAATATATTCTCCATCAACTCACAGAGCCACATAAAATTAATCTTTTCGCTAATATAAATTTTTAGAAATACAGCAATGGCCCCATTTTATAAATTTGGATATATAAAAAATGCATTTTATTCCCAAACAGATTATATTAGCAGCTATTTTTTATTAAAGAAGTTATAACTTTACAGAAAGAGTAAAGCAGAAAATACACAGATCCAATATACCCCCTTTTATGCAGTTTTCCCAAGTATTAATGCTTCGAATTAGTGTGGTACCTTCGTTACAAATTGATGAGGCAATATTATTATAATTATCCTATCAACTGTACTCCAAGGCAATATTATTATAATTATCCTATGAACTGTACTCCATAGTTTGCATTAGGGTTGACTGTGTTGCACATGTCATAGTTTTTTAAATGTTTGCTCTGCTAACATATATACAACCTAAAATTTCCCCCTTTAGCACATTAAATATATAATTTAGTGGTATTAGTTAAATTTACAATATTGTGCTACCATCACCACCACAATTGACAAATCTTTTCCATAACCCCAAACAGAAACTCTGTACCAATTTAGTGTTTACTCCCCATTTCCTACTCCCACCCAGCCCCTCATAAACTGTGTTCTAGTGTTTGCCCTATGAATTTGCTTATTCTAATTATTTTATGTTAGTATAAGCATACAATATTTGTCTTTTTGTGTCTGGCTTATTTTACTTAATATGTTGTTTTCAAGGTTCATCCATGTTGTCGCATGTAGCAGAGCTTCCTTTCTTTTTACAGCTGAATGATATTCCATTGTATGCATATACCACATCTTGTTTATCTATCCATCTGCTGATTGACACTTACTTGGGTTGCTTCCATCTGTTGGCAATTGTGAACAATGCCACTCTAAACATCAGTGTGCAAACATTTGTTCAATTCCCTGCTTTCAGTGTTTTAGGATATATACCTAGAAGTGGGATTGTCATGTCATATGTTACTTCTACTCTTAACTTTCTGAGAAACCACCATACTGTTTCCACAGCAGCTGCATCATTTTACATTTCCACCAACAAAGAAGAAGTTTTTGTCTTTTTCTACATCCTCTCCAACACTTGTGATTTTCCATTTATTTATTTTTCATTTGTTTTTAATAGCAGCCATTCTAGTGGGTGGGAAATGGTATCTGATGGTTTTGATTTGCTTCTTCCTAATGGCAAATGATGTTGAGCGTCTTTTCATGTGCTTATTGGCATTTAAAAATGCCTTTTCTGTGTCAGTTGAGATGATCATGGGCTTTCTCTCTTTCATCTTTAATGTGGTGTATTATATTAATTGATTTTCTTATGTTGAACCACTTGATCTTGGTATATAATTCTTTCAATATGCTGTTGGGTTCCATTTGCTAATATTTTGTTGAGGATTTTTGAATGTATATTCACAAGAGATATTGGTATCAATATTTCTTTTTTTGTCGTATCTTTATCTAGCTTTGGTATGAGGATGATGTTGACTTCATAGAATGAGTGAGGAACTTTTCCCCCCTCTTCAATTTTTGGAAGCATTTGCGATAGATTTGTTTTAATTCTTCTTGGAATGTTTGGTAAAATTCACCAATGAAGGCATCTGGTCCTGGGCTTTTCTTTGTTGAGATGTTTTTATTACTGATTCAGTCTCATAACTTGTTATTGGTGGGTTGGGATTCTATATCTTCTTGAGTAAGCAGAAGTAGTTTGGGTATTTCTAGGAATTTGTTCATTTCATCTAGGTTTTCTAATTTGTTGGCAAGCACTTGTCTATAGTATCCTCTTATAATCCTTTTTTATTTCTGTGGAGTAAGTAGTAAGTTCCCTCCTTTCCTTTATGATTTCGTTATTGGCATCCTCTCTATTTTCTTTGTCATTCTAGCTAAAGATTTGCCAATTTTATTCTTCTTTTCAAAGAACCAACTTTTGTTGATTCTATTTTGTTATTATTGTTCTCTATTTCATTTATGTTTCCACCAATCTTTGTTTCCCTCCTTCTGCCTATTTTGGTTTTAATTTACTCTTCTTTTTCTAGATCTTCCAGTTTTGAGTGTGATCTCTGATTTTCGATCTTTTTTCTTTTTTAATGTAGGCATTGGAGCTTAACATTTCCCTCTCAGTACTGCCTCTGCTGCATCCCAAACGTTTTCATATTTGTATTTTTGTTTTTATTTGCCTCAAGATATTTCCTAATTTCCCTTATAATTTCTTCTTTGACCCATTGATTGTTTGAGTGCATTTTTTAATCTCCACATATCTTTTAACTTTTCCATTTCTCCCTCTATTAGTGATTTCTAGCTTCATTCCAATTGTGGTAAAAAAAAAAAATGCAATGTAGGATTTCAGTATTTTTTAAAATTTATTGAGACTTGTTTTGTGATATAACGTATGGTCTATCCTCGATAATGATCCATGTACACTACAGAAGAATGTGTATTTTGCTACTGTGGAGTGAAGAGTTCTATTTGTGTGTTAAGTCTAGTTTGCTTATAGTATTGTTCAAGGCTTCTGTTTCCTTATTTATCATCTGTCTAGATAAAAGTGGGTCTAGATGAAAGTGGGTTCTGTCTTTTGAAAGTGTTGTATTTAAGTTCCCCAATATTAATATCTATTTCTCCCTTCAGATTTGTCAATATTTGCTTCATATACTTGAAGCCATTAAGTTCATATATATTTTTAACTATCAAGTCTCTTGTTGAATTGACCCCTTTATCAATAGGGAATGACCTTCTTTATCCTTAGTAGCAGTTTTTATATTAGCACTTTGAATCTCTTTTTTTGACACATGAGTTATATAAAAGAATAGTGTTTGGTAATGTGTGGGTGTATGTAGGAATAATTGCCATTCAACTTGTGAAATGTATTGACCCTCTTCTTCAAAAATGCACACATATCCACAATCACTCAGTACTTTACACATAATGTCAGGATGCCTATCAATCACATGAAATTTGAACCACCAATTAGGAACCACCGATTAAAACAGTTTTTTTTAAAAATTGTACAAAATTACAACTTATTTGGTTCATTTTATGTTATATAGATTTATCTAAGTTTTATAAGGGACCATGTATTGTGATTGTCTCTTTTGAGGATTATATTAATTTGTGATTATTTGAACAGCTATATACATTTTTTAGTATATCTGTGTATATATATATATATATTAAATATATAATGCATAGGCATATATTTTAATAATAGTCATTGAAACTTCATGAATTGTATCCTTTAGGTTTTCTGTATACTTTTCTAGCTTTGATCTATGTGAAATATCTTAATCAGTAAATTACATGGTAAACTCTACATCAGTGATGTATTCAACTACTTGGATTTCTAAGAGTTTTTATCCTATATACTTTGATATGTAAAATGCATGATTTTATATTATCATTTACATTCTGTCATCAATTTAATATAACTTTTTTGGCAATACTTTGTCTTCATTACTATTAGTCTGATATTATTATCACAACCCTGGGTTTCTTTTAGATTGCATTTTCATTATATTTTGTTCGACTCCTTATTTTTGGATTCATGGGTCATTTTGTTTTCAGCGACCCTCATGTAAATTATTCAAATATTTGAATATAGTTTATACATGGATCCTTGTATTGGGGTAATTTAGTACACCCTTATTTATTAAGATGAAAGTTTTGACTTCTTCTTCCAGCTATAAGGTTTTAAAATTTGCGTGTTTACTATTTTATCTACCTTTCCATTTTATGTCATTTAATATATTAAACTATTTCTGATGCATTTTCTCCGTTTCTTAGAATTGATTTATATTTTTGTTCTAACAGTGATTATTTCAATAAAAATGGAAAATTAGAGAAGTTTGAATCTATACATCTATATGCCATTAAGTTAAAAAAATAAAATAATATCTAGATAATGAAATAATTTTCAATAAAATAATTTTCTCATTATTCTGCCTTGCCCTCCTCTCCTATCTCTCAGGCTATGGGGAAACAATTTAAAATTTTAAATCTAGATAGTTACTATTATTTTCAATATGATTAATTTTATCTGTTAATACTGCTTTCTTGATATTTGTATTAATTTATACATTGACATTAATAGTTCCTTAGATTTAACTTTGAAATATAGGTTTCATTTATCAAAATTTTCAGAAACTGTATATTGGCATTTTTTAAAAGCTTTGGCTTTTGAAATGTGTTTTTCTTTTAAACTTAAACTTGAAAAATTTAGTGAAATAATATTACTTCACCAGATTTTGCAATCATGCCTAATTGCATTCTTTCATTTTATGTTGTGAATGAGAAGTCTGAAGCCAGAATTATTTTGTTTTTGTTGCATGTTTTGATTCCTTTTCCTTTCCCAAATGCTTATATGATTATACCTTTATCTTTCAAATTCAGAATTTCTTCTAGAATAAATTCATTAATTTTGCAATGATTAAAATAAAACCTGTGGTAGATTAAAGATGGGCACAGATTACTTTTTAATACTTTTATTAAGATTGCAATCTAATTCTTCTTGAATCTGTCCTGCCTAGTGACTTATTTGACTTCTTTTAATAACTTTTTTTTACCAATTGCATGAATATTTATAATGGTTTTGTGGAAGAGCATTATTACAAGCTCTTAAGTAAACTCCTTAAATAAATAAAATCCTTAAAATCCTATTTAGCCTTTTCTCCATTTTCTCCAGTAAAATCAAGTTCTCTAGAGAATTTTTTTCTTATAACACTAAATAATGAAATTTCAGAACTTTGCCTTAGAAATTAAAGTTTGCACAAGTAGCAAAGAAATATAAGAAATAAATGAAAGTGTTGTCTTCTCTCCCTAAATATGTGAGGGGAGAAAGACTACTTTGCATCATCTAACCTGCTTAGGTAATCTGATTTGTTAACATTCAAATGAGAACTTTCTCAAGAATATCAATTTTATTCTTCTGTGTAAAATTGGATACATATGTGAAAATTCATAACAATTATTAACTTGTTCTGTTCTCTGTTAAGGACAGAAATACATGGAAATACAAGGGGTGTTATCTCTGGAGAATTTAGAAAATCCTTCCTATGATCTGTGAAAATAATCTTGAAAGATTGACTCTTATCTGGCTGTGTTCTTTGCACTGTGAACAATATTGAAATTGACATCTTGAATGACTAAATTCTTTATACTTAGACATTTTCTCTTTTGTTCCAAAAGGGGTCATTGGTACTTTTCTTGTAGAAACACAGTGGAACAATAAGAAGTAAAGAATCCATTGGATTATTATTTTTAAAAGAATGAGACAATCTGCATTTCATTTTTCCTCTCTTTTAACCTAATGAATCTTCTTGTATATATATCTTGTGATATTCCTCTATTTTCCTATTTTTTAAACATAAGAATGTATTTATGTGTAATCAAGAAATGCTCTACCAGAAATTGTAGATCTTAGTAAAATTCTTTATCCAGAAACAGCCTCTCTATCAGGTCCTTTTGCACACATCAGAGCCATGCTTCGACAGGCCCAGCTTGGTAAGCACTTAACCTGCTGTGGGCCATACTTGCAGGACACTGACAATACATAGAGATTGCTGGCAACTCACTCATGCACCATTGAATTTAAACCCAGTAAAGGTTTATGTAGTAGGGCTGCCTCCTGTACTTACCCTGATAAGGGAAGTGCTGGGACCCTAACCCCCCCTCAGCAGAAGCCCACAGCTTTAGGAAAATAAACTCCCCTTGGTCCCTTTCTCCCCTTCTCCCTTTTTCTCCATGGAATCCACATCCTTAGGAAGATAAGCACTCCCTGCCTGCCCCCATTGAACTGAAATTTACAACTCCAAACAGATAATGGCTCTTTTCCTCCCTAATAGCCCTGTGCTTAATGAAGATAAACTAATTTTGCTCTTTTGCTTTTGTAACCTTGCCTGCCCACTTGCTTAGGAATTTTCCTGCTTAGAGTTCCACTTAGAGTTCCTATATAACTTATGAAAATCGAGACACGGTGCTCAGAATTTGGAGACTGAATTCTCCTCTGGGCCCGTGCATAGTGAAACTTCATTCATCCGTCTCCTCAAGAGTGCCACTTGGGTTTCATTCCGTCTGCTGTAACAATTGGTTTCCTGACTGGGAAAACCCAATCAAGCAGGCCCATTGTGCCTCTGGCTTGGGGCTGATGGTCGTGGCCGACGGCGATCTCTGAGCAAACGAGGTGGGTGCCATCTGTCCTCTTGATAGGACCTCCTTCTGAGGCGGTCCCCGCAGGCCACGTCCCTATACCCCAGCCTGACTCAGTGGGGAGGCAGACTGAACAGTGCCAGAAGACTCTGGAAAGATAAGGCCCTGGGTGCCAAGTCCTCAGTCAGGCCCATCTCCGTACGGAAGAGGAGACTGATCACCTCCTGAAATCTCGAGTGTCAAGATTCCAAAAAAGGGCAATCCCTGTGGGAGGGACTGCATAACCTCTAAGTGACTGTGTGAGTGAGTGAGGACGGCAGAGGCCTGCGTCTGTCTTACCAGTCTGTGACTCCACTGCGTATGCTACGGAGCCTGCGTGGGCCCTAACCTGTTTTCCGCAGCTACGTCATACAGCATAATGGCTCACCCGATCTTTGCCCGGGCGCCTTAGCTAAGATGAGCCGAAGTTCTTGCAAGGGACGTGGACAGGGGGGCATCTGAGTGGCCTTGAAAGAGGCGACCCCTTCCCTTGTCTGTCTTGTACCACCAGCACAGGGTATGGGCTCATCACAGTCAAAACCTACTGTTTTAAACTGCATGCTCAAGAATTTCAAGTAGGGTTTTTCCAGAGATTATGGCATCCGGATGAACCCCAGCACCCTCCAAACCTTATGTGAAGTAGAGTGGCCCACTTTTAATTTTGACTGGCCCTTGGAAGGGTCCCTTGATATAGCCAGGGTCCGTGCAGTGTGGCTGGTGGTCACAGGATCTCCTGGCCACCCCGATCAGTTTCCCTACATCACCTCTTGGTTAGAGATAACCCAGACTCTGCCCCCTTGGGTTCGATTGTGCGTTGGAAAAAAGGGACAGAGCAGGGTCTTGGTTACACAGGGAATGGGGCTCTAAAGCCAGTCATTCATCAAGGGTCCTCAGAGGAGGACCCACCACCCCCACCACCACCGCCATACACTCCGGCCACTCTAGCCTCTCCTCCTAGCCTGAGAGTTCAGGCAGATCTCCCAGAAACACCCCCCACCTTTGGTCCCTCCGGGAACATTGACCTCCTCTGAGGAAAGCCTTGCAACCCCACTAGCAAGGAGGCTCCAGTCAGCACAACCCATGTTACAGATGCCCCTCTGTGAAACACAGGGTCCAGCCCAGATCGGCGAGAATAGGACCATCCAACCCAGGAAACCTGCATTATACTACCAGCCCTTCACAACTACAGACCTCTTAAACTGGAAGCACCACACCCTCTCCTACTCAGAAAAGCCCCAGGCCCTTATTGATCTCATGGAATCCATTTTCCCCAAACTCATCGTACTACTTGGGATGATTGCCTCCAACTCCTCCTGACTTTGCTTAATATGGAGGGGAGACAACGGATTCTGATGAAAGCCCGAAAGTGGCTGCAAGAGCAGGCCCCTACTGGCATCTTAAACCCAGAAGATTGGGCATGAGAAGTGGCACCAGAAGTCCAACCTAACTGGGACTTCAACACTGATCAGGGACGGGCTGCACTCCAGAAATATCGGGAAGCGCACCTCCAAGGGGTCTGAGAAGGGGCAAAACAACCCACAAACATGAAAAAGATGACTTTAGTTGTGGTTGTTCTGAACCACTTGTTGGCGGAAGGGGAACGCTGAGCGGCAACCAGCGTTCGGGGGCCCAGATGGCGTGGAGGGCGCACGGAGGAAAGACCACCGCGGAGACGAGGTAAGTACGCAGGTCTAATTTATTGAGGAAGTGCACAGCCTTTTATAAGTAGGGTGAGGGGTGGTGTAGGGGGTAGGGCATGAAAAAAGAGGAAGTACGTGTAAGGCATATATGGCAGGCTGGTATTGGGCACAGTTGGTTGCTAGGGAGGGTTTGCTATCTGTGGAAGGCGGGAAGGTTTCGCTCGCGCG